>CM075813.1:42666100-43187321 GCA_037975025.1 Excoecaria agallocha | reverse complement strand
ACCGATCATAATTATTTTTGTGTATGCTATTGCTAAATTCAATGATTGTTGTGTAACGAAAAATTCTTTTATTATTTTTGAGTAGTTTAATCTAAATACAGTGATTATAAGTAAAATTAACTCTTAAAAAATAATAATAATAATTTAGTAATAAAATTGCATTATTTCAAACAATAGATGGATAAAAATCAAAATTATTCCATTTCATTGCGTTTAATTCGTCCATGATGTAATGACAGGGGAGAGAATTAGTAACAACTTGACAAGAGGAGTGGTGCTAATGAGTTGCTTTGTGGTACTCCTTTTAACTCAAAGCTACGGCGCTGCTTTATCAAGCTATTTAACAATTCAGCAACTGCAGCCGGATGTCGATGATGTAAAGGCACTGATAGCAATGGATGTGGTAGTTGGGTACCAGGGAGGTTCTTTTGTTTATGGAATCCTAAGAAATTGGGGTTTCAAACAGCAAAACCTGAAACCCTACACATCGGCTCATGAATGCAGCCACTTGCTTTTAAAAGGGGCCAAAAATGGTGGAATTGCCGCGGCTTTTGATGAGCCCCCATTTATAAACCTTATCCTCAAACATGATCGCAACCATTATGGGATGGTTCAACCTAAGTTGAATGATTATGTCTTTCAACCAGCAGGATTTGGCTTTGTAAGATGCTTTCTTCTCCATTTTTCAATTCACAAGCTATAGACACTTTTAAAAGTAGACATAATATACCATTATAATTTCTTTTGCCACTAAATTACCCATAATAGTGAAAAAAAAAATGTCATTCTTTTACATCAATCAGTCAAAAAATGTCACATTTTCAGACACAATTATTCCATTTTGATAAATTAAATAGCAAATTTTCTCGATTATAAAAAAGTACAGTGGCAGCATCACTTTAATTATTACGAGAAGTATAGTGCCATATTCTGAGTATTTCAAAAGCTATAGCGGTAAAAAATGAGCTTATCCCATAAATCATTGTGGAAGAATTCTCAATAATAATTGTTAAATTTCTTTTGTTATTTTTTATCAGGTTTTCCGTAGAGGTTCTCCCCTGGCAACTGAAGCTTCTAGGCAAATTTTATCATTGATAGAAAACAATACAATTAAGGAGTATCAAGAAACCTGGTTAGGCAATGAAAAGGATGATTCAGTGGATAATAGCAGCAAAAATGGTCCTGATAGACTTGGCATTGATAGCTTTTGGGTTCTGTTCTTGATTGCAGGAATTGTTTCAGGCTCAGCTCTCTTGATTCATGGTGTTCAGTGTGCTTACAAATGCAAGACCAGTGAGTCGAAAAATGTAGGAGTTGATAGCGACGACAGTGTTTCTGTTACAGCTCCACCATCATCTTCAACTCCTCCTCCGGACCATTCTATCCATGGAAATCAGCCAACTCCATCTTCTCCTGATCATCAAACTCCAAATGGGCAAACACCTCATGTTGAGCTGACCACTGTTAATCAACAACAGCCACCATGTGCTGAGATAACTCATCAAACCAATGGATAGTAGTCATGAATCCGTTTAATAATATTAAGAGGAAAATTATTTGGTGAGTTCATTAATTATATGTGTATATATAGATATATATATATATTCTGCACTTAGAAACATTTTAGTGGTAAATTTGATCTTGATATATTGATAGATGTCAAGTTCGAGAAAAAATTAAATCAAGATCATAAAAGTATATATTAGGAATAGGGTAGATAAAATAAGTCAATACATTAGATCCGTTTATGTATACAAGTAAAAAGAAAGAAAGAAAGATTAGATTTTTTATTAATTGAAATAAAAAAATGATGGTTCAATTTGAACCAGCTAATGGAGCCACAATGACCTGCGTGCGCCGACCCGTTATCCCTCCACTGCCGAGAGCGGGAGGTGGACGCTGCTCTATGAAGCCAGCCTCACGCGGTGTCCTCCGCTTTAGGAAACAAGTGGCATAAGGGCCTTCGCCCATGCCACGAGGTTCAACTCTCAGCTTGGAACGGCCGGGCCAGCGAGAAATTAGCCACGCAAAGAACCAACCCCATTGTCGATGCAATTGTTCCATCAGATTAATGCCCCCGCTCGAGTCACAAGCCGACGCTACTCGATACTTATGGCTATACATTGCAAAGTGCAATTAGTTTCGATGTGGGATCTGCTATTCCTTGGGATCACCTCTCCTTGTACAAACTTTGAAGTTCATAGGTTAAAACAAAAACATAATATCAGTTTCTAAAATGAACCAATCTTTGCACGTACTAATAAACTAACGTAGTCTGTGAAATGGGAAAAAGAACTGTATTTTGTATCATGTAAAGGGGCACAATAAGTTCAACAACTATCCAAGTTTATCGGTTGAAAGTGAAATTTTGAAAGATGGAATTGTTTTCAAAATATTTTATACTTTGTGGAAATGGTTAACTGATAAAGTTCGGATTATCATAAAAATAGAACAGATTTTAGCATGGGCAAAGAGAGGAGTTGACATGCTCCAATGTTTGGGTTCCGGTCGGAATGATGGTGTTGAATCTTGCAAAAGATGCTTACCCGGTCATTTTAAACGTTAACATTTCGAAATTTAAATTAGTAATTGAAAAAGCTTTTTAGAGAAAGTATGCATATTTTTAGAGATGAACCTACTGTTTATATTGTCCAAAAAGATTGAATTTATATTCTTGAATAATTGCCCTACTCTAGATAGATATGACATGTGATATAGGTAATGACGATTTTGACGGTGGTGTGTGCTAGGCAACCTTGTCACATCAGGAGAACCTCATCTGTTGAGTCGGCTTCGTTCCTTGTGCGGGTTGCCCTAGGGAGGCATTTGATGGGTTTAGGTCTTTGGGCCTCTCAACTAATGGATCTTATATATAGCTTTAATTTTTAGGGTATTATCATTTGTCCCCCTCCTGAAAGTTTGATCATTTTTCGAGAGAGATCGAAGGCCAGGATTTTTAATAGTTTCAATCGGGGTGTAAACTGATCAGTGAGAGGGACCAAATTGATAAAAAGTAAAAGTTGGAACTAAATGTGCAATTCGATAAGAAATATGTATTTGAAAAATAAAAGTGTATTAGCAATTTAAAAATATTAATTAAAAGGGAAAATGTTATTTGAATTTACTCGATAAATTAACATGGAAAGTTTTTCAATAATTGCACTATTTTAAGTTAAGTATAGAAAATATTTAGATTGTTAGTCACCACTGGGCATGTCAATGCTTAGCGCATAGTTGTGACTGCGTACAGGTATGCAGGAGCGAGAGCAAGAATATTTCCTAAAGGACTTTTTTGATTAAAGTAGAGTTTTGAATTTTTGTGGCATATATATATATGAACATAATACTTATGGTTTGTATGATGTAAATAAACTTTGAAATTGATATTTGGACTGTAATATGTCATTATCTAGTGATGAATATGAGACTTAGTTGGTAAAATGGAATGTAAGTGATAGATCTAAATGAATGGTTTGGATATATAAATGCTTGATTTGATAATATATATGTGACTATTGTGCCTCTGAAAGGCTATGGATATTGCTTGCTTTTCAAAGGATTAGAGCAATTTATAGCCGTTATATTGTCAAAATTTTATTAAATGCATAGTAAATTGAACAGTTCCAGGTCATCGACATTTTGGCATTTAAGATAAATAAGTATAGGTTGTGAAATTAAAAAGAATATGTTGAAAAAAAAAATTTTTTTCCGACCTGCGGTGTACCGGAACAGTGTTAAGTTTATTAAGGGTGTTACATAACTAATGGGTCTTGTAGCTTTAATTTTTAGGGTGATATCATTAACCTAATTCCATATATTTTTCTCTAGTCAACCATCTTCGATTTTTCACAAACTTTTTGGTTATATTTTTTCTTTCACATTCATAAAAAAAACTAATTTTGCTGTAAATTTTCTATCTCATTTTAGTTTATGAGTTCTTTTCAAATTAACATATTTTTTACTCTAACCCTTAAGAATTAGATATTTGACTTAGCCATAATTCTTGATATTTTTTATATTCATTAGTTTACCTTTTTTTGTGAGCTTTGCTCACTCTTTCTTACCAAAAAAACAAATATTTTATAATTTTAATTAAAAGTTGATAATCGAATCAAATTAACTTTTTAGTAAAAACGTGTGAGCAACGAAATATTTAATTTGAAAATTATTTATTTATATAATTCATATTTGTACGATTGAGGCAAGTTTTGTTAGAATTAGAACACGTAACAAAATTATGATAAAACTGGAGCAAATGTATATCAAGAAAAGAGATGGTTACCAACAAACTTTATCTGCTGTAGAATATATCAAGTTGGATCAATAAGGCCTCCTTATGGGCTATCTTGTGGGCTTTCTGGTTTAGAAGAAATCTTGTCGTTCTTCTTCTTTTTCTGTTACCTCCAGCTCAGAGAACACACATTTTGTGTGTTCTGTGTTTTTATTCTTTCCCGCCTTTTATTTGTTTCTTTCTTTTGAATTTTATCCGTCCATCTTGCTAGCTAAATAAGATCGGATGGTTGTAGTCTTTTCTATGTAACTATAAGTAGACTTTTTCTTTCTTCTCAATAATAAGAAAGTAAGGTTCTTCTTGAAATTATTCTCTCTGTTTATCCCTGTTTTTGTACATGGTATCATAGCAGTGTAAGATCTATCGTTATTAGATCAAGTTGATCATGACGGAAGATAGTGATAATCAGAAGAAATCTGAAGAACAGCATCTTCAGCTTCACCACTCCGATCATCCAGGAATGTCATTGGTTAGTACACCTCTCACTGGTACTAATTTTCTTTCCTGGAGTCGCTCGATCCAGATTTCTTTGTTTGCTAAAGATAAAATAGGTTTTGTGGATGAAGAATACAAGATGCCCCAGAAAACAGATCCTACGTTTAAGCAGTGGAAGAGAGTTGATAGTATGGTGTTAGCTTGGATTCTAAACTCTATTTCTAAAGAGTTATCTGAAGCTTTTACGTATGCTACTACTGCTAAACAACTATGGGATGATATTCATGAGCGTTTTGGAGAAAGTAATGGTCCGTTGATTTACCAGATTAAGCAAGAGCTTAATAATTTGAGGCAAGGAAATATGAGCATATGCAGTTACTACACTAAAATGAAGAGATTATGGGAAGATTTATGTGCGTTAAATCCATTACCTGCGTGTAGTTGTAATGCAGCTTCACAGTGTTCTTGTGGTGTTTTCTCGAAGTTAGAAGCAGCTGATAATGTGGATAAGGTGATACAGTTTCTCATGGGACTCAATGAAGGATATGATCATGTACGCAATCAGATCTTGATTTTGGATCCATTACCAACCATTAATAAAGTCTATTCTATGGTGCAAAGAGTAGAAAAACAGAGAGAAGTGCAAATTAATGTTTCAGATCCAATGGAAGCAAGTGTATTAATGGCAGTCAATCACAATACAAGTTCCATAATTAATGTAAAAAAAGATTCTCGATATGATAAGAAGAACAATGTTAGAAAAGAGGACAAACAGTGTTCACATTGTCATAGAAAAGGCCATTGGAAGAGTGAATGTTTTCAACTCAATGGCTATCCTGATTGGTTCAAGGGACGAAAGATTTCGCAGGAGGTTTCTAAAGTGGCTGCTCATATTTCTGAGACTCCATTTGATTCTGATGAAGAAAAACCACTTACTAGGAAAACAGAGCCTGAGTATGATATTGCTCATATAGTGCAAAGGGAATTGAGCAAGCTGTTAAGGGAAAAGAATTCAGTTGATCTTAAACAGGTCAACTTTGCTCATTTTAATGATTTTGCAGGTATGAATTCTTCGTTTGCGTTTTTATCTCTGGATTCTATGCATCATAGTTGTTGGATTGTTGATACAGGGGCTACAAATCATATGTGTTCTTCATTAGATTTTTTCTCTCACTATAAACCTGTTTCCAATCCTACACCTGTCTATCTGCCTGATGGTTCTCTCAAATTTGTTAAGAATACTGGTGATATTCATCTCAATTCTCGTGTCATTCTTACTGAAACTCTACATATTCCAGATTTCAAGTTTAATCTTCTGTCTGTGCACAAGTTATCTAATACTTGTTTGCTGAAATTTTCTTTTTATCCAACCTTTTGTATCTTACAGGACCTACAAAATGGACAGACAATAGCAGTGGGTAGATGTGTAGGCAATCTTTATATGTTGGATCCTTCTGCTTTTCTTCCTCATGTAATAAAAGAAGTCGTTGACAAAGGAATGAAACATTTGACTTCATCTTTTAACACTTGTAATAATGCAGTTTGTATTAATGACAAGGATCTCTCATTATGGCATAAACGTCTTGGACACAGTTCTATTGATGTTTTGAAGCATATTACTCAGTTTAAAGGTGTCCAGTCTGGATTAATGTCTCCTTGTTTTGTTTGTCCCTTAGCCAAACAAACCAGGAATTCTTTTCCTGTTAGTCAGATTTCCAGTCCTCGATCTTTCCATCTATTACATGTTGACTTATGGGGTCCTTATAAACATTCTACTCTATCTGGAGCTAAATATTTTTTAACCATAGTTGATGATTTTACTCGAACAACGTGAACTTTTTTGCTTCAAAACAAATCTCAAGTTTCTAAGACATTTCTTTGTTTCCTATCTCTTATCAATAATCAGTTTGGTTCTTCTGTTAAAACTGTTCGAACTGACAATGGTTCTGAATTTTTAAGTCAAGAGTTTCAGAATATTGTACTATCAAAGGGAATTTTACATCAGCGATCTTGTGTTTATACCCCTCAACAAAATGGGGTTGTTGAGAGGAAACATCGTCATCTTCTTCAAGTTGCACGATCCCTTCTTTTTCAATCTCATTTGCCACTTTCTTTTTGGGGGGAAGCTATTTTACTAGGTACATATCTCATTAATATATTACCTAGTCCCATGCTTAAATGGCAGACGCCATATGAATTGCTTCATGGTGTTCCACCTTCTTATGACAATCTAAAGTGTTTTGGTTGTCTTTGCTATGCCATAAACACTCAGCCTTCTAAGGATAAGTTCTCTCCTCGTTCTTTTCCTTGTGTATTTCTTGGTTTTAGTTCAGGAAAAAAAGGTTATAAACTCTATAATCTGTCCACTCATAATGTTCAGGTTAGTAGAGATGTTGTGTTTCATGAATCTGTTTTTCCTTTTAATCATTCCATCTCTGAATCATCCATTGTTTTACCTAATTTGCCAATACAACCAGATCTTTCTTATCCCGTTTCTAATAATCAGACTACAGAGTCTATTTCATCACCTCTTGATACATCTTCATCTTTTATCTCTCCTAGTCATAGTCATTCAGATATTTCTGTACCTCAAGATTCTTTCGAGGTTCCTTCCTCTTCAACCTTACCTGCTTCCGTTGATCAACCTACCAAAAGATCTAAACGTGTTCCTACTTGGATGAAAGACTATGTAACTTCTGTTACTAGTTCACCTCATACTCCACCAGCCTATCCTTATATGTTTCCTCAAGGATTTAATGAAGAATACATATCTTTTATGGCTAATGTATCAACTATCAAGGAACCTATATGCTATAGGGAGGCTGCTAATAGTCCTGAATGGGTGGCTGCAATGGAGCAAGAGATTGCTGCCTTGGAAGCTAATAAAACGTGGGATATTGTTCCTTTACCATCTGGAAAGAAAGCTATTGGCTGTAAGTGGGTTTATAAGGTGAAGTTACAACCTAATGGAGAGATTGAAAGGTATAAGGCGAGATTGATAGCAAAGGGTTATTCTCAAATACCTGGCATTGATTACACTGAATCTTTTTCTCTTGTTGCTAAACTAGTTACTGTAAGGATGTTAATTGCTGTGGCTACAATGCATAAATGGTCTTTACAGCATCTTGATATTAACAATGCATTTTTGCATGGTTATATCTTCGAAGAAGTTTACATGCAACCTCCAGAGGGTTATTACAAGGCTAAGCCACATGAAGTTTGCAAGCTGAATCGATCTCTTTATGGCCTTAAACAAGCATCTAGGCAGTGGAATTTGGAGTTCACACAGAAACTCATTGATTTTGGTTTCTGTCAATCTCCTCATGATCATTGTCTTTTTATACAGAAGACTTCTACCTCTATTATTCTCCTGTTAGTTTATGTTGATGATGTTTTGTTAACCGGTGATTCTGATGTTCAGCTTGCATGTGTTAAACGTTTTCTTCATCAGCAATTTACTATCAAAGATCTGGGTCCAGCTCGTTATTTCTTGGGTGTTGAGATAGCTAGGTCTTCTACAGGCACTTATCTCAATCAAAGGAAATATATCCTTGATCTTCTTTGCGATGCTGGTCTTACTGGTGCTAAACCTACTTCAGTTCCCATACCCAAAGGTTTTAAGTTTCTTGCTGATGATGGGCCTTTATATCCAGATGCTGATCAGTATAGACGAGTTATTGGCAAACTATTGTATCTTAATCTCACTCGGCCTGACATTTCTTATGTTGTTCAACAACTTAGTCAGTTTGTTTCTAGGTCGTGTGTCACTCACTGGAATTCTGTTCTTCATCTCCTTAAGTATCTTAAGAATTGTCCAGCTAGGGGTTTGTTTTATCCCTCTACTAATACTACTTCTCTTCATGCTTATAGTGATGCTAATTGGGCTTCTTGTCCAGATAGTCGGTGTAACACCCTTACTGAACAGTCTGACTGTGCATGAGATAACCTGAATTTTTTTTTTTACTCTATCAACTACAGACTTGCCCAACATGCAATACTTATAAATTAACTACATTGATTAATCTATATTCTCCAATTAACCAACTTTCAAATAAAAATTCGGCAATATAACGCCTAAAAACTTAACTAACCCACCTGCAACTCAAACAATTCCTCAGCCCTTCAAGGGCACCACAAATCATAACTAATTTTTCACATACATCACATACATCCATTCTCATTATTAATCACACTTCTTGAGACGGTTCAATATTACATATTACATTCTAATACCATTATAATACTCCAAAATAAAGAACAATTTACATTAAAATTTTCCCGTTACATCTATACACCTCAAAGGTGATCAGCCCACACTAGATCCCCTCTTCAGATGGTTGAACCAAATCAGCTGATTAACCAGAATCAAGCCTATCTTGATACCTACACAGATAACAAAACCCGTGCTAAGCTATAAAACTTAGTGGGAAACAAAGTAATCTAAAAATAATTTTTTTTAAACATGTAATATCAATTATGCTAGTACAAAGTTGATAACACTCCTAATAAATACCTTCAATTACCTTAGATCCCAGTTCTTATAGTCAACAATAAATCACAAGTATAAGCGACAGAACATCTTACTTACATGAACAATAAAACTTAATAACTCAGTAATCAATGTATCATTCATTATACCATAAAAGACATCCGGTATATTTCTTTCATATATTTATATAATTTAAACATATCCTGCATTCAAAATCCAGTTCCATGTAATCATTAAATACTCTTAACAAGATGAAAAATAAAATACTTAACACTATAATGTGCCATATGTTATATACTTGATCGATAACAAAGTGATATACATACCTATACATATATATATATATAGATACATAATGCTTATATAGAATTAAAGAATCACATGCTCATCAATATTATAACTTGCAATTTATTATCCATTTGATGTACTTATACAAGAGGATAATTCTTATGCATATGAGTTCTGAACTATAACATTTCTTATCTTTTATACTTTTTAACTTATTTTCATATTAATGCCCCTAGAACAGTACCGATAGAAATACTCAGACTGGATATACGGGATGTGGACCCCACGGGTCACAACAGAATGAGAAATGACCTCCAGAATCATCTCTCATATAACATATGAGCATATGACAGTACGTATAATATATATACTATGGAGATCAACGATCCAACCATAGTAAAGCAAGTCGCCATGACCTGCATCGCGGTATAGAATCCCTATGGCTAGCTAATTATATCCTGAGCTAGTTTTTACTGCCAGACTATTTTCTAAGGGCACAAAAGATCACTTATTTTCAGTACATTTATCAACTTTATCATCATTTCAATCCAGATATCAGAACATTCAATATTTTTGTACAGTTTGTGAACCATCATTCACTTATGTCATGAATTATTTCACAATAATTCAGAAATTTCTCGTTATATTACTCTTCAGTCATCAAAGGAGTTTACTTAATATACATTCTTTCAAATTACTTTTAAACTTTCAAATAGCCACGTATTAACAATACTATTACTTGAAATAGCATTTCATGCATTGCTAAATTGTTTTCATGAGAATGAAATCATATGTAATCATACCCACTATGAGTGTCGAAAACAGCACATAAGCACATAGTCACTACAAAAGGACATACCTGTATGGTTCATCATAACCATCTCCATTGCTCCACTGTACTTAATTTGATTATCATATTCATACTCTAATACTATATTTGATACATACATTCAATGAATCACTTTTAATAGAAATGTATGTATATGCATATAAATTTCATGTCATACTTACATATGTAACTATATGATCTTAAATAGTCATATACTAAAACAACCATGTGTAAAAGCATAGTATTTTAATATCAGTTTCACACGATATCATCTCTTAAGCATATTATCATTGTAGAAAAACGTACCTTTACGATTCATCATGACTATCCTCCAAGCACCTATGTACTTAATTATCTTATCACAAACTCATACTCAATTACTATAATAACTATATGTGATCAACGTATTACACTTAATTCATACATTTTTATTCTGGAATTAATACCTACTCATACCAATCCATGTGGTTCAAATGTCTCTTCATGCATATAAGTTCAATATCAGAATTAAGTATAGTTATACAATTTTACGTACACAAAGGCTTAGACAATTTCATGTATTTGCATGACAGACGTTCCTTTATAACATCATAGTAATACACACACAATACCATAGTCATACCCTTTCTAACAAGTAGTATAGAATTATCCATATATTAAGCGTGCATACATATATATATATATATATATATATATATAAAAGTAATGATCATTATATTTGTTCATGTACATGCCATATACTAGACTATAAACCAATTCTTATACAAATGTACTTATACTGTTCTTGTTTGTTTAATACTGTAATATAATGCTCACCGGTTTACGATCACATCAACCAAATGTATTAATCTTCACTTAATTAATATTTTATTTCCTTAAGCTACTTTTAACACCTATTAGATTAAAGAGAACAAACTATATGTTCTTTAACAACACCTAAGGAAATTCCTGGACAAACTAATAGGCTAGTATAAGCGCTACTTCTTATAACTAAAGACATTAATTTCTCTAACCCGTCAATTGGGAGCACTTAACATATTCAAGTCAAGTTTATTTAAGCATTATGGCTCTTTTTACATTTAAACACCAATTTAATAACTTACATGTATGTTACTCATTATTTGTATAAATTATCAATTCACTTTCATGTTTGTTTATACTCTAATAATAATTGAGCATGCATTACATATTTATATTGATTTAACCCGTTAATTTCTTCTAATGAAAGTAATACAACTAACAACATTATTTTAAGGTTCATAGTAATACCAGCATATTTAACCAAGAATGTTCTTCTTGATCATGAATACATGCTTAAATAACTTATCATACTTGTTCAATATTTTCCCATGGTTTATATATATAAAATTGAACAAACTTTATTCGTAATGCTACATTGAAAATTGTTCAAAAGCAAATTAATGTGTCTATATTATAATTGAATTAATAGGGCAATAAGAGAGGATGAAGTGGACAACCCGTGATTATCCACTCGGCTCAGGAGAACCCAACCCTACAAATCTATAATAAACCCTATATCATTACTTACATGAAACCCAAATTTCAAAAACAACTTAACTCCAACCATGAAATCTGATAAACCGTGGCTAAATACACTTGTAAATCATCAAAATTTCCCAAATCTATTATGTAATATTCCTTTAATTTCAAGAAAATCTTATGCCAGAGTAACAAACTCAGCCTTCACATGGTTTAACATCTATAATTTCAATTATAATTTACTATATTCATTCTGCTATAACTCATCATCATCTTAAAATCTTGCATGTAAGAACACACTCTAATACTACCATAATCTCAGAAAGATTAACCAAACTTTTATTCAATTTAACACATGTAATCCAGTTTTAACTTAGTTCCCATACTCTACTACTATAAACACATAAGGAACATTTACAAATTCAATTAATTTCTAATAATTTAAATTTCACAGAGAGAATTTCAGTATCCCATACCTATATAGAAGAAATTAGCTTCAAACTGCCTGTTCCAGTCCTCGCCGGACCGGTCACCGGTGATTCGCCGGAGCCTCACCGGAGATGCATGGTCAGTGCCGGAATGGAGTTTACGCCACCCCAAGTTTGCCGGTGGTGGTCACGCGCCTTACCGCCGTCTCAAGCCGCCGGAAAACACGCTGGAAAGTAGCGGCCACCACACTTCCGATCTCCCTAACGCCGGCGATTGAGAAAAAAACGGAGAGCATAGAAAGGATCGGTTCGTCGCTGGCAGTTCTCCGGTGGTGGTCGTACCACCATCTGCCGCCGTGACCCGCCGGAACGAAGGGAGGAAGCTTCAGCAAGGAGAGAGAAACGGGGAAGGTGAAGGGAAAGGCGTTAGACGCCGTGGCTGGTGGAGAGAGAGACGATCGGAGGGCGGCAGCGATGAGGTGGCTACCGGCAACGTGCAGCGCCTCCGACCAGCGGACACCGGCTCCTCCCTCGCTCTCCCTCTCTCCCCGATTCTCCTTCTTCCCTTTTCTTTTTTTTTCATTTCTTTTTCTTCTTATTTCTTTTTAACCACAAACACACAACCTTCTTTTATTTTTTCCCCACAATTTCTTTCCTTTTTCCCTCTTTAAATATCAACCACACAAATCTTTTTAAAACTCACATTTTAACATTATTATTATTATCATTATCTTATATTAATTTTCATAATATGTTTTAATTACCAATTATTAAATTAAAACCCAAATATAATACTAACTTATCTTGAAATCTTCATAATTAATCCTTACAAATTGGTACTATTTATCCACTATAATCAATCCGAATTTTTGGGACGTTACAGTCGGAGATCTTTAACTGGTTACTGTATTTTTCTTGGGGATGCTCTTATCTCTTGGAAAACCAAGAAACAGTCCACTATATCTTGTAGCTCTGCTGAATCAGAATATCGTAGCATGAGCATCACTGTGAGGGAGCTTCAATGGATTACTTACTTGATGAATGATTTTCATCTTCCAGTGCATCTGCCTATTCCTCTTCGATGTGATAATCAGGCGGCTCTACATATCACTGCCAATCCAGTCTTCCATGGACGAACGAAACATCTGGAGATTGATTGTCACTTAGTGCGCAACAAGTTCAAGGAAGGTTTTGTTTTGCCTCAGTTTGTTCGCAGTCAGTTCTAGCTTGCTGATTTATTTACCAAGTCGTTCTCTGCTCCTCAATTCAACCAGTTGATTGCCAAGTTGGGTCTGATTGATTTCAATCATGATCCAACTTGAGGGGGAGATGTAGAATATATCAAGTTGGATCAATAAGGCCTCCTTATGGGCTGTCTTGTGGGCTTTCTGGTTTAGAAGAAATCTTCTCGTTCTTCTTCTTTTTCTGTTACCTCCAGCTCAGAGAACACACATTTTGTGTGTTCTGTGTTTTTATTCTTTCCCGCCTTTTATTTGTTTCTTTCTTTTGAATTTTATCCGTCCATCTTGCTAGCTAAATAAGATTGGATGGTTGTAGTCTTTTCTGTGTAACTATAAGTAGACTTTTTCTTTCTTCTCAATAATAAGAAAGTAAGGTTCTTCTTGAAATTATTCTCTCTGTTTATCCCTGTTTTTGTACATCTGCTTGTTCTGATTTCAAAAACAAAGAATTGAGTCCACAGTTATAGATTAATAATTGTTTATAATTTTATTCAATAATATAACCTTTTTGAACCAATGAATCAGATATTCAAATTATTTTCTTTGTCAACTGAATAATTGAAGATTCAATAACCAATTATAAAAATAATAATTTATATGATCGAATTCTAATAAAGGTTAATTGGTTATCCGCAAATATTAATAATTTAGATTTTTATTTTAAATTCTTTATTTTTATTTTATTTTTATCTGTTGCTTTCCGTACTTATCCTAATCTATTTAAACTGATAAAATCGATTAATCTAAAATCAAATAATATTGAATTCATAATTAAAAGCAATTTTTATTAAAGATTATAATCTCATTTGAAGAGATTCAAAATTTTGACCCGTTGGACCAACGATATTACTCTTTTTTTTATTAAATAATTGAGATGTACTAAGCGGATACTTAAATTATCACACTTAAATTAATTCTCACTGAAACCGAATAAGACCACTAAAGCAGCAAAACTCTCCCACCTAACAATTGGATTCGCATAATTCGAACTCTAAACTACTAGATCACTACCATCTTAGCTACGTACTCGGTAATAACAATATTACTATTGTGATCTTTAAAAAAATGGATGAAACTATATATATAATTTTGTATAAATATTTAAAAAAAATGGGTGAAACTGTATAAAGAAACTGTCTATAAATATTAAAAAAAAAGAAAAAAAAAGAAACAGTCTTTAAATATTAAAAAACTTTGTAATATAATTATTTTGTTCTATTGTTGACATTCAGGCACCTCCATTTTTTTTTTTTTCCTGCTACTCTTCCTCTCCTTCTTATTTCTCTCGGAGACTCGCAAACACAGAGAAAAGGGAGTAGAATTGCAGAAATCTGTGAAAACACACAGTATGCGCATGGGGGGTGATGATTCTCAGCTTTGTTGTACTTATGATTGTCTTTTTTTTTATCCATTTTCTTTCATATCCCATGGAATTTTGGTCACATGAAAAAGAAGTATAACACATTGCAATTTTTTTTCTTTCCAACATAATATAGATATTAAAAAAATTCCAAATTATATTAAAATAATAAAAAAATTGCACCCGACTCCTAATTTTTTAAATGTTATATTTCTCTGCCAATAATATTTTCTTTTATAAAAATGTCCTACCTTTAAAAAATAAAAGGTTTTTATACATAATGAAAAAAGAGGTTGAAAAATGATAATCAGGAGCAAAAAGTGAACCGTATAATTAAAAATAAAAATAATAAAGAAAATGTTGGTCCTAGAAAAATCTTTCTACCTTTAAGAAAGAAAAGATTTCTATGTGGGAAATTATTTTATCATAACTTGCAAAAAATTCGGTCCTAATATTTTCTTAAACCTTTTATATGAAAACTTTCTTTTAATGAGTGATTTTTTTTATTAAAAAATGATGGTCCTACTTGAACCGGCTAATGGAGCCACCGTGGATCTGGGTAGCTCCGACCCGTTATCCTCCCACTGCCGAGAGCGGATGGTAGACGCTGCTCTGTGAAGCCAGCCTCACGCGGTTTCCTTCGCTTTAGGAGCCTAGGAGCACAGGCCTTTGCCCGTGCCCCGTGGCACAACTCTCGGCTTGGAATGGGCGGGCCAGAAGTCAGCTTCCAAATATCCGACTCCATCAACCGGTCCAGTGTCCCATCAAATTAAAGCCCCCTCTTGGGTTACAAGCCAGCGCTACCAAGCTCGGCCGGGAACCAATCCTTCGCTTATATTTATATATTGCAAAGAGCAACGTAGTTTATCCGATGTGGGATATGCTATTTCTGCTCACCTTGTACGAACTTTAAAGTTCATAGGCAAAAGCCAAAACATAGTATCAGTTTCTGAACCAATCTTTGCACGTCCGAAAGCTTCCTGTTTTTTATAGCGTTGCTACTAATAAACTATGATTGAGGCAAGTTTTGTTAGAATTAGAAAACGTAGCAAAATTATGATAAAATTGGAGCAAATGGATATCAGGAAAAGAGATGGTTACCAACAAACTTTTATCTGCTTCTTCTGATCTCAAAAACAAAGAATTGAGTCCACAGTTATAGATTAATAATTGTTTATAATTTTATTCAATAATATAACCTTTTTGAACCAATGAATCAGATATTCTAATTCTTTTCTTAGTCGATTGAATAATTGAAGATTTAATAACAAATTATAAAAAATAATAATTTATATGATCAAATTCTAATAATGATTAATTGGTTATCCATAAATATTAGTAATTTTTATTTTACTCTTAAACTCTTTATTTTTATTTTATTTTAGTTTCATCTATTTCTGATTTTTTAAATTGGTGAAAATCGATTAAGATAGAATCAAATAATATTGAATTCATAATTAAAAGCAATTTTTTTATGGCATACACATAATGCACTGAGATTACTGTCTATAAATAATTAAAAAAAGAAAAGAAAAGAAAAGAAAAGAAACAGTCTATAAAATATTAAAAAAACTTTGTAACATATAATTTTGTTCTATTGTTGACATTCAGGCAGCTCTATTTTCTTTGTTTTCCTGCTACTCTTCCTTGTCCTTCTTGTTTCTATCTCAGACTCGCAAACACTGAGAAAAGGGAGCAGAATTGCAGAAATATGCGAAAACGTACAATATGCGCATGGGGGGTGGCGATTCTCTGCTTTATTGTACTTATGATTGTCACTCCAGCCATTCCTCAGTCTGAAGAATACCATGATTTTGCTGATAAACGCGAATTTTTCGGTAATCAAACCCTACTTTACTCTTCTATTTATCTAATTTGATAATCAAGAGCTTGAAATTGGGTTGTGGACACAAATTTACTCATCTCCGGATCAACAAATGAACCAAAAGCTGAAAGAATTTGAAGAAACTTCATTTCTTTTTAGTACCCAATAAGCTTTACATTTAAGTATTCAATTTCTGCTGTTTAGTGATCGGATTTTGTTTGCATGAGAATTGCCTCTAATTTTTGCTGGTTTTTGTTACAATTTTTGCTTCAGGTATACCCAATACTCTCAATGTGATTTCAAATTTTCCTTTCCTTGTCGTTGGTGTGGTTGGACTTGTGCTTTGCTATCATGGGAATTATTTTAAGCTGAGGTTTGTAATATGTAAATTGTACTCGAATAAATTATCAATACTGGTTGATTGTGTGACATTTCTATTTATGGTTCTGGGTGCCTTTTTTTTTAATTATTTCTATGGTGCTTAAAAAGCCTGCAAGGAGAGCTTTGGGGTTGGACGTGTTTTTTCATCGGTGTAGCTGCTGTTGCTTTTGGTTCTGGATACTACCATCTCAAACCCAATGATGCTCGTCTTGTATGGGATCGCCTGCCTGTGAGTTTGCTTGCCATTTTCTTTGGATGAAAAAGACTTTTTTTTTTTTATTATTACTGTTATTGATCTCTTGGAATTACTAACCCTTCACTTATAATACAGATGACTGTTGCATTTACGTCCATTGTTGCGATTTTTATCATTGAAAGGATTGATGAGAAAAAGGGAACAATATCAATCTTACCTCTGGTTTTCGCTGGAATCATAAGCATTGCATATTGGAGGCAAGTTTGTTTTCTTTCCCTTTTGGGGAGCTTACTTTTTATCTTTATATATCCTTGGCTTGAATTGATTTTCTCACTTGGTTGTCTTTGTATAGGTGATGAGTACTTTCTCTAAATTTCCAAAAGAAGCTTAATACTTCACTATATTTAATTACAATTTCAAGGGCTATTAAATATTCTAAAGTACCTGCTTAGGTCAGAGACAAAGAAAAAACTGGAGAAAGTTCTTTGATGGATCCTAGTGACCTGTCCCTGATATTTAAGTAATAGATGGGTCTTAGAGTGGGGTCCAAATCAGAGTTATGCTCTTTGACAATGTTTTAAGCAGACAATTATTAGGTCTATACTTAAACATAGGCTTTCATGTAACTTCAAAGAAATATGGATTGGACGTTTCTCTTATTAGAGTATACTGTCAAATGTAATTGCTCTTGACTCTATTTTCTGCTCAGGTTTTGTGATGACCTACGCCCATATGCTGTGGTCCAGTTTGTTCCTTGCTTTGCCATTCCGCTGATGGCTATCTTGTTGCCTCCAATGTATACACATTCTTCATTTTGGCTCTGGGCAGCAGGTTTGTGTTTCCTCTTCTGGTTGTTCCTCGGTTGTATCCTAAAATACTAAGGTGCTTCTGGAATTTGGAATGTCCAAACTCTTGCAGGATTTTATCTTTTAGCTAAGGTAGAAGAAGCAGCAGATAAACCAATATACAAGTGGACTCATCATTTTGTCAGTGGGCATACTCTGAAGCATTTATGTGCAGCTATGGTTCCCGTCTTCTTGACACTTATGCTTGCCAAGAGGAGCATTGAAACAGATAGGTCTCTTTCAGGCCTTCTATCCCTTAATGTAGTTGTTTTTTTTTAAATTTTGATATTAGTGATGATGCATTAACATAATGGGACACTATAGGAAAGGCTCGTCTTAAAAATTGTGCTAACAGATAAACTTGGGTTCCATTTTGTTAGAAGGTACAAATAGATGATAGATGAAAAATGATTTTGAAACCCTGTACAAAATGGGTTCCAACTGCTGACACATGAACTTAGGGTTCAGTTTGTTAAAGAGGTACAAACAGACGATGGATGAAACTCAGCTTGTTAAAGGTGATAGATCAGAGAAAGTCTTCGCCTTGTTGAATGCTAATGTTATTATAGTTTACTGATGTGGAACTAGGTTAAATTTAAGAGTAAATGGAGAGTATCTGTGCCCTGTTGGTATCCTTCTACGATTTTCTTTGACAGAGTCCAAAATTTCACTAGGAAATTAGCATTTATTACTCCTCTCCCTTGCAAAATTGTCACATCTGCTTCCTCTTTTTCCAAATTTCAAGTTATCCAAACTTCTAATGAAACATTGGAAACCACTTAGGATAATTTGGTTACATGTCTTTGGTTTCATTGGCACATATTTCTTATAATTTCTTCTACCATTGTTCTCTCTGAATGTGTGGTCTGAATACAATTCATCTCATAAAGTACCTTCCAACATGAGGAACCTTCAGCACCATCCTTCCCTCTTGTTCTTTGCATGGAGAGAGAATTCCCTAATGGCACATTCATGAACTTTATAGACTTGATACCACTAGGATGAACTTTAATCCCACTCCCTCCCCCCCCCCCCCCCCCAAAAAAAAAAAAGCAGGTGCAAGTATTAGCATTAAGCGGCTTACTCAAGATGAAAGGTTGTTGGAATGTCATAGCTTCTCTTGCCATCTAATTGAGTTCGAATATGATAACGTGCTAGAGTACTAGGGATGTGCTGGACCTTGCAATTGCTTATGCTAAATTTAACTTTTTTAAACCTGGCTTCACTTGCTAGAATTTTTTCATGCAAATGATATGGCTGAGTGCAAAATGACAATAATTTTTTTTCTAGCTTCAGTTTTCTCAGACACTGCATTTTTTTCCCTGATTTTCTGCCCTAACCACAAGTTGTTTTGGAGCAAGTTTCAGTTCACTTGAATAGGAAGGGTGATATGTTAGTAATTTTAGGTGTTCAATTAGGGACAATGTCTTATTTCCATTGCACCTTCTAGCTTGTACCGTCTATGGTGTTCCCGTGTTTTCATTCAGCATATAGTTTTTTTTATCTTGTTTAGAAAAGCAACTATTGTTATATTTCATTATTTATATACTCATTGTCCTTGCTCTAACATGTGTTTGCAATGGATCGTGAAATTCAGGATAAGTCTGTACACAAGGTGGAAGATTTCATGGACAAAGGTCAAAGAAAATGGTGAAAATGTGGAACGTGTTAGTTATAGCTATACAAGTGTCCCAGTTGCAGAATCTTCATAATCTGATCATACACACTATCTTGTTCGGTATAGTTTTGCTTTTGCTTGTAGATAAAAGCCATAAAGTTGACACTAACATCTTTGTTTTAACACTGGATCATGATATTATAGAATCTGGATTTAATCGGCCCAGTGGGGTTCGGATACTAGATGGTTAATAAAAAAAAATGATATTACAGTACTGACTTGTCTCTGTACTACTATTCTGTAGACAGGATACATTTTCATTTGACCCTCTTAGTTTTTGCTATTCTTTAATCTGAAGTCAATTCATTATGTTGCAACTTTTTTTTTTTTTTTAAGATTAATACCAATAGTTCTCCCTAAGAGGTAAAACAAATAAGAAATCCAAGAACTCCTATAGTTTAAAATTAACATGTGTATAATCAGAGAGAGAATATCTAAACAACAAGTCTCAGAGTTTTAGATTAATACCATTGAAACATCTGCATTATACCATGTATTAGGAAAAAGAAATACATAATAATAGCTTTATTCTGTCAAAGGGTGAAACAAAAAATTCTTGATTTCATCAAGAACGGTTTGGCGAGGATCACTATAAAAAAAACATCTACAAGCTTGCAGTAGAGATCATGCTTGCCAATGTGGCCTTCTTTGAACATGTTCCAATCACGAACAAAGTCTCTATAATTGTAATACTCACCATCAGTCTCTAATCTTTCTCTTACTTTCTTCACAAACCCTATTTCTTGTTCAGCCACCAAGCTGCTCTCATTTTCTTTCTTCATCTTTCTCTCAATTTCTTGAATTTGAGTATCAAAACAAAGAAGAAGATGTATGATTATGAATAGAGGAATCACACATTAGGGGTATATATATATGTAATTTTGGGGAGTGTATTGGAATTGTGGATGGCTTTGTTTTCTAGGAAAATTAGGTTCTTGATGGTTTTGGTAGCCTACCGTAGACCTTCTAATGTATTGTACATAGTTTTAGGGCCTTTCATTTATTCAAATTAATGCTCGTGAATAAACATATTTTTAAATAAAATAAAATAAAATTTTTTAATTAATTAGAATTTTTGCTTAGATGAGTATTGAGTAGACTTTTCTTATAAAAGCATAAACTATTATAAAAATAAACAATATTTATACAAAAAAATAAAATTTAAATAACTTTATATTTTAAATAGAAAAAATAATCTTTTAAATAGAATGGAAGGAGTAGTATTGATCAAATTTGGTAATTTTTTTCGAATCTAAGTATTTAAAAAAATAAATATATAATATATTATATTCTAATAATTTAAATTATGATTATATAATAATATTAAACTCAAAATTTTATAACACTAATAATTTCGGAATTTTAAAAAATTAAGTTTTTAATTCATAAACATGATGTTAGGATATGAGTAAATGGGCTGCAAAATTAACTAAAAATTGAAATTTGGGCCTAAGTTCATATTTTCTGTGGGCTATTGAAAATATTTAGGATTCTCTAACCCTCATGTCTCTCTCTCTTCCTCTCTCCTAGGCGCTCACAATCAGTAAAAACACAGCGAGTCAAGTCGGAAAATGAGTTCACTTGCATTAAGACTCGCCAAGTTCTTAAGATTCTCTTCTTCTACAGCTCCTCCCTCAGGTCTTCTCTGACCCTTCATTTGTATACATATGTTTTGGATTCAAATTTTGATCATTTTGTTCTTAAAGGAATTTTATTGATCGCTGCAATACTTGTCAGTAAAGTAGTTATATTTTGAAGAATATTTCCAAATAATTGTTTTGGGGGTTTTTTCTCTCGTTGCCTGTGTGTGAGTATAGTGGTGGGTTTACAACGACGCTTGAGGTCTCGGTACTCAACTGATTCAAAGAATGGAGAGAATGATAATGAGATTAACGACGAAATTGATGAGGAGATTGGTGATTTTCTTGGTGAAAAGGCTGAGTTAGAACTTCAAGGTGTGGATCCCAGGAAAGGTTGGGGATTTCGCGGTGTCCATAAGGTAATTTGATGTTAAAATGTTCAATTAATCCATGTTCATTACATCCTTTTAACGTTTTACTTATTTAGAGAGATCTTTTTACTGCTGTTTAATACAACTTGGGTTGATGATGATACGCAGGCAATCATTTGTGGGAAGATTGGACAACCTCCTGTGCAGAAGATTTTGAGAAATGGCCGAAATGTAACCATATTTACTGTTGGAACAGGAGGCATGTTTGATCAAAGACTTGTAGGATCAAAAGACTTGCCAAAACCTGCTCAGTGGCATCGAATTGCTGTGCATAATGAAATGCTTGGGACTTATGCTGTTCAACAACTTGCCAAAAAGTCTACATCTACTTTCTATTTAATTAGTTTTTCCTATTCCAGCAGGAAAAGGAGGCTAAATTTTCTCTTTATTTTTTTTTGTCTCATGAATGGGGTGTTTTGTTGCAGTTCTTCGGTTTATGTGGAGGGCGAGATTGAAACTAGAGTTTACAATGATAGTATAAGCGGTCAAATTAAAAACATACCGGAGATTTGTGTTCGCCGGGATGGTATGGCTTCTTGTATTTCCCATTTGCCTATCATGGGTTGTGCTGGTTTTAGTGTTTTACGGTAGTGTTGTTGACTGAGTTTGGGCCAGATCTTTTTATGCTGTCTCACATATGTAAGGATGGATTATATTAGCCGCAGAAGTAGTTTTGTATCTGATTGACCAGCATTTGGCCTCCTGGTTTCAAATGCCTCACAATCATTATTTTCATTAAGTGGAAATAAAAGTGTACTTGGTTTGCATAATGTTTTGTCTTGGAGGCTTCAATCATGTAGCCTTTCTTGATTTGATTTATTTTGTTTTGTTCTTGTGTCTCCATGGGTTAATCGATTTAGAAGAATGAGGATGTTGATGTCACATTATGTTCAACATTGTTATGTTAGTAGTCTTGAATATGACGCTATCTTAAAGGCCTCTAGGGGATGTGGAAGAGTTGAGGAAGAATATATGTAAATATATATGTTTTCTCAAGAAGATATAGATGACTTGCACACTGCTATGTACTCAATTTATGGCCTTTTTTCTTCTCTATTTCAGGGAAAATTCGCCTTATAACGAGTGGGAAAAACATCAGCGATATATCCTTTGATGATCTGCGTAAGTTCTGTTATCCTTCTATCATTTCCAAATTATATGAAGATTGAATTAGCCCACCTGTAATTATTCATAGTTCTAATATTACAAATATTCTTGAGGCACACCCTTGGTTTCCTGCATTTGATATTTGAGCTGAACCTTTACTTTATCTTCTTCCAATCTTGTAAATACATATATATTTGTTTGTAGGAGAGGGACTGTTTAGCTGAGAGTTGGGCATTACAGAAAGTTGCATAGGAAAGCAAGTGCAATTGGATCCTTGAAATGTTTCTGTAAGAGATTTTTAGCATTGTACGAAATTTGTTTAATAGGTTTATTGAATATGAATGATTTGGTAGATAAGCCAGTGTTTTATCTTGCTTTTATTGTGGTAGGGAGGGGACTTGTGGAGTATGCAATTTTGTTTTCCATATTTAGTAATTTAGGAGTTGGATGAGATATCTTCCATTTGAATTCGAACTCTCTAGCTAGCGATAAAGCCATACATAAGACTACACAAGTTTTATTATTGCAATTGAAAAATTTATAGCTAATTAAAAATATTATTACTTTAAAAAAAAACTTATTAGACTAAAAAGGAACTGTTTTTTATCTGATTAAAGAGGGAAATAATCGAGCCATCTGTTAATCATGGCAAAACTTTCCTTAGGCCTGTACTCTGGAGCTGTATGCCCTCCTCCCTACATAAAAATAATAAATATTGTCCTTAATTTTTAAATAATGAAGAAAAATATAAAAATTAAAATTGATTAGATAGAGAGAGAATTCTTGCCTTAACGGTTGCATAAGTTAACCTGTATTGCTTATAGTAATATTGCATCCAATAACTGCAGCAAATAAGGTATAATTATGATAACATTTTGAAAATGCACAAGAATATAATTTAAATAAACTATATATTATAATAATATATAACATAAAAGAATAGGACTAACCCAGCAACTTGACCATCAACGAACCATGGATCCCAATCGTATTCAATTGTCAAGTTCAGAGATTCTATCCATGTTAGGGTTCCCACATATGGAACATTCATGTCTTGATCCCCACTGAACCAATACATAAAATAGTTAAGAGTTTTAAATATAATATTAGGTTAATTAATAAATAAATTCTCATCTAAACTATCATCATTTATCAGATTTTTTTCCTTAATTAATTGCATGTTAGATTACTCGTTTGAATTTGTTGAAAATGTTAGATTACTCTTCAAATGATACTTGTTAGTTCACAAAAAATTCGTAAAAAATATACGCCAAACAGTAATAGTGGGATAATTTGATATTTTTCAAAAATTTTAGAGAGGTAATTTAATATTTTCAATAATATAGGATGTATTTTTTATATTTTAAATAAGTTCGAGTGGCTAATATAATAATTTTAATAAGTTCAAGGATAATCTAACGTGCAATTAATTTAAGAGTGAAATATGATAAATGATGATAATTTAACAGGAAATTTATGTATTATTCCTATAATCTTTCATTTTAAAAAATATGAATATAATTAATAAGTATATTAACAGACCGTCTCTCTCTGATCATCTAATAATAACAAATAATAATAAAATCTAATGGATACCTGTAGATCAATACTTGGTAGCCTTTTTGTATGAGATTTCGATGAATTTCAACACTACTTGGGAGATTTTTCTCGTACCATAACGACGTGTTACATCTCATCCAATTTTCAACAGTCCCCTAATTAAAGTAATTAAATTTAATAATTAAGAATTCAATCAAATTAATAGTATAAAAAGTCAAAATATGTACTTTATTCGTTTTCTTTTCTTTTACGTGTCATTTTTGAGTAAAATTTAAATTATATTTATTTGTTACTTTTAGAATTTCAATGTAATTTAATTTGATTTTTTAATTTATTTTTCGTTTTCAATAAAATTATAACCAATCAGATTTGATAATTTAGTTTTAATCAGGTAATTTAATATTAAATTTAAATCTATTTATTATTTTTTAATTCTAGTAAAAATAACAAAAATGACAAATAAAAAAAAATAGAGGGAGTATAAGATAAGTACCTCCCTAACATGGAGAGATCTTTGCACTTCTTTATCATTAAGCCAAATTAAACTCGGGATATAGGTATAACTCTATCCAAAAAAATTCAAAACAATATATAATTAATCAATAAAATAAGGATTAATAAGTAATTTTGGGGACATCCCAGCTATGGGTTGGCTTATATTTAATGAGAGATATCGGGTTTCAGTTATTGGTAAAATTTTATATTCGAGTCTTGTAAATAGCAAAAATTAATGGCAAAAAAGTTGTATTCTTATGGTAGACCGATTCAATTCGAATTGAATATTATGAATAATTATAAAAAATAAATGCACAATTTTTGTTGTAAAATTGAAGAGAAATTACCCTGCACCAAGGTTTTGGAGGTGGGAATCCTGGATTTGAAGCAAGAATATATTCCTCCATTAGCAAATTAGTACTTAATTTCAAATCTTGGTTTTTGGGAGATGCATAAGCACAGGTTGGTTCTAATATGTGGGCACGATGTATTTTTCCAGTACTCTGTTAGATAAAAAAAAAAATAAATAATTAAATAAATTAACAACCTATAGCTAGTTAAAACCTTAATTAACTATCTTAATACATTTGAATAGACTAGAATATATATTTACATACTCACCTCTACTATAACTTGAAGATCCTTTATGCAAGCTGCATTGCTTGGATCCACGTACGTGTAATTGTCATTACAATTACTTTTAGCAGACTAGAATAATAATAATAATAATAATAATAATAATAATAATAATAATAATAATAATAATAATAATAATAATAATAATAATAATAATAATAATAATAATAATAATAATAATAATAGATGGCTCAAATCACCTCATACAGTTTTTGTGATATAAGTCCCTTTAAATAAGCATATTCAACTCTAGAATTTGTGTCTTTGAGTTCATCTGTAACGGGGTTGCCTAGCACATAACCCTGAAACAAATTTAATACTTTAAATTATATTTATATTATGTTATTTTCATAAATTATATAGTGTAATATATATATGGAGTAACTTATTAATTTTACATATATTATTTTTTTATTATATTTATTGATGTCTATATTTTATTTGATAACATTTAATTGTATTTTCTTATATTTTAAACTTTATGTTTTAACATTTAATTTTATCTAATTTTTTTAATTTAGAATTACGCAATGCTAATTTCCATCATATATTAAATTTATTTTATAATATTAGCTATTAATTTATTGAAAATGAATTTTGACCGATATATTATATTTATTTTTATTTTCTATTTTAAATCATTTTGTACAATTGAAATAAAATTAAAGTTTACTCAATTTTCTTTAATAATCACATATTATAAATTTTAGTGGCTAACAAAAAAAATATTAGTTAATAAAATAAAAAAAAAATCAAAACTAATGATCTTAAAAAATTGATATTACTCCCTGACACTCCTAAACTTAAGCTATATTTCTCCACAGTAAGTGGAGTATGCATATAAAAGAGTCACGATGCTCTTCTATTCTTTTATTAATTATTTCGTAAGAAATTCAATTTGATCAACCTTTCAAATATGATTAAGTGCGATACTTTTGTATAAATATTTAATAATTATAAATGGTGTGTTATAAAAAATAAAATTTAAATTTATGTATCATGCACTTGCATAATAAGAAATGAAATTGGGATGAACAGCCGTTATAAATAAATTCTTCAATAATCAAATAAATATCCTACGTACTATGAGATTCATATGTGGATAACGCCCAATCGTATTTCCTGCAATTAAATAACAGTAAAAAATAATTGTATAAGAAAAATGATTTATTATTATAAAAGCATTCGATGTGGAAGCTTCTGTTTAGCATCCATAAAATATTTTTTATTAAATTAATCTAAGTTCAAGTAAATGAAAATATAATAGCTAAGCAGCTTAAAGTATGCATGATTAATTAATAAATTATTCTTTATCTGAATCAAAATGATTCTATAAACTATGCTAAACAATTCACTGCTAATACTCATATCATTTAGGCTTGATATTCTCTAAGCTCAAAGTTTAACTCTAAGTAAAGATTTAGACTCGTTTCAGTTATCATATCAGTACAATCTTATCAGATTGATAGGTCATGTCCTATCATGTCAATTAATAAATCTAATCAATTTGATAGAATTTTACCTTATTAAATCATTTGACACATGTTGTCTGTTACATCGAATTAGTCCATTCACTATGTCAGGATATCTTTAGGTAATCAAGTGACTAAGTATTAGATCCAAAATATACAGTATAAATAACTCATAACTCTTAAAACCAAGTACATTGATAAACCTTCTCTCTCTAAGTTTTACTAACTTAAATTTCAGAGTATTTACGTCCAGTCCGTTCGGACAGTTCTTATTGCAGATCTGTTTAATCTTACTGATCCGATCAGATTACTCTTCTATCCGATTTTACTCATTTATGATATTTTAGGATTTATCGGTCGTTAACTTAATCATAGTGATTTTTTTAAAGCACTAGCTAATCATAATGATTGTTTATATTTAACAGTTTAGTTTAATTAATTTAGTAATTTCAGGATTATCAATTCCTGTACTGATGTCATTCATAATCCCTAAATTCAAGATTTGATTTCACTTTTCAACATTATTTTATTGTTTCTTACGTTCGTATATTCTTGTTCTATATATAATATATCAGTCCATTATGATGAATTCACTGAAGTTATATATATATATATATATATATATATATATATATATATATATATATATATATATATATATATATATATATAAGCACATGGTAATGGTTTTCTAAATTAACTCTTATTTTGCTTCAAGACCTTAATATATTAACCTGATGATCAAAACCAGAATAAAATAAACTGAGTAAAATTGCATAAAATAAGGATAATTACCGTAATCGATTTCTTGAACAATCATAGGAACAATTTTCCCGGAATAAGAATCACCAGTCATGTAGAGTGGATTGTTTTGGAATTTTGGATGATCCAAAAGCCACTGCATTATAATTAAATTATTCAAGAATATTGAAAAATGAACATCCTAATTCTTTGTAAAAATAAAAATCTCTTAATTACCTTTCTAAGAAATTCGTAATTTGAAGCTGCTTGAATTGTGTCACTAGAGAAGTATTTTTGCCAAGTGGTTGCATATGAAAATCCAGTACCAACAGGTGCATCCAAGAATATTATATTGGCTATCTGTTAAGTAAAATAATTATATATATATATATATATATATATATATATATATATATATATATATATATATATATATATATATATTACGTACGATAAAAGAAAAATGAAGTTGAAGATGGAAATTAAGCTTCACACCTTTGTCCATGAGTATGGATTCAATTCAAGTGTTGGTCTGACTAATGACTTTGCGTAATTGAATGATAATGGACCTTCCATATTTTATAAATCATCGAAAAGCATTACTATTTATTGAATCGAACTTTCATAGGCATGCAAACGCTATAAAAAGAAATTTTTAGCTAAAAGTCCTTTTTTTAGTGAGAAGATCTAATTAGCAGCTTAATTAAAGCAAAAATTGTTAGAAAACAAAATATATTCATATGTAAGAAAACAATTATTTTCTGATTTTTTATATTTTTAGAAAAAAAAACGTAAAAGAAAGATGAGAAAAATACCAATTTCATATGCAAGTCCAGTAAAGGCAGAGCAGCCAGGGCCACCAGTTAACCAAAGAAAAAGAGGGTCTTGTTCTGGATTTCTTTCTGATTCCACAAAATAGTAAAAAAGCTGAACCTCTTCCAATTCTCCTACCCCAATATATCTTCAATTAGGAAAAAACAAAAGAATTAAAAAGAATAATTATATATTAACAACAACTAATAGTAAATTAAAAGAACACTAACCCAGTTTCTAATGTGAAAGGAAGATTTCCAGAAAAACCAGGAAGAATGCTGATGATTGATTTTGAGGCAGCCAAATGGGAGAGATGAAGAAGAAGCAGAAGAATTAATTTTAGAAATAACATCTTAATTTATTTATATGTGTATATCTGTTGATTCGTTAGTTTCAATTTATATACTCATTCGTCTCATTTTAAAAGATAACTTTTTATTTTTCACGATAATTAATAAAATAATTATAGTTATTAACAAAAATATATTTTTATATTTTCAAAAATTTCATTTTATTCTAGTTAAAAGTAGAAAGCCACAAAAAATATTTAATAAAATATATAATAAATAAAGATATACATGTAAATATATTTTTTAAATTTAAAAAAAATATTTAAAATAGAATAAAATAAAATAGAGAAAATATTTTTTTTTAAAATGGAACGAATAAGTATTATTTTGGGATCATGCATGGACCTAACTCTTCAAGCTAATTTATTTCATTATTTTAGTTGTTGCAACGTGCAACAAACAATTTAATATCTGCACTATAAGTCAACATGCATGTGTAGCTTTGAATGTTAGTTTTAGCAGATTGTTTATAGATTCGCAATGTCACACTCAATATTCTGTACATAGAATTATTCATTTTTATAAACTTTACTTAGCTCCATTTCTAATCCATTTGTAATCTATTCTCCTTTCTTGGATTATCTGTATCATTGATTATTTATTTTTGAAATTTGATAATAATTATTTATTTCGTCTCATCAAATTGTCACTTGTTACATAAATCGCCAATAATAGAATAATCATTTAATTTTGCTAATTTTTATATAAAATTATATATCGAGTAGACAAAATATTTCTCTTAATTAGATTATTATAATAAAAAGTTTGTAAAAAAAAGAAAAATATTAATTAAGGTATTAAATGAAATTCTACAACTTTGTTCGTTAGTGTGATATAAAACAAAATATATCGCCACTCATAATAATTAATCAATAAAGCTCTATAAATAATATTTAGAAATGTCCATTTATGTCCCAGAATAATAACAATAAATTAGATAGGATAACGAGCAAAAAATCTATCAACCAATGCTAAACATTCCTCAGGCTTATACTCTGGAGCTGTGTGTCCTCCTCCCTACACATACCCATTTAGTTATATTTATTATGCAAATAACAATATGAAAAATTCTACTTTAAAGAAAATTAAAAAAAAAATTCCTGTCTGCAACAAATTTATATATCCACTTATAAACTGAACCGAACAAACCACATAATATCGTGCAACGAAAATTGATTTTTATTACTAAAAATTTTATTGTCAAAACTTTTTTTCTTTTTTAACATGGTAAAATATTTTTTACCATACATTTTGGGATATGAGAGGATGAAATTTGAATCATCTTAAAAAAATAGTTAAACTCTCAACCATTTAAACAGATAATTTACTTATATATATATATATATATATATATATATATATATATATATATATATATATATATATATATATATATATATATATATATATTATTCAATAGTATTATATTAATTTGAATATATTTCCTACCAAATGTATGAGTATTTTTTGTCTCTTACCTTTACAGTTGCATATGTTAATCTGAAGTTACTATTCATGAACTTTGTTTGGTATCTGCACAAAAGTTTAAGTAGTTTTTTAAGAAAATTTATCTTGGAATAAAATAGGAAAAAGATATTTTCATAAAAAATAATAATAATAACATTTAGCACTCACCCTGCAACTTGACCATCAACATACCAAGGCCTCCATTCATCAAAAACTGGAATTTCAAGAGACTTTATCCATTCTAATGTACCCACATATGGAATTGAAATATCATGGTCTCCACTGCCATAAAAAAAATTAAATTAAAATGTTAGTGTATATAGGCTGTTATATATAAAAAAAATTCATAATTTTATATTTTTTATTTAATGGTGCATATTTTATATATTAGATAATTTTAATAACCGAGTCATTATAAATGTTATAGGCCAAAATCTGATTATTCTGAATTTTTCTTTGGGACTTACTTGTATATAAGAGCTCTGAGTCCTGTTGTAGATAGATTTTTATGAATAGAAACTACACTATCAACGGTTTCTGTATATGTAGAGAATGTTTTGAGGCACCTGCTCCAATTTTCTACTGTTCCCTGATAAAATAAAATTTGCAATTTTATAATTAATTGCATTAAAATTAATTATATTTTTTCCTGAAAAAAGAAAATTGCATACATTTCGGACGCCAAGAGCACTTTGAACTGTTTCATTATTCATATATTTGTACGAAAGTGCATAGCCAAATTCCTGAAAATGAATAGAAAATTCAGTAATTAATATTAAGAAAAAAAAACTGGATAGTTAACTAATCAAGAAAATGAAAAAGATAAGTGTCGAATTAGAAGAGAGAAGTTTTACCCGGCATTGCAATTCGGGGAGTTTATTATCTTGAAAAAGCTGAATAAAATTCGATTCTTCAAATTCTGTATCCCTTTCTCTCTCTTTTGAGTAAGCACATTGAGGCTCTAAAATTTGTGTCAGTTTTATTTGTAATAAGCTCTGCAATTTCAATGGAATATTACAAAATTTCAACAATCCATTGCCAAATATATCCTTTTACTATTTAAAATGTGTTATATTTGCCTTGAACATTTTTTTTAAATGCTTTTTAAAAGGTACAATCATCGAATTTATCCTTAAAATATATAAATTAGTAGTATATATGAATTTAATTTTGATATTTTCTCTTCAAAAATTGCTAATATTATTACTAAAATAGCTCATGTTTTGCATATTTGTCACCAATAAAATTATTTATTTTTGTTCTCACGGTTATAAATAAAATAAAATACGAACCAATTTAGTAGACAATATACACGTATTTTTCAGCTAAAACAAATTTAAGAATAAATATGTAATATATTTTGTGTAATTAAATAATAAAGTTAGCATTTTTTTTCTCTTAAATGATAAAAATGTGCATATTTATTGCTAAACTAGCAAAAATTGGCTAATTATTTTTTTTTTTTAAATGTCTATTCTATTCAGCCATTCACTTAGGCAATGCAAACCCATTAATGCATTTGGACCGACCTTACCAAAAAAGACAAATTTGAACCTTTTTTCTGAAAATTTAGAAGCATTTTCTCAATAATTTTTCTAAGAAAAAAAAAACACAAATGTGATTAATTTCAAATAATATATCTCTTACCAATTTGATAGTTTGAAGAGCAGTAACACATAATGTGTTCTCGGGATCTACATAGTAGTATTCACCATGGCAGTATAATTTGGCATTCTAAACAAATAGGAAATAATAAAAGAAAAAGTTATGTCATTAATTGAAATAAAAAAAATAAAAAAAGCAAAAATTGATACTTATAATGAGATTAATTAATAGTTAAATTACCTCATAATATTCATCTGATATAAGTGAAGTGCGATGAACAAATGGAATTCTTGAATTTTGATCAACATGATAATCCGTCACTGGATTTCCAAGCACGTAGCCCTTTTCCAAATTACAGTAATTTTAAACTCTTTTGTAATGATAATAAATTAGAAATTAATGCAAACTTTGAAAAAATATTATCTCCATTTTTTTTTAGGGTTTACCCCTCTTTAATATATAAAAAAAAGATGGAAATTTTACTTGGATATCAATATGTGGGCTTAATCCAATTTCAATTCCTGCAATTTATTTAAAAACTTTAATTAGATTACAAGATATTATTGAAAACATTAGTATTTCTGGTGATGATTAATTAATTAATTTTACCTTCTAGTACATGATGCACTAATTGTGGAACAATCAAGCCAGAATATGAATCTCCACCAATGTAGACTTGACTTCCTAAGAACTTGGGGTGTTTTAACAGCCACTGTACCACAGCTCACAAAATAAAATAAATAATTAAGGATGGATTTAATATAATATGTCATTATTTTAATACGATTCCAATTTATTTGTCATAATTTAATGGCAGTTAATTTTAATTCGATTCATGAATCCAATTCAATTTATCTATAAAAATATGATGTAATCTGATTTTATCTTTAATGACTTGGCCGTATATGATTCGCTTGTTGTGCATTAATAATATTTGTAATTTTATAATTATATGATATAAATATAAAAATAATAATTTTTATAGATTACACATGCAAATTTTTTACTTTTAATGTAAAAACTAAATTAAAAAGATAAAAAAAAAATCATAAAATTTTACATCTAGTGCTTCGCTGGCTCTGAGTGGGTGCGGTAAATTGACCTACTCAACTAGTTAAAATTAAAAAAAAAAAAAAAACCTGTAATTTTAACTTTTCTTAAAATTGACCCTTCTAAATTATTTAAATAATCCCATTATTTTATTTTACTTCAGTATAATTTTGACCCTATTGAAATTATAATTTAAGTATAATTTTTATTTTACATTTAAATTATAATTTAATTCATTTATAATTCATAAAATTTTGATACGTTTATGATCCAATTTGAACCCAATAATCCGACCCTTTTATCACCTATAAGCTCGTGTGTACAAATGATAAAATCTATCATAAACTTGCTAACCTTTCTTAGAAAATTATAGGCCTGTAATGGGGCTAATGTGTCCGAGGAATTGCGAGCCTCTACCGTTGTTGCATAAGAGAATCCAGCTCCAACAGGTTGGTCTATATATATGATGCTAGCAACCTGATTAATTAGTAGTAATAAGTTCACAATAATTAATATTTATTAAAACAAAAACATAATTATCTAAAAATAACAGACCTTGGTCCAAGAGAATGGATTTAATTTGAGAGATGGTAGGCGTCCAGTGTATGTATCCCAAGCAATAGCTATTGGGCCTGTAAAATCACAAATTATAAATATTAATCATACAAAAATAATATATTGAATTGAGTGTGCAATCCTTGGCCAATGAATTAAGAACTTAAATTATTAATTTTTTTTATATATAATATCCAATTGGGTTGTCGTTATATGTACTCTAAAAGTAAAATCATAATAAAGGCATATATTGATACGCATAATTAGTATATATTCAATATATATTTAATAAAATAAAAATTGAAATTAGAAATTTAAAATTTAGCTATAAAAATAGATGTACCAGTTTCGAAAGCAATGGCAGAGAAACCAGAACAACCCGGACCTCCGGTTAGCCAAAGCATGAGAGGATCAGAAACCGGATTCCTTTCAGACTCGAAAAAGTAATAGAATAGCTGAACATCTTCCATTTCTCCTATTCCAATATATCTATTATACATATATATAATCAAAACGAAATGGCAAAATCCATAATTTAGTACTTAAATTTTAATATTTTTACACATTTAATTCTTATATTTTCAAAATTATACATTAAATTTCTCAAATTTTACGTATTTATACATTGAGCCCGTGAACTTATCTATTAAAGCAGATTAAATCCAAATAGATATTAAAAATAATAAAATTATGTTAAAATACATACGATTTTAACCAAACATTTATTACACTGTCATTTTTACCGTACATTTTGGACGTAATGTGTTATCTTTGAAAAGTTCAAAAACTCAATATATAATTTTGAAAGTATATAGATTTAATGTTTAAATTTGTTAAAATACATGAATTAAAATATAATTTTTTTCAAAAAATATATATATATATATAAAACTTACCCGGTTTCCATTTTGAAAGGGAGCTTTCCAGGGAATCCAGGAAGAGTTTCGACGATAGTTTGAGAAGCAGCAACATGAAAGAAAAGAAGCAAAAGAAGTATAGAATTACACATTCTGTGAAAATAAGAACTTGAATTGCAGAGAAGTGTTTGATTCTGCCCAGACATTGATTTGATTTGGTTTTAGAGTTGTTAAATTGAGATCAAAGTTTATATATTTTGCTTGAATTTTTACTGGTCAGTCCGATCCTGAATTTTAATAGAGAATGAATAGTAGGTGCATGTTGGTCCATCTCACTTTCAAATATTTTTTTTTTTGGATTTATGATACTTATAAATGTAGATATTGCTTCTAATTAGCCCAACGACCATTCTGCTAATTAACTGGGCATAGGCAAGAAGGGAAGCTATGGGTTAGCTGTAAAGACAATCTTAGGCATTTCTCCACGTGAATATTTTATTATATTTCCAATTCCGGTATTATCTATTATATTATTTTACCATATTTTATGAATTATTTATTGACTAGGTGGACAGGTGGGGCCATATTGTCTGTTACATTCTTAAAATTAATAATTTAAAATGGGTCACTCTAATTACTTGTATTTTCTATCAAGATTAAATAGTAAATAATCAAGATTTTTCCTCAAGAATTAATTTGCAATTCTAGCTATTATTTATAATCAATCTCATGTTTATAAAATAAAATCTAGAACGATTTCGCTTCTTGAAATCATAAACTCAATTTAAATAAATTTTTAAATGTCTTTGTGCATTTAGATAATTATATATAATAATTTGTCAAAGTTACTTTTCTTTTCAATCTGCATTTTATTTATTATTTGTTTGACTTTGATCCATAAATAAATACCAGAATTAATTAGATATATTTAAGAAATTTTCATCATTATTATTGTCAAATGATGCCATTGATGAAATTATTTGAATATATATTTTTTTATATAAAAGAGGGAAAAAGAAAAACAGCACACACAACAAACTAAAATAATCCTAAAACATAAAGGTCTTTGTTATCTTGCTCGAGGAGTTCCTTCTCCTATGAAGGAGGAGTTTCAAACCAGCTGCAATCTTCATTTCTATTCAATTCTTCCTTGATTAATGCATCAGCGACTGAATTGTTTTCTCTTTTGATGTGTTGGAGACGAACTTGCCATCTTTGTGTCATCAAGAGTTTAATATCCTGAACCAAATTTGAGAGGTGATGCTTTGTGTCCATTTGAGTGTTTATGCGGTTAACAACCTCCAAGTTGTCGGTTTGAATAAGCAGTTTTCTCCATCTCCTATCCCACACCATCTCTAGCCCCTTTTTAATTGCCCAAAATTCAAGGTATAAAGCACCTGCATTGTTTAGCTTCAATGAAAACCCACCTAGCCAAGAACCTATATTATCTCTAAAAATCCCACCAGCTCTGCAACTAACTCTTCCAAAATGTGATGTGCCATCAATATTTAGGGCCACCCAGCCCACGTCCGACAGCTACCAACACTTCGTCTGGGTTCTTCCTTCCTTCCTAACAGACGCGATACCCTTTAGAGAATAGGCACAAAATATATCTGATTTCATTGCATTAATAATAATAATCTTGATTTTGGTATTATAAGAGATAGTGGAGTTATTAAAAACTCTCTCGTTTCTCAATCTCCATAGAAACCAAATAGTGAAACCAAAAATAATTCTCCAGTCCAAAGCATGTGTACCTGAGAATTTTCCTTGCAGATTCAAAGGTAGCCAATTCTCACAACTGGTAGAAAAGAACTAGCCTCTTTCTTGTATATTTAGCAACCCGATCCATACCTCCCTTACTTGAGGACAGTCTCTTAAAACATGCAGCATGTCTTCTTCTCCTTGCCTACAAATGGGGCATACATTTGACTCGATCAATTCCGTTGCTAAAATTGGTTGAAGTTTTAGGGATTTAGCAACAGAATACAAAATGGTTGTATTCCGTTGCTAAAAAAGGGAGAGATTTTAGCACCAAAATATAGCAACGAAATATAATTTTCGTTGCTAAATATGGAGGCACTTGATAGCGAAAAAATTTGGAATGAAATTTAGCAACATAATTTAAATTTCGTTGCTAAAATAGCAACGAAAATTCTACGAAAATAAATTTTATGGGTAAAATAGCAACGAAATTTATATTTCATTGCTAAAAAATAGCAACGAAATTTAAATTTCATTGCTATTTTACAGTTGAATTATGTGAAAGCATTATTTTTAGCAACGAAATTTAATTTTCATTGCTAAAAATAGCAACAAAATTGTTTCCATTGCTAAAAAATAATACATTACCATAATTCAACTATAAAATAGCAACGGAATTTAGAAAATTGAAATCCATTGCTATTTGAGCAACATAAATTAATTCCGTTGCAAAAAATAATGCCTCACTTAATTCAACATAAAATAGCAATGGAATTTAAATTCTAGCAATGGACTTTAAAATTCGTTGCTATTTTTGCAACGAAAATTGAAATTCGTTGTTATTTTAGCAACGAAAATTAAATCTGTTGCAAAAAATAATGTCTTCACTTAATTTAACATAAAATAGCAACAAATTTTAAATTTCATTGATAAAATTAGCAACGAAATTTAAATTTCGTTTCTAAATTTAAAATCGTTAAAATAGTAACGGAATTTAAAAAAGAATATATATAAGAAAAAATCCTATTTCTTTCATTTCTGTTTTTCTCTTCATGATCTGGCATTGTTCTCTTCTCTCCACACTCAGTCATTTTCTGTGGCCGTCCATTCTTCCTTAGATCTGTCACTTTCTGGTGACCGGTAAGTATTTTTATGCTTGATCTTTTGTGTTTCTTCGTTTCATTGTCATTTTTCTTATTCTTTTCACGATTTGCCATATTTCTTCTTCTCTTCACGCACTGCATTTTCTCTCGCTATTTGTTCTTCCTCAGATCTGCCATTTTTCGGTGGCCGGTAAGTATTTTTATTCTTAATTTTTTGTGTTTCTTCCTTCCGTTTTCATTTTTTTTATTTTGTTCATGATCTGCCATTTTTTTTCTTGTCTTCACGCACTGCATTTTCTCTCGTCGTCCGATCAAATCTGTCACTTTTCGGTGAGCGGTAAATCTTTCTCTACTTGATCTTTTGTGTTTCTTTCGTTTTCATTTTTCTTCTTCTCTTTTACTCTCTGTTGTTTTCTATTCTTTGGTCAGTTCTTGGGTCAGTTCTTGCCATTCGATATTCCCCAAATCTGCCCCTTTTCGGTGACCAGTAAATATTTTTTCCTTCCTATTTTATTTTTTTGTCTCTTCACCCTCTGCTCTCTGCTATATATTTAATTTTAATTGCTAGAATCCAAATCTGCCTCTTTCTTGCTTATTATTAGAATCCGAAATTTCTTGCTTATACACGATTTGATGTAATAAGCTAGATATGGAATAGTTCTAGCTAGAAAATAGCAGTGACATTGTGTGAAAAATATTTGCCTTTTAAATATTTTATACTTCTTTTACTGCATATTAGAAAAAATATCTTTACAATACTTTTCGAGCATTTTATGGCTTCATGCATATTGGGTATTGCCAAAGATTGTGTTTTGTGATATGAAATTGTCCATAGTTTTGGTTTATAAAAGATAGTGGTTAGGATTTTTCATAGTTTTAATTAAAAATAATAAATAATAAATAATTATATTTAAATTTATTATTAAATTATGTGATTAAGATATGGATTCCTTTCACTTGAACTAGGGAAAAAAATAATTTATATGAGTGAAAACAAGAAAAGATCAAATGTTCCTGAAAATTCTAAAAACTTTAAACTAAAAAATGACAACCTAAAAGTCATTTTTGGGCCTGAAAAATGCCGTTACGAGGAGCAAAGCTCGGTGACAAATGACTGTCTCGAAACGAGCTTTTCGAAAATATATTATAATAAAAAATCTGACACTTGTAGCAAAAGTTATGATCAAAATAGTCTGTACCGTAAAAATAATCCATTTAGGCTTTATGTTAGATTTCTTCATTTCTTCTCAAATTCTAATTTAATTTAGGGTTTTTATTATCTATATTTCTGGTGATAAATTGTTGGTAATTGTTGATTTTATCCATAATATATTGAATTATATGTGTTTGTTGCTTATTTATATATGTTTGGTGGTTTGGTTAATTACCTTTTTTTGTTCTTTAATTTATATGAACAACTAGTGTACGTCATATGTTTGATCAAACGCCTGAATCAATTTCTATCTACTATAATTTGTTTTTCATACATTTCTTTACATTCCTTTGATGCATCAATTTCATATCATTCTTACTTCTCCACATGAGTAGGATCATTTAATGCATGTATATTGCACAACTGTTACACTCACTAAATTAAATTGATTTTGTGTGCATTTGGATTTTGTTGCTTATGTTATTTTCGTAATTTCTTGGCATACTTTTCTTTAATTTTGTTGCTTATGTTATTTTCGTGATTTCTTGGAAAATTATTAATTTTTCCACACTTTGTTTTGCTCCTTTATTGCATTGGAGTTTACTATAACAATATTTTATAGTTATGGGATCAAAGTGAGCAAGAAATGACCAAACCTCTTCTTCTAAGGCATCTGAAATAGTCGTTTCCGTTGCTAAAATTATGATTCCGTTGCTAAAAATTACCAATTCAACGAAAATGAGTTGGTTGAATTTAACAACGGAATTTATTTTTTAGCAACAAAAATGAAATTCAATGAAATTCCATTGCTACAAAAATAGCTACCGCCGGATTAGCAACGAAAATTTCCGTTGCTATTTGTTATTAATTTTCCGTTGTTATTTTCAGTTGCTAAAATGTATTTTTCTTGTAGTGTTTTAAAATTTATATCAAATTGATTTGTGATTGAATTTAATTTTTTTTTAATTATTAGATATTGTATTTTAATTATAATTAATTGTTAAATATTATATTTTAGTTATAATTTTTTTTAAAAAAGTTATTTTTTACTGTGGATAGGGATTTCTATGGCATGGGAACGGTTTTCCCACATTATGATCATCCCTAATGGCAACAGGAATAAAACTCAGAAAATAAATTGATAATGAAAAATTAATAACACGTGGGCAGCAAACTCACTTTACAATCCTAACAATCAACCTCATGACAACCTAATAAAATATATGAAAGTCAGTTAGCATAAGATTTATCGTCTGTATACAATAATCAGTCTATATCTGTATTATTGAAGTGGGTCAGTATTTATTAAAGGAAATATATTTACTTATGGATTAAACTAATTATGATAATTTATGTGTTTTGGTAATGTTAGTTTTATATAATATTTTTTGACTCGAATGCTGAAGACCAATGGTGAAGGGTAGATTATAGAGAAGAAAAAGAGAGAAAAGATATACTTTGGAATTTGCCAAAATTCTATTATTTTAGCCTAAATGATTTTATTTAATCAACATTGTGAAATTCATCAAAACACAATTATGACTTTAATTACTTTAATAATTATGGATTAAGAAAAAAAGTTTCGATTTAGATGTTTAACTGTTACGATTATGACTCTAATGATTTTACGAGATCAATAATGAAGTGAGGAACCAGTCAATAGAAGGAATTGATAGGCTGTCTCTATCTTTCTCTACAAAACAAAGCCATGGATGTAATTGTGTGTGTATATATACACACATCAAAGCACAGTGCAAGTTCAAAACTTTGAATGATAATATTAATATTACAGCAATTGAAAATGTTGAAACTTCTGCCATTTTTGTGGCTGATTCTTCAGCTTATTTCTTCGGCAAATGTTGCATTCGCAGGCACAATTGTGAAATATCTACCAGGATTTGATGGTCAACTTCCATTTACACTTGAAACGGGGTATATATTATTACTCAACTTAAATTCTTTCCAAAATAGCTGTTTTTAGTACTTTAATTTCTTAAATGATTGTAGATATGTAAGTGTTGGATCGGCAGAGATGTTTTATTATTTCATAGAATCTGAAGGGAACCCTAAAAGAGACCCTCTATTGCTTTGGTATAGTGGTGGCCCTGGTTGCTCTGCCTTTAATGGTCTAATTTATCAACTAGGTATTGATTAATTAATTAATTATTATTATTAGTTGATAAAATCTCAAATAAGAATAAAATATGAATTAACGAGGTTTTGATAATTTGAAGGTCCAATAGAATTCAATATCTCAGATTATGAAGGGGGATTGCCCTCATTGGCTTATTATCCATATTCATGGACAAAGGTATTTATATTTAATTATTTATTTATCATCACCCACAAAATTTATTTATTTTTAATGAGAAAATACGGTGAATTAACAGACTGCAAGCATATTATTTGTTGATGCCCCAGTTGGCACTGGCTTTTCTTATTCAACAACTCAAGAAGGTTGGGCCATGTCTCACACAAAAACAGGATACCAAGTTTATCAATTCCTCAGAAAGGTAATTATTTGATAATTGTTTAGAAATCCGGACTGCTAGGTAGGATGAATGTTGGAGCATAATATTCATAGTCTAATTGTCCAATGTAGGAAAATTGCCTGAAAATAAGAGAAATATGTTGAAGGTCCGATAAGGAACACTTCGACGGTAAAAAAAAAGTATTTGAGAGAAAAAGGGATGAAGTGCTAATGTTGGGGAAAATCATACCAGGATTTAGGAATTGTTGAGCTATTTTTAGGATTATTAGCCTTAAATGCTTATTGAATGTTAGTATTAAAGTAAAGGTATTAAGTCCCTTATCATTAATTGTCTGAGGTGTTATAGAACTTTAGGAGTTGTGCTATTATGGAAATTATAGAAGTTCAAGAATTTTAAAGTTCCAACTCATTTTCAGATTCTTGTATTTATATCTGAACTATATAAATCAATCTAGTTATCCAAACTGAAGTCCGGTTATCATTATTCAAATTTTTCTTAATTTTTTTAACTTCATTGAAAATTAAATTTATTGTAATGTATATTTTTCAAACTTCAATGTTTTGTTAATTATCTTTTCCAAATCTTAAGTTATAGAGAAAATTTTAAATAATTCAGTAAACACTACCAGAAAAATAACTTTTAGTGACCGCCATTAGAAATGTTGTCGTCATTGATAACATTAGCGAATGAAAAATTCAGCTGTTATAGCATTTGAAAAACCGATTTTTTTGTCGCTAAAGACCATTTTTCTTGCAGGGTAATTAAAGATTTAATAATTTGAATGTATATTGCAGTGGTTGATTGATCACCCACAGTTTCTGAAACAACAACTATTTGTTGGGGCTGATTCTTATTCAGGCATGACTGCCCCATTGGTTGTTCAACATATTTTAGATGGTGAGAATATGATTTATTTTTTAAATATTGGGAAATAAATTAAATATATTTTTCAAAATGTTCTCTTAATCTTGTATATAAATTTTAGGTAATGACAACGGAGATAAACCAAAATTGAACCTTAAGGTAAATGATTTTTAGTTTATACAACTTCAGAATAAGAATTATGAAATGATTTTATCAAATTTTGAAAATTATTTCAGGGTTATATTATTGGGAGTCCAACCACGGATGAAATTATTCAAGCAAATTCAAAGGTTATATTTGCTCACAGGATGGCACTTATTTCTGATGAACTTTATGAGGTGATCAATAACCATCAAATATATATAAATTTAATAATTTATTTGAATATTATTTCTCGGAGATCAATTTATCGATTTATTAAAGCGATAAATACAATTTTTACTCCTGAATTATTGAAAATAGAGTAATTTTACTGCAGAATTCTTTTATTAATTTTCACCACCGAATTATTAATTATCATACAACAATCAATTAAAAATTTCACAAGTCATTCATTTTAACACTAAAAATATATTTATTTCAATAAATTCAGAAACAATAATTATCTAATTTGAAAAGTATAAAAATATATTTTTTTTAATTTTAAATAATTTAAAGGTAAAAATAAATAAAAATACAGGATCAAAATAATTTTTATGGCAAAAATTTAATAAAATTATTCTGTAGGGTGCTAAAAAAGCTTGCAAGTCGATTTTCTATGATGTAAGCTCCTCCGATCAAGAATGCTATGTGAATCTCCAACTTATTGATAAGGTGAGAGATTGTTAATTTATTAAATTTCATTTTTCTTTTCTCCATAATTATTTTTTAGAATAATAAAATTTTATTGATAATTTATTAATTAATTTGCGAAATTACAGTGCATTGAAGATATAAACCAGAACCAAATTCTGGAGCCTAAGTGCACTTTCGCATCTCCAAGATCACTAAAAGAAAATTCTGTCAAAATTATCAAATCACCTGATCCAATTCCTAAAGATTGGTGCCATGTGAGTCCATATTCTTCTAAATTTCTCTCTCTTTTTTTTTTAACATAATTTTAAACAGAAAAAATAATACTACTAATATTGTTTTGTGGAAATTAATTATACAAATTTTTTTTTTGAAATATTTACAGAATTTTAATTATACTTTAGCTTATACATGGGCAAATGATGAAGCTGTGCGAGCTGCTCTAAATATTCGTCCGGTAAGTCAAGCATAATTAATTGCAACATTAATAATTCGTGCATATTTTGGATAAAATAATTTCAAGAATTTAAAATCTAATCATATTTATTTTGTTAATTATTGATAATTAAGGGAACAAAACGATATTGGTCGAGATGCAACGAATCATTAGACTATGATTATGATATCATTAGCGTCGTTAATTATCATCACAATTTCACCAAAAGGGCATTAGAGAATTTCGTATACAAGTAAGCATTTAATATTATATGATTATTTATTTATTAAATAAAAATTATTTTTCTTGTCAATTTTTTAATAATTTTGTATATATACAGCGGGGATCATGACATGACAGTTACAAATGTGGCCACCCAGCAATGGATAAGTGAACTGAACTTAACTATTGATGACGATTGGCGACAATGGCTCGTAGATGGTCAAATTGCTGGGTAATTAATTATTATTATTATCCTTTATTTTTTTTTTCTTTGAAAAAGTTTATTATTACCATTATTAATTAATATTATATTCATTCCAAAATACTTGATATTGCATAATATTTAAAAATACTAATTACTTCATAATTTAAAGATCTTATTACCTTTACATTAATTACATTAATTGTACAGTATAATTAATATAAATTTAAAATTATTTTTATAAAAATAATTTAAATAATGGTATATTTGGTAAAAATTAATTAATATATCTTGATTATATCAAAATATCATGTATTATGAAACGAAAATTTTTTCTTTAAATGATATGTATTTTGAAATAGAGGGAGTACATGATTATTTTTAAATTATTAAAAATATTATATTATCTCATACAGTAATACGTTGCACATTTAGAATGACGTATAAAAAATTTAAAATCAAATTTATTTAGCACTTGAATGGTGATGAGAGATATGATGATATTTTTAACAATATAAAAATATTACTTATATTTTTAATAAATTCAGTGGTAATCACTAAATTAGTTCAAAAAATAGTTTGCTAAATAGTGATATTTTGAGAGAAAATAATTTATTGTCATTTATTATTATTATACAATAATAAAATTTAATTTTTTACTATTAAATTGCAGGTATACAATGAAATATTCAAATTATGGGTATCGCATGACATATGCTACCGTCAAGGCAAGAAAAATTAAAATTATAAATTTTTATTTCCTTCATTTTTTATTTTTTAAAATGTTTATCTATTAAAGAAAACTTAATTAATTAAGCATAAATAAATGTTAATGGTGCTACTTAATATGGTTTGTATATGCAGGGAACAGGTCACACACCTCAAGAGTACAATCGTAGGGCTTCTTATTTCATGTTTGACAGGTTTATTCATTATTACCCTCTCTAGCTAATTAATGAAATTTCAAATTCATTATATTATCCTCTTTGAAAGCTAGAACTTACAGAAGAGTTATTATCCTCTCCAAGTTGTAGTTTTTTCAAAACAATGCTTAATGTAATTGAGGGTTGCTATTATGTAGTTGGGAAATTTCTCTAGTGAAATGGATATCAGTTAAATTATAAACGGATTAAGTCATAAATAAATAAGATCTTTTTTAGAATTGGAGCATTTTTTTATAAATATTTAGAGATATTATGATACAGTAAATGATATTAGAATTTTAGTATGTCAAAAAAAAAAAGTAAAATTATTGTCATTTTGTGTTACAGCGTATTTTATGCTTCTTTTTCAAAAAATTATAAAAAAGAGCAAAGATTAATGCCCTTTTTTGGAAATTAAAATATCACGGTTTTGTGAAAAATCTCGATCTACGTGAATAGATTTCGAACCGAATGAAAACGGTAAAGCCAAAAAGCTTTCTAATTTTTTTTTATTAATATTCTTGAAGTGACACTTTCATTAATTATAATTTATGAAATTGCATTAGCTATAGTATTAAAAATTACAGCTTTGAGTGGACAATAACTCTTCTTGGCTAGTACTAATTATCTACCAAAGTCCACAATGTTTAACATCAAATATCATCATCATCATCTAAAGAGGATAATAATGAATAAATCTATCAAACATATCATAACATTCTCTACGCTTATACTCTTGAGGTGAATGACCAGCTCCCTGCACAATCCAAATTACCACAACAATTAAGCATCTATATATGCTTATTGATAAGTTTTTTTTTTTAATTTTTATAAATAAACTTTTCTAAAATAAAATTAAGAAAATAAACTATTTCATATATATTTTTTTAATTTTCTTGCCTTCACAGTCGCATATGTCAACCGATACCCATTCTCTGAATACTTAATTGTATACCTGCATTTTGTTTTTTTGAATAAGAATAAATGAAATTTGATAATGCTAAAAGGGCTGAACAAAATATATATACATAAATAAATAGAAAATATTTACCCTGCCACTTGACCGTCAACTAGCCATTGTCGCCAATCATTGACAATAGTCAAGTTTAGCTCTCTTATCCATTGCTGAGTGCCCACATTTGGAATTACCAAGTCATGATCCCCACTGTTAATTTCCAAACCATAGTAAAAAAATAATTTATAACTAATTAATAATATTTTAGAAATTTGTCGAGTTTAGTTTAGGCATAGCAGTCAGTTGTAAGTAGTGACTGTTACTCGGTCATTAGGAATATGGTTTTTACTACAAGTGATTATGGTGCAATTTTAGAATACAATAAAATTGAATTAAAATAATTGAAATTTAAAACTAGATAAACATCGTACCTAAAAGTGTCAAAGTTGATTTAAATTCAAAACTCTATTCAATAAAAATAATCCAAATCCAATCCAATGTAAAACCAACCCATTTGAACCAATCCAAAAATTACCCACCTGAAATTCAATCCGTTTAGTTTTGTTCCATATGCCCAACGGGCCTCCTCCAAAATCCCAAATTTTCTCAAATTTTAATACTAACCGGATTGATAATGAAAATTCATTCATATCACTAACCGAAAATGAATCAATTAAAATTTTATCAATTTTGATTTTTCATTATTAATTGAACCAAATTAATATCGAAATTCACAAATTTAGCTAACTAAAATCGAACAGATTATTTAAATAACCAACTTAAGCTAATCAAATTAGTTCAATTTTCAATTAGATTCGAGCCTTTTTATCCTAAAAAATTGAATGGGGATAATTAATTTATTTATTGAAATAAATGATGTTAAATACTTACTTATATATGAGTGCCTGTAATCCCTTTGTGGTGAAATTGCGATGATAATCAATAACACTAGTTACATCATAATCATAGTCCAAGGATTTGTTGCATCTCGCCCAATTTTGGATCGTTCCCTTAAAATTAACATAATAAATATTTTAGATTTTCAGTATTAAAGATTATATAAATATAATAATTTATGAGATTACTTAAGTCTAACATACCGGCCGAACATTTAGAGCAGCTTGCACAGTTTCATCGTTTGCCCATACATAAGATAGAGAATAATTGAAGTTCTGCAAAATGTTTATAAACTCATAATATGTTTATAATTAAAATTTCATGATTAAATCTGAAAATCAAATTCTGAATAATTTTGTCCTTTGGGTTCAATTTATCAGTTTTTAATTCATTCAGTTTAATTCTCGTTTTAAAAATTCAATCTATTCATTTTGATTTTCAAAAGTAAAAAAAATAAAAAAAAAACCAAATTGATCGAAGTTTTCAAAATGATACCATTGATACCATTTTATTATATATATGTATATGAATTTTTATTAGAAAATATTTCTTAAAATTGAAAATCTATAAGCCCAAAAGCATCAAGCTAAATAATTTAGGTCAAATCTTCATTAAATTTCAATTTGATTTTTTAAATTTTAAAAATTGGTTTGGTTTGTTTTAAACCAAACCAATCTTTTGCAGAGTCGAATTTATAAAAAAAATTAAATTATAAAATAATAAAAGACTCACACGGCACCATTTTTCCGGATCTTGAGCAAATGTCTTGACAATTTTGGCAGAATTTCCTCTAAGCGATCTTCGAGCCGATTCTTCAATTAGATTTTCATCAACAGATGCCCAAGTACACTTGGGATCTAGAATAAAATTCTTGTTTATATCTTTAATGCACTGTAATTTTGCAAAATATAGGTATATATCAAATAAAATGTTAATATCTCCAAAATAATTAGGAAAAAAAATTAGATAATTAATCAATAATCACTCACCTTCTTGACCAATTGCAAGTCCACATAACATTCTTTATCTGCCGAAGTTACTCCATAGAAACTCGAATTGCAGTCGTCCTTAGCTGCCTGCACAAACATTCACAAAAAAATTACTAATAATAATTTATATGAAATATAAGTAAAGATTGGATGTCAAATTGCAATTTTTTTTTTTAAATTTAAGAATTAAATTGAAAATTGAATAAAAATTTTGAATAATATGCTAGTATATATAAATTCAGGCACTTTGAATTTTCTGCAATTTTAATAATCACCTTATAAAGTTCATCAGAAATAAGTGCCATCCTATGAGCATATATAACCTTTGAATTTACTTGAATTTCTGCATCTATTCTTGGGCATCCAAGAATGTAACTCTGAAATAATTTTAAACAAATTAGCAAAATTCGATACTATCTTTTATTTATTTATTTATTCAGCTCTATCAAGCTTCCAAAAACCAAAATTCCCATACATTGAAATTCAACCGTGGCTCCTGTCCATAGCCATTACCTAAAACGACATAAAGAAAAAAAGAAAATCAAATTTTAAGATATTATTCCTGAATATATATATATTTTTTTATTTCTAATTCTAATAAATCAAATTTTAATATTAAATCATCCTCACCGTCTAATATATGCTGAATAAGCAATGTGGCGGATATGCCCGAATAAGAATCCGCTCCAACAATTAATCGGTTCTTGAGGTATTGTGGGTGATCAATCAACCACTGCAATATAAATATTAACTTAAATAAGGTTAAAATTTCATTAATTAAATAAAAACTCTCCCTTTCAAATCTAGTCAATATGAATTTGACTATTTGATTGATTTTTTCTAACAAATTCATATTTAAATTCGACAAAAATGCAAAAAATTATACATTGAATACTAGTACATATAGATAGATAGTTGAATAAAAATATAATATATATTTTTTATTTTTATCTATCAATCCATATTTAATATTTTCAATAAATCAAAATTACCAAATCATCTCCCACATCTACATGAATATAATTTTAAAAAATCACCTTTTTAAGGAATTCATAAACTTGGTAAGCTGTTGCAGTGTCAGACATGGCCCAACCATCATCAGTGGTTGAATAGGAAAAGCCAGTGCCAACTGGGGCATCAGCAAATAATATGCTTGCAGTCTGCTCAAAATTCCATTAATTAAGTAACGATTAATCATTAATTCACCGTAATTTATCATTACAATGAAATAAAATTCTACCTTTGTCCACGAATACGGATAATAAGCCAATGACGGCAATCCTCCTTCATAGTCTGAAATATTGAACTGTATTGGACCTGCAAATTGTTTAAAAAGCCTTTTCAATGCCATCTACCAATTGGGTTGTATCATTATTTGCAGTTATGCTCATTACCTGTTCGATGAAATGTGTGAACGGAAAACAGGAAGAAAACATTGCGAATACAGTATGTGATTTAGTTCTTATTTTATATGAAACGAATTCGAATTAATTGTGCCAACAGGCTTAAAATACTGAATGGACCAACAAAAATTTTCAGCATAAAAGAAAATAAAATTACCTATTTGATAAATTAGACCATTGAAGGCAGAGCAACCAGGACCGCCACTGTACCAAAGCAATAGTGGGTCTGTCTTTGGGTTCCCTTCAGATTCTATGAAATAGTAAAACATCTCTGCCGACCCCACCGTTACATATCTAAATTTAGATTCAAAATAAAAATAAATATATTCATAAAAAATAATAAATAGCGTATTTATCTTTAGAATATTAAAAATAATACAAATTTACACTTAAAAGTTTGTCTTTTTTTTTTTAAAATTCCCCTTAAATATTGAAAATTATACATTCAAATAAGAATTCCATGTAATAATAATTTAATACATACCCTGTTTCAAGTGTAAATGGAAGTTCACCATCAAATCCTGGTAGATAAGTGACAACGCCGCCGGAAAAAGCAACATTTGCGGAAGAAATAAGCTGAAGAATCAACAAGAAACATGCCAGATTCCGGTGCCGGAATTTGACGACATTTTAGGAGCAGATAAAGCAAGTGATTGCTGCTTTGATATCAATCAATGGAAGTTAAAAAGTTTGGATTTTCGATATATATACCTATATCAGACATGAGAAGTATACTAAGGACTGGATGGTGAAGAAAGTCAGAAAATGACTAATTTTGAATATTATATAAAAAGTAGGTACGCAATTGCAAAATGTTTTTTTACAAAAGAATTACGGTTATACCGGTATTTGGGCGTTGAAATATAGTTAGTGCAAAAAAGAAAATGTATATGCTTATTGCTTAGTTTGAATGGAGGATGTAATTGAAAATAAGTGGTGGAACTGGAACAACAATTGAAATAATTTATATACACGTGATAAATGTTGTTTTTTCAGTTAAAAAATTAATTTGCTGAGAAAAATTAAACAAAAATTGTTGATTCAAGTGATCATAGTGGTTGATATTTGTACTATATATTTCATTCAATTTTTTTATATCATTTTTTAAATAAAATTTAAAATATTGTGATATTTAATAATTTATTTTTATATTTCTTCGTTTATATACTGAATTTAGGGTTGTGACAGGTCCCAAATCAACATGTCAATTTACATTTTTTTAATATTACACTAATGTTAATAATTATTTTAATTTTCACAATTGTAATTATACATGATGTTATATAAAATATAATTGATAAACTGCTTGTAATAATAAAATCTATATTTTTTTAATTGCTTGTGGAAATAGAAGTAAAATCGTATATTAATTTGGGTAGAGGAAATATTATATTAGGATTTTTTTCTTGTTTGCTAAAAAATATATTAAAAATTAACATTCTCATGTACAACTGCAAATCTTGTGCATTTTAATTTGGCATCAAAATCTTTTAAGTCCTTTATTAAGAGAAACTTTAAAGAATTTACTTCTGCAATTATATCCTTAAGCTATACTAAAATTGTTATAATTAACGTTGAAGAAAGTGATATTTTTTTGCTCTTCAATGTTGGGATCGCCAAATATTCCTTTAACTTCACATTAGTATGATATTGTCCTCTTTGAATCAAGCCGCACAAATTTATTTTTGGGTTCCTTCCAAAAAGCCTCATACTAATAGAGTTAAGTGAACACACTTATATTCAATGTGTTTCTCCCTTAATTTTTTAATGTGGAATGTGGGACTTGGGTTGTAGTCCAACACTCAAAAGCCAAATTTCAGCAAATATTATAAAATTGCCTTGTTGCTGTATATGAGAAACTTGAATAATGTTATCTAATAGCAGAAAAAAGTAATTTATTGTTGAATTCGTACAAATTCTGAAAAAGATTCAACTCTAATTTCTCACTAAATTGAGAAATTAATGGCTAAAATGATAATATTGTTGGATTCCATTATATTAGCAACATAAATTAAGGATGGATTTTCTAATTCAAAAACTATAAAATTAGAGAGGGTAGTAACGAATCCATCGGTGAAACATGTCGTAACATCTTTTGCGCTCGTACTCTTGAGGTGAATGACCAGCTCCCTGAAAAATTCGAATATTAATTTTAACATAATTTTATCATAAAGAAACAATTAAATGTTAATTTCGTTTTTTTTTTTTTTGCTTGCCTTTATAGTAGCATATGTTAGACGGTATCCATCATTTTTGTACTTCCTTGTATATCTGCAAGAAATTAATCGAAATATTAATATGTAAGTATTACTGATAAAAGATATATGCACATTCAAAGTAGAAATTTGTGTGCTTATTTGGTGAATTGATTAGAACTTACCCAGCAACTTGGCCGTCGGTGAACCATGGCCGCCAATCAATATCAATTGTCAAATTCAGGGATTTTATCCATAGTTCAACACCATTATGAGGCACAACCATGTCATGATCACCACTACACCAGCACAAGTAAAAATATTACATTTAATTTTTATACATTACACATTATCGAACATAAAATTAATTAATTATATAAAATTTCCTAATAGTTCTGATGACATAGCCGATTAGCCTTAAAATTAACTTAATTTAGATTAAACTAGCAAGCAACTTTCTGTTTGCGAGAAAAATAAGAAAAAAAAAACTCTTATGTTATTAGTAATTGAACCAAAATCTAATAACAATTTGAAAATTTTTATTAGACAAAAAATGTTAATTTTTTAAAAATATTTTCACATTTTTGCATTTATTAACCAATCTGATAATTGAAATTCAAATATTTTGTTAATTGAATCGATTATTTAAACAATCGAACCAAACTAATCAAATTAGTCTAATTTTCAGTTAAGATCAGACCACGCACATTCTTATATTCACAGTTCCAAGATAATTCACGACTGTGTGAGAGAATAACCTGTAAACAAGAAGCTGCAAGCCTGTAGTAGTGAGAAACTTGTGGTAGTTGAGAACGGAACTGGTGTCCTCGGTATAGGTCAAAGTAATGTTGCACCTATAGAATTTTGGGACTGTACCCTATTTTTATTTTGAAAACATTTTTGTCATTCTTTTTTTTTTTAATCAAAGTTAGAATGAAATATTATAAATTGGTTAAACAAATATATCAGAATTAGAAATTAAGTAGTTAATTACCGGGCGAACATGGAGAACTTCTTGAACACTTTTGTAATTTGTCCATATATCTGAGAATAGATATTGATAGTTCTGCAACAAAAAATAAAAATAAAAATCAGTAATATCAGTCATTACAAATCACTCGTCCAGACCTCAAGAATAAATTCAGAATTTAATTTTTAATAAATCTAAATTGGCTGGCTTGAACTTGAGTTGATTTCACTAATTGCCACTATACTCAGACCAAACTACACAAAAATAAAAATGAAATTTTTCGTTACACAACAATAATTGAACTTAACTATTTTATATATAAAAATAATTATGATCGATTTTCGGTGAAAATCAAAGTCGGAAAGTACAGATGACATGCTATATCAGCACCTTATGCACACATGAAAAATATTATTTATGCCATGTCATTATATGATATATCAATATTGCCACGCGTCAGTTTTTAGAGATTTTTGCTACATGACATGATTTGGCAATACATATGATGAGGTGGCATAAACAACATTTTTACATATGTATAAAGTGCTGACATGACATACTACTTATACTTTTTTATGTTGGTTTTTATTAAAAACTGGTCATAATTATTTTTGTGTATAATATTAATTATAAAATTCGGTGATTGTTATGTATAATGGAAATTTTTTTATTACTTTTACGTAGTTTGGCCTAAGTACAGTAATTATGAGTAAAATTAACTCATAAACTTGCTATTATAAATTGAAAAAAAATAGACTGAGTTTGGAAATTAAAATTAGGTAGATGGAAATTTACATGGCAATAAAGCTCGCCAAATTTATTAGGCAATGGTGTGATGATATTTCCTCTAATTGCCTGAAGAGTTCTTCTTGCTGCATTTTCCTTTTCTTTTGGTGATAATGATGCACAATAAGGCTCCAAAAGATTTTGCGGACTTAATAACTCAGTACACTGAAGAACGTAATAGAAATTATAAATATAACATTATAATAGTTAATTCATAATTAACACACGAAATTAATCAACTGTTGTTCGTACCTCATCAATAGCATCAAGTGCTTCTTCACATTCCGTATTCGATTCATCCACATCAGCGAATGAGCCATTGCAGCTAGAATTAGCTGTCTAAAAAAGTTAAAACGTCTAAAATAGTATTTGTTACGGATAAAAAATTTTAAAATAAAACTGAAATAATTTACAGATCAAAATATTAAATAATCAAAATAAGATTGCAAAACATTCTAATCTAAAAATATAAGATAATTTAATTTTTAGAATTACCTGTCTAAAAATTAAAGAGTTAAAACGTCTAAATGAATTTTTCTTATTTATTGAGGTGAAAAATTTTGACAGAACATGGAAGGATTTTATAAAGATTACCGCAAACATAGCATCCGATATTAGGGTTAGCCGATGAGCAAGCGGTATTCTAGCATTTGTTTCGATAATGGTATCTGTGTGTGCACATCCAAGTGACAATCCCTGAGATTTATTCAAAAATCGTAAGAAATAAATAAATAAAACGAAATATTTATAAAAGCATATGAATATTTTTAGAGTTTTTTGTACTTTGAGATTCACAATCGGTTCGAGTCCAGCATTATTGCCTGCAAGTTCAAGAACGTAGTATATTTATCAAGTTTAAAAAAATAATAAAACATGATTTAATTGATTTAAGATTTGATGAATATATATAATTTAACTTACCTTCTAGTAAATCCATAGCAACCATTGGCATAATTATTCCTGCATATGAATCACTACCAAGATAGACTGGATTTGTTTGGAATTCGGTGTGATTTGTCAGCCACTGCACCATAAATTAAAAAGATTTTAAAAAGGATAAATTATTAAATAATTTTTAATTAAATCATGGATATTGTTTTCTTATTTTTTATTTTTCAAATGTCACTAACTTACATATCTTAGAAACTGAGAAATTTGTGCTGCTTGTAGTGTATCTGTTGAGTTCCAGGCATCTTGTGTTGTTGCATATGAGAAACCAGTGCCAACGGGTGCATCCAAAAATAATATGTTCACAGTCTGCAAAACCCATTTACCACTTAATTAACAAATAATTAACTAATTTAAGCATTAATAATGATTTGATTACTTAGTTGATCATAATTACTGTACCTTTGACCAAGAATCATCTACGTAGAGCAATGATGGAAGTCCTCCAGTATAGGTATCAAGGTCAAATTTTAATGGCCCTATAATAATATAACATAAAAAAAAAAAATTAATCAAACGGCCAAAATAATTTGTAGCGACAAATAATAGTGTATATAGCAAAGGATTAAAAAAAATATTTCAGCTCATTTTTTTCTTCATTTTCAAATTTCTTGGGCTTAATTTTAAAGATAGATTGAATACCAAATTTCAATTTGCATTTTCTGGACAAGGTATGAGATATTTTATTTTGAATCCAACAATTCAAGATAACCTACTACAAACCAATTTCCTACTAAATATAGCTAATGGTTGAAATTTTGAAATGTTAAATAGAAAGTTTTTAAGCAAACATATATTAAATTAAAAATCATTGCGAGTTTTAATACAATGCACATTGATAATTATGTGTACCAATGTGTGTTGTCATATAAAAAATAATATTATTTTATTTTTAGTAGTATATACAGTGCGTACTAATATGCATGATTAAATACCGTCTAAATAGAGTGCATACCAATTTGATAAAAGAAACCATTCAAGGCAGAGCAGCCAGGGCCTCCATTTTGGTAAAGGAGAATAGGATCAAGAGCAGGGTTATTTAGTGAATGAACAAAGTAGTAGAAGAACTCAAAATTTCCCACACTAACATACCTTCAAAAATTAAAAAAAAAAAAATCCACATTGTTATATCAAAAGAAGAATAATATGAATTAAACTACCAAAAATTTTATAATTTTAACTTATACCCAGTTTCAAGTGTGAAAGGCAAATGACCATCAAACCCTGGTAGAGAGGTCACAATTTCCCCAGACAAAGCATATTTTGAGAGAAGAAGAACAAGTAAAAATTGCGAGAATTTGCCAACATTTGTGGTAGCCATTGTAGGAAAAAAAAAACATACAAGATAATATATTTAATTCACAATTTAGTGATTTTTATTGTTTGAGAATGTTTGTTGATGTTATTTTGATTTATTGAATGGGAAATAGAAAGTTTGGTACAGCAGCTATTCATTTACAACAAGGGAAAAAATTGTACTCACTAACCTGCATTCAATTAAAAATGCGAAAGGTTTTTAAATACATCCAATTAAATCTACAGAAGGTTTCTAAATTTATTTATACTTTTGACATTTTAGTTAATAACTAATAAGTATTATGCTTCTCTTGTGGAAAAAAAGTTTACTCTTGTAATTATTAATTTAAATCGATTAATAATTAATTTCAAAAATTGTTTTTATTGTATTAACTAAAATCAAATAAATATATTTATTTTTTGAGTTAAAATTGAACTGTTATCACCCGTATGCAAATGTAAACTTTTTTAATAGAATTAATTAGTTCCAATAAAACTAATTAATTGCAATATAAAGTAATTTTATCCTGAATAGAAAATTTGATATTAATGCGTGGGATCCCTGCGCTGTGGTGGACCACTTTTGCTTACCGGAACAGATTTAGAATGGCAAAAGAAAGGTTACCAAGTTAGAATGGCAATGGGCTTCTTTGAAAAAAAAAATGACAGTGGCCCAATTAAAAAGAAAAGTATATTAAATTACAAAAAAAAATTATATTAAAAAGAAAAATATATTATAATTCTTTTTTAATACCTAAATTATATTAAAAAGAAAAGTATACCTAAATTAGATCACGTGCAACTCAAACTAGGTCTGCCAACAAGAAGACTTTTTGCCTAAAATTGTTTGAAAAAGGGCAATTTATCTTGCCCGTTTTCTATCAATTTTTAAAACGATAACCTTACGTGCTATTTTTTTAACATATTATTTTTTTATTTTTTTTCTGTTACATTAAAACTATAAATTCTTTTTAAAAAATCCCAAAAATTAAAAAAAAACCCAAAAAAAGGCATACACTTGTACTTTGTTTCAAAATATTTCGATTCATATTTTAATGCACATTAAATCAGAATAGGAATTTTATGGAATAAAGAATTATAATTTAGGTATTTATTTATAATTATATTTTTTTAGGATCGAGTGCAAATCCAATTATGGTCAATAATAAATAATAATAAAGAGCACATATGGCTTGATGGATCATATTATTGTGTCCTTTATACAAAAAAAAAAAAGGAATTAAGCTAGGGGTGTTCAAACGTGAACTGAATGGGTTACAATTAATTTTCTCTTCAATACACCTAAATTATTAAATGAATTGAATTCAACCAAAATCAAGTAGATTATGTATTAAAATTTTTTATATTGGATGGATTAGTTTATGTGGGTTATATGGGTTATGTTAATTTTTTTATATTATATTATAAACATATAAATTATTCATATTTATATATTTTTAAATCTAAAAAATTAATTTATTTTTAAATTATTAAGAAAAGAAATATATATATAAAGCAAATCTAATATAAAGCTTTATATTGTGATTGATGGTGATTTTAATTTCTCTCTCTCTATATAGTCTCCATTGATGGTGATGTTAATTTCTTCACCATCAATATTTCTTTTCACTTCTGCAAAGCTTTAGTTTCAAAAGGAAACCCTCGGACATAATTTCCTATACATAAAACTATAAATTACGCGGCAGTAACCATCAGTATACTGAAAACTTAATTGATCTTTTTATCCTTGTCAGTGTCCTACAAACCGGGCATTATGAATTGCATGTTTAATTTTCTAGTGGGTTGGCAGCTGTCTAATATATCCAGGAAAAGATTTTTTTTAAAATTAAAATAGAAAAGAAGAAAATAAAATATTGAGAGAGCAAGTTAGTGATGAGAACAACAAAATGAAATAAATGCAATTATTTATATTCTTTTATTTAAACTAGTTAAAAAATTAATAAAAAGGCACAATTTAAATTGAAATATGAGATATTTTTCAAAGTTTAAGTTTAAAAAATAGCAAATAAAAAATTTTAAAAATGATATTTAAAAAATTAAAAAAATATAAAAGTATATATATATATATATATATATATATATATATATATATATATATATATATATATATATATATATATATATATATATATATATATATATATATATATATATATATATATATATATATATATATATATATATATATATATATATAAGGTCTAGCATTCAGTTGTTTTGAATAAAAAAAAATAATATTATGGGAATTTTATTTTTCAGCGAATTAGGCTTTAATTTAATTATTAAGAGTGTGCAAACTTTGAAAGTAAAATGAAAAAAAAAGAAATTGTTGGAAGCCTGTGCAAATACTTTTGTTTTTTATGGTTTAATGGTCCCAAGGAAATAATAAATTTGGAGTACGTGGACACAGTTGCTTTGGATTTGATTTGGTAAGATTTTTTTCTCTTTTTCTGTTATTTGGTAAGATTTTATCTAATCGCTTATTATAAGACCAAAATATTTGAAATTTTTAACTTATTTTAATTTTTCATATTCATTATAGTATTAAAAATTTGAATAGTATTAGAGTATCATTAGAATTGAAGAAATTTTATAAATTTTGAACAAAATTTAAATGAAATAATAAAAATTGAAAATAGATGAGATAAAAAGAAAAGTATAAGTGAGAGTGTATTTGAAGAATAGTGTAATATGGATTAATTGGTTGAATTATGTAATAACCTATAACCCACATGTATATTTTTAAAATGTTAGAATGGATTATATGGTATACAATAATCTACTATAATTATAAAAAAAAATGGGTTAAATGCGTTGGATTAAATTGGTTAAATTGATTACCCCAAATTTGAACACCCTTAAATTAAGCCTTTGGTGTAATTAACTAATTGTTATTAAAGATGGATATAATGTTTTATAACTTAAATAATATAACAAACGTTGACAAAATTCTTTGATTTATGGTGGTTAATTCTAATCACATTAGAATATAATCTTAGAACAAGAAAATTTTGATTTATAATACAACAATGATTTGGCATTAAAAGATAATCTCGTGTATCTTAATTTGGCATCAAAATCTTTTAGGCCCTTTATTAAGAGAAAATTTTAAGAATTTACTTGCGCAATTATGTCCTTAACCTATACTAAAAATGTTGTAATTAACCTTAAAGAAAGTGATCTTTTTTTGTGCGCCTCAAAAGCCAAATTTCAGCAAATATCATAAAATTGCATTGTAGTTGTATATGAGAAACTTAAAGAATGCTATTTAATAGCAGAAAAAGAAATTTATTGTTGAATTCGTACAAATACTGAAGAAGATTTAACTCTAATTTCTCGTTAAATATTAGCAACGTAGATTAAGGATGGATTTTCTAGTCCAAAAATTATAAAAATTAGAGAGGGTAGTAACGAATCCATCGGTGAAACATGTCGTAACATTTTTTACGCTCGTACTCTTGAGGTGAATGACCAGCTCCCTGAAAATTTGAAATATTAATTAAAAAACAGTTTAATTTTTAACATAATTTTATCATGAAGAAATAATCAAATATTAATTTTTTTTTCTTGCCTTTATAGTAGCATATGTTAGACGGTATCCATCATTTTCGTATTTTCTTGTATATCTGTAAGAAATTAATCGAACTATTAACATACAAGTATTGCTGATAAAATATATTTAAGCATTAAAAATTAAATTTTGTGTGCTTGTTTGGTAAATTGAAATTAATCAAAACTTATAATATCTAGATATTTGAATGGATTATTAAAAACAAAAAAGAATAGAACTTACCCAGCAACTTGGCCATCGGTGAACCATGGTCGCCAATCGATATCAATTGTCAAATCCAGTAATTTTATCCATAGTTCAATGCCATTATGTGGCATAACCATGTCATGATCACCACTGCAACAGCACAAGGAAAAAATGACATTTATTATATATATTATATACGCATTATCATACATAATCTAACCGGATTAATTGATACTGAATCAAAGATCAAACTAATCGAATTAGTTCAGTTCAAATCGATTTTCAATTAAAATAGAATAGTGCTCAGCCCTTTTGGTAAGTATACTCTCTGAAAATTCAACTTGTTTATTTATGATAAAATATTAAGAGTTTCAAAATGATTCAAAGATGTGAAAGAGAAAAACCTGAAAACAAGAAGCTGCAAGCCTGTAGTCGTGAGATTCTTGTGGTAGTCCAGAACGGAATTGGTATCCACCGTATAGGTCAAGGTGATGTTGCATCTATAGAATTCTGGTACCGTTCCCTGTTTTTATTTTGAATTATTATTATTATTATTATTATTATTATTATTATTATTATTATTATTATTATTATTATTATTATTATTATTATTATTATTATTATTATTATTATTATTATTATTATTATTTATCAAAATTGGAATGAAAATCTTTTAATTTGTTAAATAGAGGATTATTAGAATTAGAGAGCAATTAATTACCGGGCGAACATGAAGAGCTTCTTGAACACTTTTATAATTTGTCCATATATCTGAGAAAAGATATTGATAGTTCTGCAAGAAAAATACAAGAATTAATAACATCAGTCATTTTATTACAAATCCTCTATGGAGACTTCAAAGAATAACTTATAATTTAATTTTAATTATCGAACTATTTAATCCAGATTTTTTACATTCGGACGAGTTTCAAACTTGTGTTTGAGCATTATCAATATTGAAGAATCAATCATAACTAATAAGCATTACTCAATTAATGACCAACTATTACTAACCATTACTAAAAATTAATGATTTCAGTGGCAAAACCACATGGTAAAGAAGGGAGGCAATTTTGCATTATTTATATTTTTTTAAGTATGATTTATATTTTTACCGCCCTTATTTGTAAATCATGACTTCACCACTGAATGACTTGATTCATTTAATAAAATATAGTTAATTGTTTGTATAAGGATTCTTAATTCCATTAGGTAAGCTCTCTATGCTCGTAGAATTTCCAAATGTGAAAGTATAAATAGAATATAAATAGACTGAGTTTGGAAATTTACATGGCAATAAAGCTCGCCAAATTTATTAGGCAAAGGTTGGATGATATTGCCTCTAATAGCTTGAAGAGTTCTTCTTAGTGCATTTTCCTTCTCTTTTGGTGATAAGAATGCACAATTAGGCTCCAAAACATTTTGCCGACTTATTAACTCAACACACTGAAAAACATAACATATATAAGTTATTAATGTGCCTATTAATAACATTATAATAATTAATTCGTAAAACATGAAATTAATCAGTTTTCGTACCTCATCAATAGCATCAAGTGCTTCTACACATTCCGTATTTGATTCATCGACTTCAGCAAATGAACCATTGCAGCTAGAATTTGCTGTCTGAAAAAATTTAATTGATGTGTCTAAATGACTTTTTCTTTTTATTTATTTACATGAAAAATTTAGAAAGTAATTTTATATAAAAATTACCGCAAACATAGCATCTGATATTAGAGTTAACCGATGAGCAAATGGTATTTTTGCATTTGTTTCAATAGTTGTATTTGTGTGTGGGCATCCAAGTGACAGTCCCTGAGATTTATTCAAAAATCACAAGCAAATAAGTAAATAAAATAAAATATTTATAAAAGCATATGAATATTTTTAGAGTTTTTTACTTTGAGATTCACAATTGGTTCGAGTCCAGCGTTATTGCCTGCAAGTTCAAGAACGTAGTATATTTATTAAGTTGAAAAAATATATATAAAAAACGATTTAATTAATTTAAGATTTGATGAACATATACAATTTAATTTAGTTTACCTTCTAGTAAATCCATAGCAACCATTGGCATGATTATTCCTGCATATGAATCACTACCAAGATAGACTGGATTTGTTTGGAATTCTGTGTGATTTGTAAGCCACTGCACCATAGTTTTTACATTAAAAATATTTTTACAAATGACAAATTATTAATTACTCTAACCCACAAATATATGCTTGTTAATTAAATCTAGATCCAGCTAACGAATCGGATTGGATAGATTTGAATCGAATTATTAGCATGCATGTAAGATCATTTCGGATTATTGATTGATATCGGGTTACAGGTTGGTTTGAACGGGTTCTCAGACGACTAGTTTCTGTTTATTATCAGGTTTGGGTGATGATTTGTCGGACGAGATCGGATCAGATAAAAATAACTTACATTTCTTAGAAACTGAGCAACTTGTGCTGCTGATTGTGTATCTGTTGAGTTCCAGGCATCTTCTGTAGTTGCATATGAGAAACCAGCGCCAACAGGTGCATCCACAAATAGAATGTTCACAGTCTGCAAAATCCATTTACCACTTAATTAAGGTATAATTAACTAATTTAAGCATTAATATTTAATCATTATTTGATTAGTAATTGATATTAATTTGTGTACCTTTGACCAAGAAGAATCTACATCTAGCAATGATGGAAGTCCCCCAGTGTAGCTATCAATATCAAATTTTAATGGCCCTATAATAATATAACATGAGAAAAGCTCAATCAAATGGCCAAAACATTTTTAGTGACAAAACATATGTTATTAGCGACGGATTTGCAAAAACGATGTCATTAGCGACAAGTTATGAGATGTATTTTGTTTTGCAATCCAACAATTCAAGATAACATACTACAAACCAATTTCCTACTAAATTGACAGTATTAATTTTAATTTTTTTAAAATATTAAATTTAAAGCTTCAAAGCATATAAAAATATATATTATGTGATGAAAAGTGGCCATCCTGTTCAATAATAACATAGACAATGGCATTATTTAAAAATACATTATAATAAATTAAAAATCATTACAGTGTACTATTGTTCGCGTATTAATACGGTCTCCGATACTGATCATATTCATCATCTTCATCGTTAATTAAAAATAATATTTTTTATTAGTAATCTGACAGTGTATATTAAAATGTAATACTAGTATAGAAGGACCACATAAGCATTACACCTTTGTTCTCTCCTCCCACATAAAACAAAAAGAGAATAAATAAATAAATAAAAGTCCATATTTAGTCAAAGGAAGGATTGGTAGGTCTCAACCACTAATAAACTATATTATTATCTATGCACAAAATTTTGACCATCTTCTTACCGACTAATTATTAAGCAAATTAAGTTCACTCAACAATGTCTTATCAGAAAAAAAAAAAAAAAGAAGAAGAAGAAGAATACAAGGTCGTAATTTCATTTCATTATCACATTTTCTAATTTCTAATAGTAATATACAATATTTGAATTAAAAAAGAAGAAGAAGAAGAAGAATGTGCATACCAACTTGGTAAAAGAAACCATTCAAGGCAGAGCAGCCAGGACCTCCATTTTGGTAAAGGAGAATAGGGTCAAGAGCAGGCTTATTTTGTGAATGAACAAAGTAGTAGAAGAACTCAACATTTCCCACACTAACATACCTTCAAAAATTAAATAAATAAATAAATAAATCATCTTTTATATTAAAAGAACAATAAATGAATTGAATTAGCAAAAATTTAATAATTTAAGCACATACCCAGTTTCAAGAGTGAAAGGCAAATCACCATCATAGCCTGGTAGAGAGGTTACAATTTCCCCAGACATTGCATACTTTGAGAGAAGAAGAATAAGTAGAAGCTGCAAGAACTTGCCAATATTTGCGATTGCCATTGGGGGGAAAGTGGTGAGTGCTGGCCCAGCTCCGATACTCAATTTATTTAAGTGTATAAGCTTCCTAATCTTCAAATATTATTAGTTGAAATTTGTAATTCTGTACTTTGCAGGTATACAAGGTAAGTGTTGGATTTACAATTTAATGATAGGTATTGTTAGAGAATGTTAGCTGATGTTACGTTATAACAACGTGCGAAATTTGAATTTATTGAACTGGAAATACTGAAATTGAAGGTTTGGTACGTACTAGCTAGTCATTCATAGACAGAGCTATTAAAGATGGATAATGTTTTATTACAGAAAAGAAAATTACTTCAATAATATAAAAAACGTGCGAAAAATTCTTTGAATTGCCAACGAACATAATATGCCTAGAAAATTTGACTTTACGGTATACCAGTTCAATAAATCTGCTAACACCATTTCTCGTTTTTTATTTTGTTATCCATTACTTTTAACTTATGCTAATTTAAGAAAATTAAATTATTTTTCCCTCAAACAGAATATTTAATTATGTTCACACATATATTATTTTTTTTCTCTTACAAGTACCGGTATTAAACTAGTCTCAGAACAGTATAAATTTAAGATCTAATAATGAATAAAGGATTAGCACTCAAATTATATGGCAATGGCAAATGGGTAATGTCGAGTCTAGTCCAGTTGCTGTTGATGATGATTGAAAAGATATGAATCTCTTATCATTCCATGGATCTATTAACAAGTAAAACGTGAAAATATAAAGTCAGATAATGTAATAGCATACTATGTGAAATAAAAAGTTGTCATAAAATTCTGTCTCAAAAATTAAAAAACTCATTTGATAAGATTAGGGATGATCATGTGGTGCGAAATTTTCGTCCCGATAGGATTGAGAATCCCTGAAAATTTGTCCTATGGATGCGAGGATGGGAACAAAATTTTTATATTCCAAAATTTAATAATTATATTTATATAATTTAATTGTATTTAATTTGAATTTTATCAATTATTAAAATTTATATTTATTTAATTTATGATTGAATTTAATTTTTTAATTATTAAATATTATATATCAATTATAATTTTAATTATAATTAATTTTTTTAAAAAAATTATTTTTGACTAGGGATAGGGATTCCCGCTGGAGCAGGGATGGGGAAATTCTCTCCTTAAAATCCTAGCCGGGAGGCACGTGAACGGAGAATCCCCACCCTTGGGCGGGACAGCAGCTCTGCTGTCTGTGATCAACCATAGATAAGATTCTTGTAGTCCACTATATCAGCCATAATTAATTATGATTTTTCTTATTATAAATAGTTATATTTCTATGAGTAGAGCCAGAATCGGTCTGCAGATATTGCTCTTTTTTTTTGGCGATATAAACTATATTTTTCTAAAACTCTTCATTTCTATAAATTACTAAGATAATGAATTAAGTTGAATACTTTATATATATATATATATAAAGATTAAGATTCGAACTTGAAATCTGATATCTGATAGTACATTATATGTTTCGTTGGAACAACCTAATATATTATTATTCTCGCTTAATAATAACACTGCACGATTATAAAATAAAAATCGATTGCTGATTATATAAAAAATATGAATTAAAGGGGATAATAATGAATCCATCTTCTAAACATCTCAAAGCATTCTTTACGATAATATTCAGGAGCTGTGTGACCCCCACCCTGTAACCATACACAAAAATCATTTCACAATTTATTAAGCAAACTGTAGCACTAAAAACTGGAGGGAAATTAAAAATAAAAAAAAATAATTACTTGCCTTAATGGTTGTAAATGTCAAATGGAATCCTTTTTGTGAATATTTTCTGGTATATCTGAATTGATAAAGTAGCTTAAATTATACATTGATGAATTAAAAAAAAAAAACTCTGAAATTATTTTTAGAAATCACTTACCCTACTACTTGGCCTTCATAAAACCATGGCCGATACTCAGCTACAGTCGTCAAATTAAGCGAATTTATCCAAGTTTCTGTTCCGCTGAAGGGGACCACCATGTCTCTATCACCACTGTAATGAAATAATATCTTAAAAATTTAATAAAATGCGAGAAAAATTAGAATTAAAAAAGTATTATTATTATTATTATTATTATTATAAAAGATTATACTGGAGTTTAAACTAAAGAACAATTAAGCTTAGAATGATAATTAGTACTATACAAATGGTCGGTTTGTAGAATCTTTGAAATTTGAGGAATTGAACTTGAGTTCGATGGAGAGTCGAATCGAATTAAGTCAGAATATTTTGATTGGTTTGATTTAATTTAACAAAGTTATAACAAAAACAATGTTCACTTGAAAACTTTAGTTGATTTGATTCTTTCAAAATCTGATCACTGAAAATTAGACTAAATCGAATGAACAAAATTTTTTAAAGAAAACCCGAAAAAATCAAACTAAATTTCAGTTTGATTTTGCACAATGTAGAGATCTACCACTCATCTAATTCATTACCTGTCTACTAGAAGGTGCAGTGCTTTGGTGCTGAGATACCGATGGACATCAACAACACTAGGAACATCTTTTTTGTACGATAAACTCTGATTACATGTTATCCAGTTCAATATAGTTCCCTGTAAACATCAGAATTAGCCACATTTAAACATTATTACGATCTTAATTATGAATATCATAATCAAATCAATCATAGATTCAAACCTTTCGAACATGCAAGGCATCTTGGACATCAGGATTATTATTCCACACGGCAGACATCACGTAGTTGAAATTCTGCAAAACAACAGCATTGAAGTTGTTTTGTGCTGCTAGAAATATTATGCAATCACTCGTAAATGTCCGTTGCTGCAAACATATTCGTACAAATACATGCAATCTAAGTGTAGTTAGATATGTAGAAATGTATGCATTCTAAATGCAGATGGAGGACTGTGCATTTAATAGATCAAAATTTCCAAAGTTAAGTTCGGTTTTGCGCAGACATAGTTAAACAAAGTATGAAAATTTACCCGACACCACATATCAGGAATTCTTGGTGGAGAGAGAATGAAACTTGCTGGATTTTGTTTCATAGATCTCCTAACAGTTCCTGGATTTGCTTTCTTGGAGTCGAAATCACAGTTCGGTTCGAGAATATCATTCATATATAAATCTTTCACACACTGCAAATTCAGAAGATATACGTTGAAGATTAATTTTTTGAAAACAAATAGAGCAGCAGAATTAAATTCTACAGATTCTGTGTGTCGATACCTTCTCATAAAGTGCAAGGTTAGTTACACATTCTGCATTGGATGGATCTACATCCACATAGTTCCCTTTGCAACTATCTTTTAGTAACTGGAAGAATATCAAATGATCTAACGACAATCAGCAATTCTGAAACAGAACATTCTTCATCGACGGAAAGAACAAATAATAAGGGAAAACCAGTGTTTGGCCGACCAGAAACCGAGGTAAAGAGCAAGAAAATAACTAGTAACATGCTCTCAACTCATCTCTAAGAGTTAGCTCGTAACATGAATATTGTCAAACCATTATAAAGAGCTAGCAAGCTTGTTAGAACTGTCAAACATCCCCTTGACTTTATATTAGTATGATATTGTCCCTTTTAAACTAAGCTCGCACGGATTTATTTTTGGGTTCCTCTCAAAAAATCTCATACTAATAAAATTAGGTGGACACTTAATTATATTCAAGGTATTTCTTCCTTAATTTTCCAATGTGGGACTTATGTTGTACCCCAACCATCGAGTTGATGACAAGACAAATTTCTGGAGGTTAGAAGTAGCTGAAGTGGGATACTTAACAACCGAAACAGAATCCATAAGTTCAGAGTGAACAACAAGTATTTCTCAAATATTAAAACTAAAATTGCAATTATAATTCTTATAAAGCCATAATCAGCAGTAGATATACAGAATAAGAATTGAGATTACCCCAAAAAGTTTCTTGGAAATAAGAGTCATTCTGTAAGCAAACTCTACTTTTGAATTTTCATCTATAAATAAATCAGTTCGGGGGCTATTGAGCAGATACCCCTGCAATCATTTCAAAAAAGAAATATCATATAAAATCTTTTTTTTTTTAAGCTATCAAGAATTTTTAAAAATAGTGATTTTAACCTTCAAATTCATAATTTGAATAACCTTTGCTTCATTACCTGCAAAACATTTATAAATAATCAAGATTTGCAAGGCAGATTTATTAAATACGAACTTTAATTAATCTGAATTCATCAGAATATTATACCTTCAATCACTTTCTGAGTAACTAATGGAACAGTAATGCCTGAGTGACCATCACCACCAATAAACAGCTGAACCAATTGATACTGTGGGTTTTGTAGTAACCACTGCCACATTATTTAGGAATTTAATTAGTACACTATAATATATATATATATATATATATATATATATATATATATATATATATATATATATATATATATATATATATATATTCACAATCGTTCTACTGGAGCTATATTAATTGACGAATTTTATTTACAGGGCGAAAAAAATAAAAATTTATGTGAATTCTACTATTGGTTCACTTCATAAAAAATATATTTTTTTTTTTTACCTTCCTAAGGAATTGATAAGATTGTTCAGCAGATATTGAGTCTGAGGTATCCCATGTTTGAGGAGTTTTAGCATAAGAGAAACCTGTGCCAACTGGGGCATCTAGAAATATAATGCTGGCTGTCTGGAGAATTTTGAGCATGGATTAATTGAAATTGATTAAAAACAAATAAATTAATTAATACTGAGGATGAATTTGTTTAGTATGCTATACCTTTGTCCATGCATATGGGTAGAGTTTCAATTCAGGCATACCCCCTTTGTAGTTGTCTATGTCAAACTCTATCGGACCTGCTCAAAAATTATTCGAAAATGTTCCAGGCCAAGTTTTCGAATTCAAAACTTCATATTAAATCAATCAATAAATAAGTCTGATCAATATAAACATAGTAAATTCAGTCCCTGAAACAGGTTCATATAACTGTTTAATTTTGTACAATTAGATGAAGTTTTATTCAATTTTAGCAACTCAATAATTTTATTTAGGATACCAATATTTTGGCAAAGACTAAACACTGATCTCTCTGTTTCTCTCATCCAAAGAAGAATTCTGATGCATTGAATTTATAGTAAAATTTTTGTTTTTCAAGAAAATCATAATTAATTGAGAGAAAAATAAAGTACCGATTTCGTAGATTAATGCATTGAAAGAAGAACAACCAGGTCCGCCACCAAGCCAAAGAAGAAGAGGATCTTCTTCAGGATTTCCTTGAGATTCAATGAAGTAGTAAAATAGTTCAGAATCACCCACACTTATATACCTTCACCAACAACAAATAAATAAATAAATTCAGGTTTCAAGAACTAAAAATTAAATTTAAAAAGAAATTCAAGAATTTCCAAGAAAATAGGAGAGAGAACAAAGATTACCCTGTTTCCAACTTAAATGGAAGCTGGCCATCAAAACCAGGTAGATAATTCACAATTTGGCCCGAGAATGCAACATTTGATGAGAGAAGTGAAAAAATAAATTGAAATAAAAACCATTTTAATGGAAGAACTGATATGAATTTATCCGTTGAAGGCTGCAGTTTGGCAGCCATGGCGTAGTCGGATTTTCTAAGGAATTGCTTTGTTCTTTTTGTTGTGATAAAAATTTTATTTATATTTCTGGGTCAGAACCTTATAATAGTGAAAACGGATAATTACATTTTAAATCCTATTTTATTATCTCATTAATAATTAGATCCTTGATTAAATAATGTAAAAATTTTTTACTGTAATTAATTCCTTTAGCACATGATCCAAATGCTAAAAATGTCCAAATATAGTCCTAAATTTGTAATTTTCCCTAGTTTAGGGACCTACACTAGTTTTTAATTGTATAATTAAATATTTGCATTTGGAAACCATTAATTTAATTATTTGCATTTTTTTATTTTTTTAATTGGTTTAAATATAAGAAAATTGTGGATAAATGAGTTTGGTTTTATTAAATATTAAGTACGTGTGGCTATTGCTAAACAATGATTTATAAAATAATCAGAAGAGGTTGGATTTATTTTTAAATTTGATTTTGTAATGAAAAGTATCTGAAATTTAATATTTTTTTATAACAGCGTAATCTCCTACTATTAATTTTATATTAAAGTTGACTGTTAGCTTAATAATTGGATTTGTCAACTCAATTTTTTATATATATATAATTGGATGAAAAATTGAGATTAGAAGGATTTAAGTTACAAAAATCAAAGTATTGCCATATGCAAAATTCAACCGTGAATGAAATTAAATATACTTATCACCTAAAATTCAAGCCCCCTAACTGTAGGTCAAAAATATAGTTTGAACTCAAATTGTACAAGAATTGAAAATTACTCTTGCCTACCACTAATAAATAATAAAGCCAATTATCTTATCTACCAATAATAAAAATAATAAAGGATATATATATATATATATATATATATATATATATATATATATATATATATATATATATATATACATATATATTCTTACATACAATAAAATCAATTAGGTGATATTATGTAATTAAATTTTTCTAAATATTTAATATTTATAATTGTAATGAGAGATGTATATCTTATTAAAAAAGAAAAATTGGTACTTGAAAGCATCAAGTGTTCCTACTCTAACCATTGTGTTAGTTGATATATGTGTGGATCTCACTTGATCCATTTTTAGGTTGGTCCTATCACTTGCACGTTTTTATTTGAGGAAGAGTAAAAGGGCCAAGCATTGGTAGGTGGCGAATGGGAAGGTAAGGAAATAAACAGAAAATTTTCCAATAAATGTAATGAGACATTTCAATAATGGACAATAAAAAAACAATTATGTGGGGAGTTGAAGTTTGCCAAATGTGCATAGGCTTAAAGCCCAATAACACCTTGTAAGCCTTAGCCCACCCAATTCAAGCCCAAGAACATTTTATACATAAATAAATAATAAGGAAAAGCTTGAACAATAGTTGGGGTCATCACATAATTTTTTTTTTTTTTTAAAAAAAAAACAAGCTCTCACTAGAAAAGAAATTATATAATAAGCGATCATAATAAAATTAATTCCATGTTTTTCTGAACTAAAAAAATACAGTATAATAATAAATAAAAGAATCAATTGTATATATTTCATAATAGGGTCACAAATTTTGGTTAAGGGATCGAATAAATCTTCCTCAATATTTCTGAGTCTAATTTGCTTAATAAATAATTGCAGGCTTTTGAAGAATCAACAATACATTCTTCTGGCACATTTGCAACCTGAGAAAGAGAAGAGAATGCCTTCTCATTATATACAAAATCTTGCTACTAAAATTCTCCATGAACTTGGCGTGAAAATCTATAGACTTGCTTATCATTTTGATGGGTGTTATTGTTCTGATCATCATGTTCATGGGAATTTTACGTTAAAAAGAAATGGTAAATTGATTTTGATGACCGAGAAAATGAATTGAAGGGTATTTATATATGTAAAGGCTTGGATTTTGTTGTTATTTTAATTTTGGATATTGTGTATATATAAGTTTGAATTCAAAGCCAAGACTAGAATATGGCATTTAATAAGTAAAAATAAAAGGTAGAAATTTGTAAATTTGGAGCTTTTCCCCAAGCCTTGATAGATTGATCTTGACCTTCTTCCATATATCTTGTGCTAGTATTTATTATTGTTCAACCAACATCACAAACATTGTAAAGACAGAAATAAGCATATCATTGTTTTTATATGTTAACAATGTATATACATTTCTCAAAAAAATAAAATAAAAGTATATACACAACAATACACATCTCTTCAACGGGTGAGATGCAATATTCAGAGTCGTTTATCTCTTGATTATGAATACATAACATCTTTAAATACTTAAAAGGATTTTGAATATATAATACCTTTAAATACTTGAATTGTTTCCAGCTCTGAATCCCTTCCAATCCTTTTTTCATGCGGTCTGTCATAATATGCACAAATTGAATTTGATTATTCTCAAGCGAAGTTTGTGAGTTAGCTAAAAGTATTATTTTTCTTTGATTTGGGTTGGTCCATTGACTTGTTCACTGGATCATATACCCCTATTTGACTTGTTCTTTTCTGCTTCACTATTAGCTAGTCAGCAGCAGTTTATATATAGTGAATTTGCGACTATTTAAACTGATTTTTATTGCTAAATATATTTTATTGTTTCGGTATAACTGTATAACACGGTCTAACACAAATTTTATAGAGTAATTAATTAATCCCCATACCACCAATGAATTTTGTGGGAGAAATTTCCAACGTGGATTGTGAATTAAAATTTAAATCCAATTGATCTTATGTTCTTCTGATTTGAATTGGACAAATGAGAAATCACAATAATTAGAAATGAATTTGAAAATTAAATTAACCAATTGACCTTTTCCCTTGCAAATATCGAAACAAAGTCAATATTTTCAATGCATGTATAACACTGACACCCCAATTATTATTTAATATTTATTTTATAATAATAAGCTGAGCTGAATATGTCCATTACTACAATCATTGAATTAAACCACAAAAATGAATCTTTATCAATTTATTCTTGACGTGGAAAATACTTTAACAAAGAAAAAGTGAAGACATGGTCATGGATTTAATTTGCCTAAATCTTATCTATATGATCATTCATAGATTGGACCAGTAATACATTGTGTTTTTTTTTTTTCTAAGCTCAGTAACACATTGTTAAATCAGTTTTTTATATTACAATCTAATCTTAACTTTGTTGAAAAAATCCTCCAAAAAAAAAAACTCAGTTAAATAACGAAATTAAGCATAAGTTTAAATAAAATCATAAAAATAACCGAATCATGTAATTTAATCCTTCTTCTAAATTTTGTAAAGAATCCAAATTTCTGCCTAAATGTTATTCACATTTGATATTTCTAACTATTATCTAATATTAATTGATTTGGCTAAATACAACATGGTAAGATATTATTGGCAAATACTCTACCAAATACGCTCTTTAAACTCATACACAATTGTAATTCCTTTACTAAATATATCTGTCAATACATTACTTAACTAATTAACTTGACTGTTAAAATTTTCATTATCAAATATTAGCCATCACATAATTTTTTTTTTCTGTCTATGACCTCCATGTATTGATTTTGTTTCTTTAAATTTACGGTTTCTAACTGGTACTATCAGATCCATGAGTGTGACTTTTTTAATAGCTTATGCTTTATATGTGGGGTAAAAAACTAAAATTTAAATCTAAAATTTCAATTAAAAAAAGCTGAAATTTCTAACATTAGAGCAATAATTGTTGATGTAGATTTGATTTATTATATTACTTAGAATCACTTTCGAAGTTTCTATTATTATAGGCCTACTACACGAAATATTTTTTTTATTAACTATGTGGGGTCTACTGTAGCTTATAAACATTAGTAATTAGGATATATCTATATGTTGATTATATTTTAGTATTCAATATGGTTCGAAAATGTCAACACATATATATTGCTGTTGTTCAATTCAAACTACCAAGAAATTGTTTCCTTCCAAGAAATTAATAAATTAAACATATTTTAAAACCCCAAATCACCAACTATAAATATAATTAAACTCATATTATTTTCTTCACTTCATCTGCACAATCAAGATTTAATTTCTCCACAATTAATTAACCTTCTTCTACAAAAATGAGCGCTAACAAAGCAAACAAGCAAAAAAATTTCTTCATGAAAATTTTATTAGCACCTATTAAAATTCTTAGCAGGGCATCAGATTTCTACAAGAAAAGCATGGAAGACTGCGCCGGAAAAGTTGCTTACACCACAGTCGTATTCGGTGGTCCAGCGTGCCAAAATGATTATACGCCTAGCAGTAGTTTTAGGGTTAGTTGTTCACCGTCAAATGATCAAGAACTCAGACAACTTTTAAGGAAAAGAAGTCTGAGAACTTCGTCGTCAAGAACTGAGGTAAGGCAAACAACAATGGTGTCTGTGGATATGGGGAGAAGTTACAGTGTAGGGTTAGGGAAAATTGGGAGAATTAATGAAGATAGAGCTTGTTCTTTTAGAGAACAAGATGATCTTAATTCTGAGTTATATCCTAGAATTAGAAGCCATGCTGTTAGGAGAATTATTAATTAATGTTGTTTATCATTAATTATCAATTAAGTGGTTGTGTAATGAGATGGGAATTGTTGTACTGCTACTTTTGTTTATCTTCTTTTGATTTTCCATAAAGAAACTTGGAAATTTAATGTTTATATTATTATTATTATTATTATTTGGTTAGGAATGATATTTTCAATTTGGGTTTTCCAGTATGGCATCAAAATTTATTTATTTCCAATTTGGGTTCTTGTCATAAGTTCCATAATACCTGCTGCTTAGTATAGTGGTTAAAAGGAGTTTTAACTATTGTATTGTCCTTTAAGGAAAAATTCCGTAGCTAAAAAAAAATTGACCCTTCATTAAAGTTTGCTAGCAATTTATGTCCATACTTTTAACTGTGGTGTTTTTAATGACCGATAATAACTAAGTTTTTTCGATCATCATAGACTTTTAAGGACCGGCTTTGAACCTTTAGAGACTGAATTTTTATTCATTTAAAAGCATTTTTCTTGTAGTATTTAACGCTGAATTTTATTTTAATTTAATTTTCTTCCTAACATTAATATGAATGAATTGTTACTTGAAGAAATTCAAAAAAAAAAAAATTGTAATGGGTCTTATCATATTATTTCTCTGTTTATGTTTTAAATTGTTTCTAATTGTCCCAAGAGTTACCCTCTATTTGGAAGCTAACTAGTTTAGAGGTCAAATCTAAGTTTTTCTTAAAAAAAAAAAAAAAAAAATTCTTCCCAAAAATATAATTGAATGGTCACCTTTCCTTAGTTTGCCAAAAATTAATATTAAAGTCTAGCTATTTAGTAAGAAATTAGATTTTTTTCCGGTTAATTTATCTAATTTCGTTTTATTTCAATTTATTTTTTCTTGTTCTTATATTGATTGTCGATTAGTGCGTAATTTCTGAAAAATTGCAATAGAAATTCATTATAAACAAGTCATGCAGGGCTAAGGCCCGGGCTTGTCAGGTTCAAATTAGACTCTATGCAGTTTAAATTGGGCTGATAGTGGGCCGATGTAATTGAAGTATATGTTTTTTGTAAAACAATTTTTATAAATGGCACATATTACGTAAATTTGGATTGAATTATAAATAAATTAAATTTTTATGATTCATAAAAAGATTGGATAAGATTAATTTGGATCATTATCCAAATGGATAATTATTAAATAGGTCATAATTATATCGTGTCGGATTGGATCATCATTATTAATTGGATCATAAGATTTTATGACATTAATTATATTGTTATCTTTTTTTTAAGTTATTAAAAATATAAAATTATATAAATATAATCTATAAAATATTTATTTTTAAGAGAGTTATAAATAAATCGAATCATATGGATCACGTAACGAATTTAGTTGGATTGGATCATTTTACTATAATAAACAGATGATTGACTAATCGGATGGAATTTAAATTAAATTTTTATAGATAATATTGAATTGAATTTGTAAATTGAGTCAAAATTTGCTAGTTATACCTATAATTTTGCTTCATATTATTGATATTAAAATTATTAAATTCAGAATAGTAATCACAAATTAAAATGTTGGAATTCAATAGAAAATATAAATTAATTAGAGTCAAATAACGGGGGCTTTCATTCGAGGAAGTGGACTTTAATTCCCAGTAAACCATGAACAGCATTTCCTTATTTAAAAACATTATATTCTCATCCATTGTTAATCTGTTTTTCCTCCTAAAGGAGATTGAACAACGTGTTGATTTTGAGGCTGGATAGCCTATTTTTTCGCCCTTAATTGAATTTTTTATTTTGCAAGGAAAAGAAAAGGACAGAAAAGAAAAAAAAATACAAGAAAATTGTTGTTGTCTGTTCTATCTAATTTAATTAATTAAATTAACAAATAAATACATTAAAAAAAACTCATGAAAAAAAACAAATAAAAAGGTTTTATAATCTACAATGGACACTTGAAAAGAAAGAATAATGTTTATCTAATTTTAAGAAGAGGATTAGCACATGTTTTATTTTTAAGAAAAATAATATATTGACACGTAAATGTTTATCCAATTACATGCTACGTGGAATCGTGGATTGATTCCTTAATAATTGATATTCAAATGTCTACCCACAGAAAATTATTTAAATGAGTGTGCTAGTAAATGGGAAATGCCCATGTTGATTTTAGTTTACGATATTTTAATAATATAAGTTAAATTTCCGCACATTTATTTCACTTATTTTTATATTTTTTCTATAAAATATTTTAGTAAGGTCAATTCAAAGGCTAATTTGTTGCTTCCAAGAAACTAATTAAATCATTTTAAATCCAAACACCATTCATATAAATACATCCTCAACTAGGTTGAGTAACACCAAACAATCTCAAACCAAATTAAGCTTCTTAGATTTCAACAGAAATTTCTTATATTCAACACCTCCTTAGTTAACCAAATTATCAATCAGTAATATGAAAAGCAAAACTAACAAGATAAGCAAGCTCATCCAAGCACCAATTAGATTTCTATGCAAAGCAAGAGATTCTTATGTGAAGGGAATGCTCAATTTTGCCGGTAGCAGTCCGGTTGGCTGCGGCGGCATAAGCAGTGGTGCGACTCGGTTGCCGAAGAGTTTTACTGTTAATTCTTCAAGGGAGGTTGATGAGGAGGAGTTCAGACAAGCTTTATGGTTGTTGTCTAATAAGAAGGAAAGTGATTGTCATGGTTTGAAAAAAAGTTATAGTGTTGGGTTAGGGAAAATTGGAAAAATTGATGAGGGTAGAGCTTGTTCTTTTAGGGAAGATGTTGATGCTAATTTGTATCCTAGAAGCAAAAGCCATGCAATTAGAAGAAAAATTGTCTATCATTAGACCAAACATTAATTATTTTTCTTAAACCAAAGATTAATTATTTTTCAATTCAAGATGTATATATGATTGAATTGATGTTGGTTGTACTTAATGAATAATCATTTCTCATGATTCATTCTTATTTTATAAATGGAATAACTGCAATTTTTTGGCGAATATATTTATATACTTTCCTTTAATTCATTTTTGGTTGAAAATTTATTAAAATAAATATATTTTATATATAAAGTGAATAACATTATTAATATAGTCATTTGAGACAAGATAAAATCATTTTATTTTAAAAAGGTTAATTTAATGTGCAAAAATGCTCTTAATATTTTTCAAAAATAGCATGTTACTCTTAATGTTTAGTTACGTGTATATTGTCCCTAAAATTATTAAAATGGTGTAATTTTGCTTCTTAAATAATGAAACTGTTAGTTTTACCGTATTTCGTATTTTGATCGCTGACGTTGACATATTGCATCATTTTGATAGAATGACGTAAAACTAATGATTCCGTTCTTTAATGAGTAAAATTGTACTATTTTAATAATTTTAGTGACAACATTGTACGTAATTAAATATTATTGGTAAAATTTTTTTTTTTAAACATTAATAGCATTATGCACATTTTATCTTTTAAAAAATTCAAAGATAAAAATTAATTAAAAATTTGGGAATAAAATTGCAATAATTTGGAGATAAAAATCATTTTTATCCCTTTCTAAAATCGTATATATATATATATGTTTCTGTTCTTTTTTGGTCTATATTTGTTGGCCTAATTAGGTGAGGAATACATATCTTATTTGTTATAATATTATTTTGACTTTACGATAATTACAAGGTAGGTTTCCCGTTGTTGTCATTGTTTCAAAATCAAGTATACACTACGGGATAGGGTCAATAAAGAATATAATTATAAAAATAATTTACAAACCGAAAGTCCAAGTCATCAAAGTGGAATTTTAGCTTATAAATACAGTGGAGACCAAAGGAATAAATCCGAAAAATATGATTCACAGCTGCCCTTTCCTAGTAATTTAATTTGAAATGCATTTTATTGTTACATTAGAACTCAACTTAATTTATAAAATATCAATGAAAAATCTTGAGAAAAAAATATAATAATTCTTAGTTAAATATAGAGGTGACAAATGAGCGGGTTGAGCAGATTTTGGGTTGGGTCATAAAATGAATTGGATGGGCTTGGGCCAACCTATGGATTTAATTCATATTTTTTAATGAAAATACAGAAAAATTAAATATTTCATTAATAATTTAATTTTACTCCAAAAATAAAATTATGTACAAATATTGAATACATAAATATTAAAAATTAATCTAATAAAAAATAATATGTTAATCTATTTTTAAAATTTAATATATTTTCTCATGCTATCTTGAGACTTTTCCTCTTCAAATCCAAATAACCAACTGCGAGTGGTGATTAAAGTCTCCACATTTTCAGGTAACATAGATGCCCGCCACTTGTTGAGAATTATTCCTTTCATACTAAATGCTGATTCTGAAGCAACTATAATAATAAAAATTGTCAAAATATCTTTAGTCATTAATGAGAGAACGGGATATTTCGTCTCATTATCTTTACACCATGACAGTACATCAAATTACGGAACTCTACTCAGTCTTGCATCATTCAAATATATATCTAATTCGGATTTATCTCAGAAAGTGTTGTCAAGGTAATCAAATTTCTACATGAAATTTATTATAAAAGTTATTATATAATATTTAAAAAATATAAATATTTTATTCCACATGAGAGAGACGTACTTTCATGAGATCATCATTCACGCTTGCTCTCTTTTCCGTTGATGCCTCTGAAGTTGAATTATTACTTGCATATGGTGCAAAAAGATCATACAACTTATCCTTCATTTCTTTGCATTCATATTTAACCACACTCTCATCTCCGAATAACTTTTTATAAGAAAATGTTACAAAATTCAATTTATAACGGGAATCTACGATAACAGCAAAGGATAACATAACACTATAACATAATTTAGTTTGAAGCCAAAATTATTCATATTAGATTTAGCAATTCTGTCAAAATCAAGTTTAATTTTGATCTAGTTATTTTTAAGTCGGAGCATTTAGTTATTGCTTTGAAGTCTTTTTGAGTTTCTAACAAGTTTTATTCAGGTCAAATTTTGAACAATCAGAGAAAGTGATTTTGGAATTCAAATAAGATAGTCTTCTAATTAAAATTCAATTCTCTAAGTCATATCAAAATTTTCTTGGGTTCGGTTTTGAATCAAATCAAACATTTAAAAAAAGTTGAACCGAACTAACCGAGTTATATTTTTATTTTGATTTTGCACTGTCCTAATTCACATTATATATAGTCAGTAACATATTCACAATAATTTTCTAAAATAAAAATCATTTAGAAGGTTCAGTAAAAAATTGTCACGTGACACTTTTTTATCCAAATAATCAGGTATTGTTATGCAAAAAATATATTCTCACATATATTCACTAATTTTAATTAACGATTCTAAAAACTCTCTCCTCTTATATACACACGAATGCACTGTATGCACTAAAATTCTATCTCTTGATCTTACATTGATTTTCTTATGAATCTCTCATTTTGTATATTCATATGGCATTTTTATTCTAATTCTCTCTGACTTCACCATAAAAGTGTTACCATAGGGAATCTCTCCGTGCCTCAACTTCTTCACTAATCTTGTGATTTCAGGAATTTTGGCCACCTTCTGATCAGCAGAGTCGACGATTGGATTCAGAATCACGTCAATTAGCATAAAAGACAACTGAAAGTAAATACTATAAGTCAAGAATTGAAGCAAGAATTGACAACATGGGAAGCCGTCGGATTTGGGGCAAAACTTAGGAATCCAAAACGGTCAAAACAATCTGTTCAATTCCTCTTTTATTTAAGACCATTATTTTACATCATATTGTCTCACATTTATTTCACTATAGCATTTTAATTTAATTTCCACATGTTTATTTTAAATATTTTATAAATGTACATTCAAAGGCTAATGTTGCTGCCTAGAAAATCAACTCAACCTTCTCAAAATCCAAACTTCATGAGTATAAATACGTCCCCAATTGGCAAACACCAAATATCCATCCATCACAAACCGAATTTGCCTTAGATTTTCAATACATTAATTCTCTTATTATAAATTTACAACATGAGACGCAAAGCCAACAAGATAAGCAAGCTCGTGCAAGCACCAATTAGATTTCTATGCAAGGCAAGAGATTCTTACGTGAAGGGTATGCTCGATTTTGCCGGTACTGGCCGGGTTGGCTATGGAGGCGTAGGCGGCGGAGTGGCTCAGTTGCCGAAGAGTTTTAGTGTTAATTCTTCAAAGGAGGTTGATGAGGAGGAGTTCAGGCGAGTTTTAAGGTTGTTGTCTAAGAAGGAAAGTGATTGTAACGGTTTGAAAAAAAGTTACAGTGTTGGGTTGGGAAAAATTGGGAAAATTGATGAGGATAGAGCTTGTTCTTTTAGGGAAGATGTTAATGCTAATTTGTGTCCTAGAAGCAGAAGCCATGCCGTTAGAAGACAAATTGTGTATTATTAGACAAAATTTTAATATTCGATTCAGGATGTATTTGATTTCTTTTGAGTTGTAATCAAAATTTACATCTCATAATTTATCATTTCAATTTTAATTAGTTTCTAATTATTTTGGGTTATAATAAATATATTATGCCCTTGTTTGTGATACTTCTCTTTTAATAAGGTCATTTTTCTTCAAAAAAATTATAATTAATTTCTAATTATGAATATAAATGTGAATAAAAAAAATCAAATTTGATGTTTTATGTATTTTTAATTGATTACTAGCTATCGGACTAACTCTTGATAGTTTCATGGGCTAAAAATGTAAAGAACATAACAGAGCATAGGCTTTGTTATCTTATTATTTAATTTTTGTCTTAATTAGTTTTAAAATAAAGTTTATATGAATTTATAATATTAAATTTAGAGGAACATGATAAGTATAAGTTAGCTTGCCTGAGAGTTGGCTTTTACTTTTTACGAAAAAAAAAACTATATTTAATTAACTAGCTTATGTATAATAACTGAACAGCCAATGCACCATGTGATATGGATAGACAATATATAATAATATAAAGAATTGCTACTATAAGTCATCAAGGTGGATTCTTCCTAACTTTGATAGATAAAATTAAACGATAGAGGTTCTTTTCCACATCGGAAATTTTAAAATAAACATAAATATTTTAAAATATTTTAAATTAATCGATATAATTAATTTAAATTAATTGAATCATTTTTATGAAAATAAAAATGTACTCTTTCCAATAAATCCGGTAGGTAAAGGCCAATTGCATCGTTTACTCTTCCGTTTCTATTTGTCTTTTACTTTTAAAATTAATTAATAAGTATCTTCCAACGAAGAAAAAAAACAAAGGCCAAAGACCGCAACTCAATAGTTTTCATTTTTCAAGGCCAAAAACGGAAGTCAATAATTTTGATCCTCACTCTCTAAGTTTGAAACTTCCTCATATTCTTTAAAAATGTTAAAGAGGAAATCAATGCAATGCCTAATTAATGTTAGGGTGAATTAATATTATGGTTAATTATTACAAATTTATACTCCCTCTCGGTTTCATTTAAATGGATATTTTTTTCTATTTTAGTTTGTCCCACTTCAAATGTTCTTTTTGAAATTTAAGGGATATATATATTCTTATTTATTATACAATTTATTAAATATTTTTCTTTCTTATTACTCTTTACTTTAAACTAAAATTAAATAAAAATCTTGAAAATATAAAAGGGTATTTTTATCAATTATTATATTTTTTTATGAAATTGAGATATTTTAATAATTTTCTTAATTCTCGTGAAAATAAAAAAAATACATCTTAAAATGAAACGGGTGCAGTATTTAAATTTGTTGAAAAATTGATTCAAAATCATTAATTTTTATGTAGTGACTAAATTAGTGAATTTATTTTAACATGTTTATATTATTTTTGTTAATTGTTATTTAATTAGTGGAGTTAGTGAATTAGTGGGCTTATGAGTTAATTGTTTAGTGAAATTAGTGGGTTAGTGGCCTAAATTTATGGTTAAAATGTAAGCCTATAAATAGGCATATATAATTTATTTTTGATGGAAAATTGGGAAATGAAATTTATGTTCTTGATCCTAAAAATTTCTCAGTTTCTGAATTAAAAAATCTTACAATTTAACATTCAAATTCTTTCAAATAAAAATTAACAAATCTGTCCAAAATTATTAAAATATTTTGTCGAAATTCAAAAAATATTATGAAATATTCTATTAGTTTTAGACATAATTTTTAATGGAATTCTTAAATTAAAATATATAACTATAAATTATGTGTTAAATTTTAAGATTTTTTAAATTAAAAAAAATGAATAAAAGATCAGGAGCTACTTTGTAATTAATCCTTAATATTATTGGGATAAAAAGTACTCAACATGAAGGTATGTATTGCATCTTATTTCCTACAAAATTATTTTAACATTAATTTAATAACCATACATAAGCCATTTTATATTTTTTTAATCGAATGCTAGCCATAGGCCAACTCCAATAATTAACTCATTTTTTTTTCTCTTTCTTTTTGAACTTTAAAAAAAAAAAAAAATCCTCCTTATACCTATTGTTATGTTCTCCTTAGGACCTTAGCTGTTGTTGTGTATATCCTTAGGCTAATAGAAATATTATTATTCCTCTCTTGACGAAGCAAAAAGTTTCAATGTTACATTTACCACACACATGTCCACCTTTGGCTTATTGCAAGAAAGGAATGTCTCCTACAGTGAAAATTTTCAACAGTACTACCCCGTGCTTCACGTTAAAGTCTAATTTTCCCTATTATTAATTTTTATATTATAAGCTGTTTATAAGATTTCTTTTCTCACCCTTTATAGTTTAAAAAGACAAATAATTTGCCAAACTAACAAAACAGATAACGATTAAAACAACCTTCAGAACCATTCCATATTAACAGTATAATTGTGTTTTATAGGGTAAATGTATATAATTAGCAATATAAAATAAAGTTTGTCTTGATTTTCTTTATATTATATAGTTATAAAATTCACGTTAGATTTTAGTGAATAACAAGAAAAGCATTTTACCATTTCTTTTCACTTATGATGGAGCCATTGTACGTTCTTCTTTATTAGTAGCAATTAAAGAATAAAATTTCTCAACAACGAGCTTTTTGAATCAATAAGCTTACAGGGTATCACTCATTAATTTCTTAACTTAGCATATCTTTTACTGTATATGTCATGCATATATATACATGTAGTCAAAGAATTTGCAGAAATGGCAAAGTACTAAATTATTTCTTTCTTTTTTTAAAAAAAACAAAAAGCTTTGAAAATGGGGGATGATACAATAGAGCTTGAAGAAATTGGAGAAGAGGCAAGTGAGGAAAAGCAAGATTGGGTTACTAAAGTTAATGAAAAACTTCAGAACTTGGTGGATAATTCAGCAGAGAAAGATGAATATTCGTGGACAAAACGCTCAATCTACAAAATTCCTGATCGAGTCACCGAGTCGAACATGAAAGTCTATAGGCCTCAGGTATTGGGACGAATCTAGGTGGCGGCAAAAGAAGCAATAGCCCACTCTCTTTGAAGTTTCTATTAGCTCTCTATATTTCTTTTATATTTGTCCCCGACATAATTTTTTATTTTTCCTCAACTATAATAATTTGTGCATTTTAATCAGGTGTTATATAGTATACCACATAGTATGTATAAAACTTGACCCATCACCAACTCTCTCAATTTGTAAGATAGATTCTGAATTCGTTCCTGCTCATCATCAGGTAGTCTCTTTCGGTCCGTATCACCACGGACAACTTCATTTAGAGCCAATGGAAGAGCATAAACAAAGAGCACTTGTTCAATTTTTGAAGAGATCAAAGGTTCATGTGCTGGAATTAGTGCAATCTTTAGCTGAAGAAGTAACAATGCTGAAAGAATCATATGATATGCTTGGTAAATCATGGGAGGAAGATACAAGTAGATTTTTGCAATTAATGATCGTTGATGGGTGTTTTATGCTCGAAATATTTAGCTTCGCTGCTCTTACATTGCATAATGATGGTAGTTCAAATGATTACAGTCCTGATGATCCAATTTTTAGTAGACATGGAAAGCTTTATATGATGCCTCATATCAAACATGATATGTTGTTGCTTGAAAATCAGCTGCCTTTGCTTGTTCTTGAGAAATTGTTTGCTTTCCAAGTTCGAAAGAGCCCAACTGAGGTATGCATTCTCATTCATAGTAGGGCTATTTATAAAATAACTTCTAATTAACGTTTCGCTTATTTTTCAATTTAGTTCATAAATTTAAAAAAAAAATCAATTTAACACTCAATATTTAGCTATATTTTAAATCAAGAACTCTATTAAAATTTTAATACAAACCTAACATAATATTCTGGATATTATATCGATTTTACCATATATTATGTTAGTTTTAAATGAAGTTCTAACAGAAAAGTCTGATTGGAAATGTAACAAAATGTTAGTTCGGAAATCAAATTATAAAATGGGTGAAAGTTTAAATGTAAATTTATAATTAAATTTAGGGTTAAAAGTAATTTTATTTTACCATCAAATCTTTTAAAGCGGCAACTTTTCTATGGGTTATTTTTACTCTGAAAGTGTCAAAATGGAGAAATTTTGCCTATATGCTTGACATTATTACTTTAGGAATAAATATAATAAAAAAATAATGGCATTTTCTAAATATTTCAAAAATTTGACAAAAAAGAAAAGAACTTTTAGCAGTTAAACCTATACTGTAATTAATTAGCTGGTTTTGACAACTTTAATTTGCTTTTTCAATTTTGAAAATTTCAAGAGGCAAGTCAGAGTAATTTTATTATTATTTTTTTCTTATCTTAAATTATGCAGGACGAAGAAGAATATGTGAACAAACTCATAATCAAATTCTTCTTTCCACACCACTCGGATGATTTTCCAAGGCTAGGAAAATGCTTGCACATACTGGACGTTTACAGGAAAAACCTGGTTCAGGAAAACAACCCAAAACAAATCAAGAGAAAACCGCTACGATTTCTTGGAACCATTCGGAAAAATAGCGACGAGATTCTCCGATCTGCATCCGGTTTGATGCAAACAATTCACAAAAAACAGAAAGTATTATACAAAGGCGGCGAAGATATAATCCAATCAGCAAGAGAGCTCAACGAAGCAGGTGATATCTCATTACCATCATAATATATTTACTTAAAAAATATTTATATTCACTTTAAATTAAATTTTTTCATATAAATTTTATTATTTTTTTCAAAAAATTAATTATAGCCTGTTCCACATTATTTATTCATATTTATTATAATCTCTTATTTTTTTTTCTTAAGTAGAATTTATGTTTGATGTTGTTTAATTTTAGTTTCTAAGGTTATGATTGGAATGAATGAATTTCTTAAAATTTTATGTAATTAATTTGTAATTTTAATTTTTTATGTGTAGAATGAAAAAAAAATAAATAGGAATTGGATTCCACAAATTATTTGGAATTCATTATATTTTCACCAAATTTTATCAAAATAAATTGAATTTGCAAATAAATTCCTTATTTTTAAAAAGTCAAATTTTGAAAAATTATAATACCTTTATATAAATGTGCGTGTGTTCTGTGTTTTTAACCTTTTTTCTCTCTTTTTTCTCAATTTTTCAAATAATTTTACTAGATCAGTATTCTCTTTTATTTGTATATTTTGTAAATTAATTTTTTTTGTGTAAAATTAAAAAAATCCTAATTTAATAAAAATAAATTGACTTATATTCCTATAATCTATTAAGTAGAATTCAATTGGACCATCAACATATAAAATCGAACAAATTGATCCATGAAGGTTTCAATTCAAATTCTTTATTTATTTTTCTATCGAAAACTAACAAAAATTGACCTCACCAAATAACGTTAACTTAGTGTTTCATTAGTTTGGCTAAAAAAATTGTAATTGTCATAAAAGATTAGAATTCAATTTGTTTTGGCCTCAAATATAAGCTTTTAGTTCCGCTCCTGTCAGGAATCGAGTTCAAGAAAAGCAAGAGTGGAAGCTTAACAAAAATCACATTCCAGGATGGAATTCTTGAACTTCCTGTAATAGTAGTGGATGAAACAACAGAGTCAATCTTCCTAAACATGATCGCCTTCGAAAGATTCCATGTTTCAGCAGGCAATGAGGTAACCTCGTACATATTTTTCATGGACAGCATAATTAACAATGAAAAAGATGTTCTATTATTGCATTCGAAAGGTATAATAAAGAGCTCAATCGGGAGCAATAAAGCTGTGGCCAAATTGTTCAATTCTTTAAGCAAAGACATAGCTTTCGATCCTGCTGAGAGTAATTTGCATAATGTGCATAAGAATGTCTCTGCTTATTGCCAGAAAAGTTGGAATCAATGGAGGGCTAATTTGATACAAACATATTTCAGAAATCCATGGGCCTTTTGTTCTCTTTTTGCTGCTGTTATCTTGTTCATTCTCACCATTGCTCAGACTGTTTTTACTGTTTATCCTCCTACTTTTGGTAAGGGCTCTTCAGAACCTCGCACGAGTGCTCCACGTGCTAGAAAGATCCCTTTGTCCCCTTTTCCTCATGGCTAGTTATATATATATATATATATAATGTTTGTCTCCAGTTCATCATTGATTGATTCTTCTTTTTTTTCTTGAATAATTGATATTTTATGTACTGTTTTATTCTATTAATATATGTATTTAATCGTACTTTTTGTGCTTGATTCATTAGAAATCTTACATTCTTCGTCAGTAGTTTCCTTATTTTTATGTACCACTAAACGATAATGTGATTTTGCAAGAGTTGAAGATAAGAATCTACAAATCCAACTGAAACAGAAAATTGAACAAGAATGCAGGCAATTTGGCTCATAAAAATTTATAATCTTCAGTAATTTCTTTATTTTTATGTGATATTTACTAAAAGATAACCTGATTTTGCAAAAGCAGGAGATTGGACAGTGTAAAACCGAATTGAAACAAAAAAATTGAACCATAATTTTTTATTCAATTAATTCGGTTCGGTTTTTAATATAAAATTCAGTTTAATCAATTAGGTTAAATTTTCATAAACCAAAAATTGATCGAACTATTCAGTTCAGTTTGATTCGCCTTAAAAATTAAATTTGGCAATTTTCCGATTTATATAATTCGGTTTTGTAGCCAAAGAACAAAAAGAATACCTGGCAATGATACTTTTCTTTAGAAAGTCATAACCTAAATCAATCTGTAAATTTTGGTCTCAAGTTATCTATGCTGTAATCTTTAAAATTCTAGGTGTGATTTTTAGATTTTTTTTTTATTTTTAAATTTATCCAATCCAATCCCGACTTATCCTCGAATCCTAATTTCCCACCAACCATCACCATCATAAAAAATCTAAAATTAAATTCTCACACCAATAATTAGAGTAATAAAAAGGTAAAATAAGATAATTAACCAATTTTTCTGCCTAATTTCTTAAACGGATAAACATTAACTAAAAAAGAACTTGAATCGGCTATCGCTATTTTCCTTCTATTAACGATTACAATTGTTATACTCCTATCTACACATTAATTATGCTTCCCATTCATGTCTTAATTAATATTATTTTCCAAATTTAACAATATTTTTGTATTTAAACATCATCATAATCTTCTTCAATTCGATTATTTTACCTTATAAAATCAAGAAAATGAAGTGCAAATCATTCAAGAAAATTATAAAAGCACCGATTAAATTTCTACACAAAGCAAGAGATTGCTATGTGAATAGTACATGGGATATTAACGGTCATTTAACGGTCGACGATGGAAGCCTGGTGGGAGGCGGCGGCGCCTATATGCCGATGAGTATGAATATTAATTCGGAGGATCAAATCCCCGGCAAGCAGTACCGGCGCGGCGTGAAAAAGAGTTATAGCATTTGGTTAGGAAAAATTGGAAGAATTGATGAAAATAGAGTTTGTACATTTAGGGAAGATGTTGATGATTTTAATTCAAATATTTTTGATAGAAAAAGAAGCAGAAGATACAATGTAACTGGAAATAAAATTTTTTATTATAAACAAAGGATTAAATACGATCCAGTTGATTATATTTATGCATGAGAAATTATGTGAATTTTGTTTTTTTTCTCCCATTGCCTGCACAAAATTTGAATTTTCTATATCATGTAATTTATTTATTTTTCTTGCTGTCTCTCTGTACAGATATCCACAAAATGTTTAATTTTTCGCCCATAAGAACCGATTTATATCTTATTCAGAGACTATTTCATCTCAGCTTCCACTTTTGATTTATAAAAAATATGAGCTTGCGACGGTCGTGCCGCCATAATAAAAAAGAACCGGTGGTTAAATTTGAAGCGAGAAATTCATAATTCAATTTTACTAATAATATATACATGATTAAATAAAAACATGTAAATTTTTTTTCTTGCACTTTTATTTGCCAAATATGAAGTCAACTAATTTCCTAATCGCAGGGTAAATAGCACTATGATAAATTTGGAATGCTAAAAAGTTTAAGCCAATTTAATTGACTTTCGACATTGCAAGACAATTTAATTATTAGTGAGTCGGTCTGTTTATGAAAAAATTATTTAGAGAGCCCTCGTAAAACAATATAATAATTAAAAAAAAAGCTAGTGAAATATTATGCTAAGGTCTTAAAGGTTGGTTTTGTATATTTCAGTTATAGCCAAGTCCGCATTTCCTTTATGGAGTATAACTGATTTTTTATTTTTCTAAAACATTCCTACTTAATATAATTTTTTATTTGATAACCGAACTCTATAACCGAACATTCTCATATAATATAGCCATTTAATTATTCTGTTTACCCTGGATCCGAACTTATATCTAGGCACGAAGTCAATCTTGGAGTTACAGTTGGAAAAGCACATACAGTTATCTAAAATGTATAAAAATCCTATTTAAAAACTTCGTCTCAGTTATCTAAATAGTTAAGATGTCTTTTTAAATGAGACTTCTATTTACAATAGGATTATATGATTAGAAAGCTATATCATATCTAATATAAGATTTTCTTGCTATAAATAAGCATGATATTTCAAATATTTTTCTCTTTTACCATTTTTTACCAAAATTACTCTTAAAGCATTATTTTAACTTATCGTCAAAATTTTCGCTCGTCAAAATCCTCCATCTATACTTTTAAGCACTAAAACATTATCTTTTTTTTCTCATTTTCTATCAAATTATTGACTTAAAGTCGTATTCTCTCTTCCGGAATTTTTGGTGGTAATATATATTTTTTAAAGTATATTAAGCTAGATGATCATCCCCTCCTCGGATACTACCTGCCTCTAACAAAACATGAATATTAGGGTACAAAACAAACAAACAAACAAAAAAGTAATAATAATAAATAATCATGACCAGTCAAAAGCGACTGATCAAATATCTTAAACAGTGCTTGCCCTCTTCTTCTTCAGAAAACGAGCCACTAAATTTTCACTAATCCCTTAATAAACTCTTCTTTCAATCCATGTTTCTCTTATTCTTTTTATATAAGATTTCTGATATTATTCAGTTTGAATTAAAATCCTATTCTATCGATAATTTTGTTTGGCGGATAACAAAATTCAAATTCGATATCTTTTTAAGAGAAATGGGTTCGGAATTATTTTAAAGTTTAAATTACCAATGTTGGTGATTTTTGTCTCTATTATTGAGATCACTATAGATCAACCAATCACAGAAAATAATTATTTAACTTTATATAGCTCCCATACCTCTATTTTGCACAACACATGAGCAAGAGCAGTCTCTTGATCAAATCTCAAAAGCCATAACCAGAGCGAATTGCTAATTTTATTCTTAGCTTAACACCTTTGATTTGCTTATAACATTACCAGTCATCAGATTACAAAATTCAAAATGAACCAAAGCATAAAACTCTAATTCTTCATTTCCTATCAATATCAAGAACAAAATGAAAACATCAATAGGCTGCAGGTTAGGCTAGCAAAGAAAGATTTTAGAATCGATTTCCAGCACCTCCCACGAGGGGGCCAAGAAACCTTAAACTGTAACGTCGTCCCGAATTCAAATTTAATCGATCTAGTAGGATTCTGAAATCGAATGGTTAATAAAAACAAAAAAAACAAAATGAAAACATAAAACTCTATTTAGCCCACCCCGAAACGGTTCCATGCCCATAAAAGCGTTTTCTAGAGAGAGGAAAACACAGAATCGGTAGGCAATTAAAAAAAAAAAAAGGAAATCTATACAGAAATTAACAAGAAATTAAGTTTTATATCAAGAAATGCTACGCTTTCCGGGCCTATCAGCAACCTGGAGAGTTTTGTCGATGAGTTTCCTTGCTTTTCTGCTACGGATCTCGACTTTAACACTTGAGCTTTTATCCATTTTGATGTATGGCTTCTTTGATTTCTTCAAGTTCAGTGCTCTTACCTTTGATTTTATCGACTGTACAAGATTTTCCAGCTGATTTGCCATTTCAATTTCAAGAATTTGGTATTTGAATAAGCTTAGAAAAGAAGCACTAGAAGAAGAAGAAGGAAAGTTGGATTTCAATTGCTACAAATCTTTCATTTTCTGTATTTTTATTCGGGTTTGATTTGTAAACTGATGTTGTTTGTTTTCTGTTTCTGTCCCGTTGCCGGTTTATAATCACAGTTGGAGTCAAAGAGGGCTTCGTTTTTAGAAATTATTACGGTGTTGCCATTGGCTGCTGGACTTCAGGTTTGTGATTAACGGTGTTTAAAGATTTATGTATAATTTTCTAAACTTTTAAAATTATATATTTAATTTTTAAATTTATTAATTAAAAAATATTAATTCAAAATAATATAAATAATAATAAAATAAATATTTGATTAAAATTGGATGTATTTAATCGGATTATCGTTTTTGACATTAATTTTAAATTTAATATATTCTAATAAATAAATTTAAATATTTAATGCGTAATTTTGAAAGTTTAGAAATTTAATCTATAAAAATATTAAAATTTAAATATCCAATATGAATTTTTAAAAAATTAAAAATTAAAAAATATGTTTTTCCTTCAATTTTAAGGGATTGAATTTTTTGATTATTAATTATTTTCATCAATGATTTATAAAAAAAAAAGGAAAAAAAAAGATATGTGAAAACTTTTATAAGCTTTAATTTATTGGTACCGATATGCAAATCATGGTATTAAAATTATTTAATTTAATGATATTGGTTTGATTATCAAAACAGTAAAATTTCAAATTTAAAAAGAATTGAATGGTTATCAAGGGAGTCAAGTTTAACATATGTTAGATTTTGATTAATTAGTCAATCTTAAAAAATCTAGAATTGAATTATATAGGGGTGTGCAAATTTTGAACCAATCCGATTAATCCAATCGATCCGACCTGATATATTCAGATGGGATTAATCGGATTAATATGATCGGTTTGGTTGTTAGGATTAGGGAAAGCTCAGGTCGGATGAAAACTCCTCTAAACCCGATCCAACCGACAATTCGATTAACTCAACATATAAATCAAAAAAATCTAATTTCATTTCTCTTTTTCATGCCCTATATTGTTAGTGTTTAATTATCATATATTATATGCTTGTTGCAATTTTTAAATTGTTAATTTGTTGTATTTTTTAAATATTTTTTATGGTGTTAATATTATTTATTTGTATTTTACTTTAAATCTTAGATAAATCGGATGGATCGGATCAGAGCCTGACAACAAAGTATGGTAGGATCCGGTATGAATAATTCTTAAATTTCGGATTTCGAATTAATCGAATTGGATTGATCCGAACCCGGATGATGCACGCCCCTAAAATTATACTCTATGATAAAATAGTATTTTTCTTGGAATTAATTAAGATAACAAATGGTAGAAATTGGAGGATTGATTGAACCGTAAATTATCCTTGGATTACTAAAATTTAATCTAAATTATTAATTATAGTGGAAGATGAAAGGGAGACATTCACATTCATTCATGTAGCAAAAAGGATGCCCCACTGAATTTATGAGCATATGAATTCTGATTTTTCATGTTCAGATTCACTGGTTCAAGATTTTGCTTGAGTGAGAAATTAAATAAATAAATTCACGATATATTGTTTTAAATTATATGGGGAAGTTATCAACTTACACGGCAGTTCTTTGACTTACGAATTTGTAATTTCCGACTTTTCGATTTCTCATACTCGTAGCCAATGTTATGTTTATTTTCTCCACTTTTTATTTTTTTTATTATAATTTATAAATAAAATAAAACCCTTTCATTTCTGACAAATTTTCTATAAAAACATTACAACATTCAAATTATTATAGAGATATACAAACCTTTAATTATCTACTATGGCCATGGCCAGTACTAATAATTACTCACTCTGTTTTTTTATATGTCATTTTTATTATTTTTATTAAAATTAATAAATAATAAATAAATTTAAATTTAATATTAAATTACATGATTAAAAATAAATTATCAAATCTAATTAGTTATAATTTTATTAAAATAAATAAATTAAATTAAATTAAAAATTTAAAAATAATACATAAATAAAATTTAAATTTTATTAAAAAATAATAAATAAAAAAACGGAGTTATAATAATATTATAATGATCAATTATTTAATTATTTAACGTCTATATCTGAAGCCCTTATTAGTACCATTATCATTAAATAATTGGGTAGCGTTTTAAGCAGTTGAGTTATCAATTCACATTGACAAAGTTAATTTTCCAATTAGCATCACTTTTCAAAGATGAATTCACAAGGCTTTAATGCTCCACAATTCTCCACCCCATATATATATATATTAGAAGTTTGACCAAATATGTCAGACAGAGCATAGTGGGCAATAAATAAAAGGACTAATTATTTTATAATATTGTTTTTTTATGATAATCCAATTATCTTCTGAAAATAAAATTTGAAATTATATAGTATAATTTTTCTAATTTCAAGATAATTAAATCCTGGCCATTAAATGCACGCACATGGAAAAGTCTGCAATTCAGATGATAAAATGTGAACATAGGATCGAGTATAGTATCTGATTTGCTTTAAAAAAAAGCACACGTGTAACATATTATGTCCACGTAGGAGTCAGGTGGTTGGCCATAAATATGTTATAAGGAACCATACTCTTATCATTTTATCGTCTCACATAATCCTATGCATCCCATTCCCCAAAGAATGATATTTATTATACTTCCCACTTTGAAAGGCAATTGTTATTATTTTTAATTTATCATATTTCAAATGTTTGTTTCAAAATCGAAGAAATATATTTATATATATACTTATTTATTATAATATTTATTAAATATTTTTTATTACTCTTTACTTTTAACTAAAATTAAATAAAATTCTTAAAAATATAAAATAATAATTTTATCAATTACTATAATTTTTTATTAAATTAAATTATTTTAATTATTTTTTTAATTTTCGTAAAAAATAGAAAACATCTCTTAGAATGAAACAGATCTCTTAGAATGAAACAGTAAAAGAAATATATTTCTTTTTCTCTTTTCCCGGGATTATGATTTAGCCAAAAATAATTGAAAAGTACTGTTATGCTCATAATGACCAAAAAAAATGATAATAAAAGCACCATAATAATTAAAAATATAAATTGATTGGCAATTTTCTGATGACCAAAAAAAAAAGACAATGAAAGCATTATAGTAATTAAAAATATAAAGTAAGTGGCAATTTAATAAGAAAAAGATAGAATTAAATATATCAAAATGACTCTCCCAAAACGTCTTCAAAAGCTTCCACAATATACATGCATAAAATTATTAATTAATTTGATTGAATTAATACATTTTTACTACCATCTTCCTCATTAATTAAGGGCACATTAGTAAATTTAGAAATAATAATTTATATTTATTAATTATAACGCACATGAAATGGGAAAAGGAAAACGTGAAATAGACATTTGATGTTTGTAGAAATAATACTACGATATTTTAATAAAATAATATAATAGAAAAATGCAATATCTTATAACAAAAGATTTAACAAAACTATCTTAATAGCAGCAACCTACCACGATTATGCACGAATAAAATAATGCATGGCAAGACTTTAGGAATCTCCAATCAAATCATTTTTAAATTTAAACATAAAATAAAAGATAATGAATATTGCAGGAAATATATAAATTATAATAGATAGAATTCAGAGATTACAAAATAAATAAATAAACACTAATTTATAAATTGAAAAAAAAAAAAGAAGGAATATTTGATGCATGCTTTGACTCTAAGATGTTGAACATTGACCTTCATTGCAGCCTAAACAGTGAACATCTGCTTGAATTGCCTCAGCACTGCCTGAAACAAGAAAAGAAAGCAGCATATTAAGGTTCGAAAAAAGGAAAAAATTAGACTTTTCGGTTCGGTTTAACATTCCTAAATCTAATTTTGGTAAAAGTTGTAAACCGAAACCAAACTAAATTTTACTACTAACCAAATCAATAATCGAAATTCTGTCTGCATTGCTAACTGAAACTGGAACAATAACTAAAATTTTATTATCCAAAATAACCAAACCAAATTAGTTAGGTTCGGTTTTCGGTCAAAACTGAACCGTACTCGGGGTACTTTTGGTACTGATATCCATATAAGCAATAGCATGAAATTTTTCAGGAGACTTCTAACAGTCCACAGTAGAAGCAATTTTCATGGCTTAGTCATCATTATCTTAAACATCTCTTATTTACCCTATAATAATCGGAGTACGCAGCCTTCTTTAAATAGAAGCAATAAGCATTGCTCAGTGCATGAGCACTAAGCTACTTGGGACCTACATGCTGAAGTTCGACTCAACCACCATTTTATGTTTCTTACCTAAATATTTAATAAATTTGTAAACCTTGAACTTTGAATTTTCTAATTTCCAAGATTGGAAAACTCACAGCATCTATTCTTTTAGTTTGATGATTGTCAAAGTAAACGGTAAAAACTTAGAATATTATTGCGGAATAATTTGCACGATAAATCCTTCGACTTTATGCCTTTTAACACTAAAGTTACTTGTAAGGTATAATTTATTCCTAATACACCATTTTTTCAAGGTATATCGCAATCTAAAGAAACTAAAAAGAAGTAAAATCCAGGATGCAAAATGAAATGCATATCTTACCTGCAAAAGTATCTAGGATTTGGAGAGCTCGTGAGCATCGGACCATAACATTAGAGTAGCCAAAAGCGCCACAGTTGCAGTTTCAACACGCAGGCGAAGTGGTCCAAGACCAACAGCTTTGGCGCCTGCTTCCATCATCGCAGCCATCTCTCTCTCTGTGAAATCTGAGGATGTGCACCAACACTATTCTTGGTTTTCGGTATCTTTCGAACACAAAAAAAAAAATTGACAGAAAACTGAATATAAATAGATGTGTATGCAATAACAAACAAACAGAAAGGTTTCAGTTACATCTACCTAAACAATTCACAGAGCAGTCAACTACAGAATAAAAAATAGTATTGAAGACGATACCAAAGATATTTGGACATAATTAGGGATTCGCTTACAATTTCTACAGAATCAAAGCATTTAATTGGCCCATTAATGTTTCTTTTTCCTATGAAAAGTGTGAAACTCGTTCTGACATGAAATATCTCTAAAATGAGAGGATAGTGTTATTTTGGATAATCTATAAAGACAGATAATAAATACAAAGACCGACCGGGAATAGTATGGCCTTAATGCCAAAATGATAATCCATAAAAGTAATTACAGATTTCATAGGTTAGATATCACTCAAACAGAGAAAACTGTAGGAGTTTGGACTAATAAGAATGCATTCTGACCTCCTTCTGGTCCCACGATTAATAATCCACTCGATTCTTTTCTTGATGAAGCCAAAACACTAACAACAGGAGTAGCTTGTGCTGCGGCAAGAAAAGATAGCTTTGACTGGGAAATCTATACAGCAAGAAACAAGAATGTTAAATTGTTTACTATCATGTCATAGTCTTGATGATTCAGGAAATAAGAACCAATAATGGCACATGTATTGCCTGCACCTCATCAATAGAAATAAAAAGAGAAAAAAAAAAAGTTAATTAGTACTTGCTATCTAATTCTAGACAATTAATATTTGTTGCAAGATTTCTGGAGTCCTTGTTGCCCATGCCTTGACAAAACCCAGCCAAAGTATCATAAACCATGCAAACTTTGTCTTTTCAAATTAAGAGATTAACAATTAACAGGCTTCATTTATGCGTATGATTATAAAATTCCTATAAACAGATGTTCTTTTGCTATTTGACCAATCCAATAAATAATGTTCCTGACACTATCTTCCAGATCTCTAGTTTAAAACACCAAAAAGCTCATTATAACAATTCAACCAAGAAAATGTAAAGCTTTTTAAGCAGGAAGCACAACTCACAAGTGATAAAAGGTCATCAACTTTTGTAGGAGGATTTAAAGTCATTTCATGCAGCCGTTGACCTAGTCTCCAGGTGTGCATGAAAGAAATGAAAATTAAATTAAGCAAAAAGAACAAACTCAGTGTAAAGAGCCATATATGAAGTGACTGCAACATCATTCTCAAAAATTTAAGAAGACGGAGTTAAGTGTATATCACAAACTGAAATGTTTACATTGTTTAGTTGCTGCTAAAACAACGCGTTGCAACCTATCCACTCGGTTTTCGGAGATTGAAGGGGAGCGCTCTGTCATAAGAGGGGTCACAGTATGAGCCCCCAACTCCTGGAAAAGAAAAGCAGTGGCTTAAAAATTGCAAAGAAACAAGAATAGAGTGATTGATTTCAAACCAGAAAATGATCTTGTTAGAATTTGACACATACGGTACATTTCTCGACAAGCCAGTCAGCCCGACCACCCTTCAAAGTACCTAAAAAAGAACAGATTCTTTAGCACATATCACAAATGGATGAATTTCACATATTCTAGTAACTTTCAGGCACAAGTTGCACTGAACTTACCAAATGCTGCAAAGACATGCCATTTTGTTGTCTGAGGAATAACGACCTTTGGATCTTCTAGTGCTACAAAATCACATCCAGTGCGATCAATTTTCTCAATGCAGCCTTCTACCAGAACTCCTTTCCCATTGAAGAGTTCCACCCTTGCATTTCATTATTTGGAAAATTGAGAAATTTCCTAAAATTTACATAAAGTTCTACTTCTATAGTATGAAAAATTTGAGCTCAAACATAAAATCCAATTTTAGATCCTAAAAAATATTATCTACTAGGCATGACATTCTTCAATTCTTTTTCATTATTGCTTAATGAAACATAACATTAAAATGTTTGATTCCAACATAAAAGCCATTTAGGAGCATATATACTTGGAAGGAAATGAGCATTTAGGGTTAGCTTGCTAGCAAACGATATGAAATTTACTCTGTATTATGCAAGTATATACAAGAACTATATTTGAGAAACCCCTGCAGAGAAATTAAAGAAGTTCCACTTTCATCAGTGCATCAACTAAAAAATTAAATGTTACTTGCTTATTCCTACATCTGCTGCTGCATTACCAACTTGATGAAAAATTCAATCTTTTCGCATTTGAAGCACAATAAAACTAGAATGAGTTACAAAACAATGAACATAGAATGTCTAAATGAATCATAGCACTTATGACATACTTACAAAGCAAGCCCCATGGCTTGGCTTTATCAAGCCACGTGGATTACATACAGAAACAGTTTATCACACGCACATGATTAAATATAAAAACAGCTTACTTGGTGCAATAGCAACAACAAGAACAACTAAACCTGAATGCAAAGCTAGATGGGGCAAGCAGCTCACTTGTTGACGTGGATTAAATACAGAGAAAGATAGAAACAGCTTATCACGTGCACATGGATTAAATATAGAAAAACAGTTTATTATGTGCACATGATCAAACATAGAAACAGCTTACTATATGCATGTGAATTAAATATAGAAAGAGCTTACTAGATTCACTTGGATTAAATATAGAAACAGCTACCAACCACCTGTGATATAATTATAACTGCCAAATAAACGGTCATTTACAGGTGCAACCTCTACTACAGCAACCGCTTGGCTATTAGTCGGCCTTGTTAAGCCACGTGGATTAAATATGCAAACATCTTACTGTGTGCATGTGATTAAATATGGAAATAGCTCTCTACGTGCATGAGGTTAAATATAGAAAGACAATACTTTGTTCATGTGGATTAACAATATTAACAGTTACCAACTACCAAAGATACCCAAACTAAAGAGTCAGTTACAAGAACAACATCTTCTAAAGAAACCACTCAACACAATGGCTCAGCCTTATCAAGCCACGTGGATACAAAATTGAAGCAGCTTACTACATGCATGTGCTTACATATAGAAACAGCTTTCTACACGCACGTGGTTATATACAGAAACAGCTTTCTACGTGCACGTGCTTAAATACAGAAACAACTTCTACATGCATGTGGTCAAATATAGAAAGAGTCTCCTTTATGCACATGGATTAACAATATGAAGAGCTACTGACTACCCCAAGATACCCAAGCCAAAGAATCAGTTACAGGAACAACCTCTACTAAAGATAACTACTCCACACAACAGCTCAGCCTTACCAAGACACATGGATACAGAAGCAGCTTACTAAGTTCATGTGCTTAAATATAGAAACAGCTTTCTATGTGCACCTGCTTAAATACAGAAACAGCTTTCTATGTGCACCTGCTTAAATACAGAAACAGCTTTCTACGTCCACATGCTTAAATACAGAAACGGCTTTCTACACGCACATGATCAAATATAAAAACAGCTTTTTATGTGCACATAGTCATATATAGAAAGATCTTACTTTGTGCACGTGGATTGACGGTAGGAACAGCTACCAACTACCCCAAGATACCGAAGCTAGAGAGTCCGTTACAGGAACACAACCTCTACTAAAGCAACCACGCCATGCAACAGCTTGGCCTTATGTGTATACAATACTAAAGCAGCTTGCTAAGTGCACATGCTTAAACATAGAAATATCTTTCTACATGCATGTGGTTAAATATAGAAAGAATTTTACTCCGAGCATGTGGATTAAATATTGAAACAGCTACCAACTACCCAAGATCCAATTCACTCATAAAGTGTCAGTTGCAGGTATAACTTTTACTAGAGCAACCGCTCCCTGCTAAGGCTTTGCCTTATCAAGCCGTATGGATCATATATAGAAAAAGCTTACTATGTGCATGTGATTAAATATGAAAACAGCTTTTTACGTTCACTTGGATTAAATATACCAATAGCTACCAACAACCATTATGCAGTTATAATTCCCAACTAAAGTGTCGGTCAGAATGACATCTATTATCCACAAAACTCTCCAATGACTGCCATTTTAAACAGACTTCATAAAAACAGAACAAATAAGGCTGCTGGTAATACCACAACCACAAAAACTAAACCTTTTATCATAAATTCGCTGTTTATTTTCTAACATGCCCTATTGACATAACATAACGTAACATAACATAACAAGGGAACACTGCTGCATCCACTAGCCGCTTTCGTAAGCCTACCATCTTTTGCAGGAATTGCATAACCAACACTGACTTCACCAGTTTTCCCAAATCTTTCAGAATCTGAGCCACCAGATACAAATAGCAGAAAAACTACACACCATTTCATTAATTAATGTGGAGGAAAACAAATTAGCTACAATACCCCTCATGAAGTTACCCTGTGATAAAGCCAGTAAATGTAACAGATATAATCATATAACGGGTGGTTTTCCATCGGCTACATGAGTGTATGCACAGAAAATAAAACTTAAAAGCAAGTATTGTCAGAAGTACCTATCATTTCTGCTCAACCTTAAAACTTTACTCATGTGCCAGAATTCATCCCCTTGTACACGGACAATACCACCCTGTATTGTCATGAAAAACAATGAGAAAAGCCACATTCATTAGTTCATTCCGATACAAATTTGCTGATCACTATTCTTTTCTTTTTTACATAAAGTTAAGGTCTTTTGAACTTGTCCTGCAGAAGAAATTTTAACCCTATTTTGCGGATACCTCAAGTATCACTATAGCTGCCAGTAATACAAAAGCTCTGTAGCTTTTTAAATGAAGAACCCATTTCATCTTATATGTCAATTAATTGAAAACTATCATCTTTGGTTACAAAATTGAAAATGTAATTCAGAATAAAGCCAGAGAGATACTTTAGAAGAAGGAAGAACTTCGGAGAAGAAACGTGGGAGACCACCGCGGGATTGGTTGGAGTAATCTGATGAAGATGAGAATGCACGGAGACTCAGTGGTTTAAGCCATTGACGAGTCAAGAACTCAGCAAATCGAGGTCGGATAGGTCGTAACGCTTGCGTTTGCATTTCCCCGGAACCTATCTACTCGGTTCTCTGGAGGGTTTTTGTAAAAAATTGAGCTTTAAAAGCGTTTCTGATTTGGGATTTAAACCACTTCGAACTGGACACGGCATGTCGTTTTTACTAATACAGTAAAAGAGAGTGAACTGACAACCGAGTATGTAATCTGCTCGTAAAATGCCTAGTAAAGAAATGGCTATTGATGCTTATTGAATTGGTTCTTTTAGGCAGCCGAATGCAGCTGATGATTGAAACTTTAATCAGTTTGATTGTCAAACAAATTCAATCTGCTTATTAGTTCATGTTTTAGGTCTAGAAAGAGAGAAAAAGCTCATAAAATGATAATCAGAGACTAAAAACCATTGCTTTACTAGCACATACCATTACAGTCTATTCCGTTCATTACACCCAAAACATAAAACTAAACAAACAAGAAGACCCAGATTCATACATGCAATAACAAAAGAGATGGCAGCAAAAGAACTGCCTTACATCTCCATTTACCCCAAAAAGACCATTACTTTAAAGCCCAAGAACAACAAAGCTGCTTACTTTCCTTCATTATTGTTATTATTATTGTTGTTATTACCATTCCCATTCCCATCTATTTCATAGCCAGCTCCCATTTCGTTGATGATCTCCCAAACCTCCATTGAAACAGGTACAACAGACAATCTAGGCTGCCTAAACAGACCAAACCCCACCAATCTTTCATCACTTTTCATTTCTTTCAAGTCCACAGGTCTTCTCATAAGTCCAACAGCCTTAACATCCACTATCACTTCCTGCTCATCCTCTGCATACCATTCCTTGATCACAGTCACCACACCCACAACTCGGCGAGCACTTGCCCCAGAATGGTAAAAGAAGCAAAGATCATTCATTTTCATGGCCTTCAGATTCTTCTGTGCTTGCCTGTTCCTAACACCATCCCACTTTGTGATCCCTCCATTGTTGGCTTGATCATCCCATGACCACTCTCCTGGCTCTGTTTTTAGAAGCCAAAATTGTCTCTCTTGTGCCATTTCTTTCCCTTCTTCTCGTTTTTGGGTAAAGGTTAATTCCTTGAAGGGTTAGAATGGAGGTTTTTGTAGAGATTTGTTGTGGCCCTTGTTGAGTTTTGTAGTAATCATTACTTTTTGCAGCGACGTTAGAGAGATTTGGCTTATTAATGGTGAGCAAATTTGGAGGTTACCGCCAGTTTTGTTAGTTTCTTGTTTCAGTGATTCTTGGGCTTGGAATTTTCCCGAATTAGCCCATTTTAAAAAGAGCCCAAATTAAAGAATCAAATATCTTGGTCCAATAATATGACATTTATGACTTATGCTCGATGCTTGATGAAAGAATTTCTTTTGATTTTCCTTTGTTTTCTTTTATTATATTGAAGTAAGTAAAAATGGTCAGTTCACAAAAAAGAAAAAGAACTAATAGGATGTAACTTCTTTGAAAATTTTTTCACGAACTTGGTTATACATATCCATATATATCAAATAAATCAATGTACAACATTTATCTATATAGACGATTTGGCACGTAGTTAAATACAGAATTTCATGAAAAAATAATTTTTTTTTATTTTTTTCGGTTTTTTATTTTCAGTCTGTAACATATGAGACTTCTTTTATTTTTTATTTTTTTCTTTTTATAGATATTTTTTTTCTTTTCATATACATTGTACCAAGAAGAATAAGTATTTTATTGCAACATATAAAGTATAAACCCATTTGGAAGCCAATAGAGTAACTTGGTCCTTCAATTGGCCAGGCCACCCTTTTTCTTATATTAATATACAAGTTTTTTTCGTTCTTTGAAATGTACTAACACATGACCCCTCTCTCTATATACATACATACAATTTTAAGAAGAGTGAATGGATGAAGATACTAAATAGTATGACTTAAAAAATAACATATGCTTTCATAGCCCATTAGCCCAGCATCATGCATGTAAAGAAGCCCAAGCCCAAGAAATCCAAACCCTTAAAAGATTTAGCTTAGCCTCAAACATTACTAAATATGCACTCCCAACTCAGAGTTTAAATAGGCCTAATTGTAAATTTAATACAAGCTAATAGATAATCGATCAAAATTTATTTTCAGGGAAATACATTTGAAAAATTCAAAGCAAAACTAATCATAATATATAGGCACCGACCACTAGTAATGGTCCAAATGACAAGGCATGATAATTTGGCTTAGTGATATGCTTATACCGTATACTATCATATTAATGAACATCAAATATATCAAGCACATCCGAATACTGAAATATGGAGTGATACTATGTTACTTGCATCGAGATAATACCATACTGATTTCTGAGCTGATATTATTTAGTACTAATTTAAAATATTAATATTATTTTTAACTGGTTTGAACCGTTAAATTCGACAAATATAATTTTCGTACGTCATTCGATCGTAATTAAAATTTAGAGTTTTTTTTTTGTTGGGACCATATATAGATGGAGCATAGTTTTCATAATAAAAGAAATGATTATGGCGAGTTGTTGGATGGTTTTTGCAGAAGCAGTCAAATAGGGCTTATTTTGACAAATCATTAAATTGTACTTAAAGCGATGTGATGGAATTCTCAACGTATCATTTATCATCATCCTTTTTCAACAAAATTTTGACAATTTTCGTTTGATATTAATTATATGTCTAATATTATATGGCTGAATCTCTCAGCAGCCATAAAATGATTCATGTTTTATACGAAAAGCCATCTTTATATTGATATTCACACCCCAGGTCAATCTAGAATTTTGGGTTTTGATCTTTCACTAATTTTCTCTTCGTGGATTATCAATTTTCTTCCTAAGAATGATTAACGAATAACAAAAAAACAATAATCACAAATATTATATATTTCGTACAAAAATAAGTTAACGCTGAGGTGCCAACATTTTGTAGGATTCACTCTTTTAAATAAAAATTGACTCGAAAATGTTTATAATTATTCTGAAAAATATATTGTCTATTTACAGTTTTTTTAAAAAAAATAAAAATGTTAAATATTGAAAGTGAATTGTTTTATTGAACAATAATGTTGGCTATTAAATAGCCTTACAATATAACTAATTTGAGAAAAAACAGCTAACGTAGAAGCATAGAATGAGTCAAAAATGAAAACTATCCTATTTGACAAGGATTATTAAAATAGAAAAACTAAACAATAAGAAGATCAAATCTTGACAAATATTCACTCCTTTACTTTTATTTATTACTCCTTTCATTCTTTTTTATTTGTCACTTTTGAGTAAAATTTAAATTCTATTTACATGTCACTTTTAGACTTTTAAAGTAATTTAATTTGCCTTTTCAATTTATTTTTCTTTCTCAATAAAGTTAGAATCAATCAGATTTTAGTTTTAATCACATAATTTAATATTAAATTTAACTCTATTTATTATTTTTTAATACTGGTAAAAATAACAACAGTGACTGATAAAAAAAACGAAAGAAGTACTTTTGAATAAAATTTAAATTTTATTTATATATAATTTTTAAATTTTTAATATAATTTAATTTTTTTCAAATAAAATTTAATTTATTTAAAATTAATTAGATTTGATAATTTAATTGAAATTATATAATTTAATACTAAATTTAAAAATAATTAATAGTTTTTAATTTTTATAAAAATAATAAAAATGATATATAAAAAAAATGAGTGAGTACGTCTGATTTGGATCCTAAACGATGAAGCCAATGCAATTATAGAAGCCGAAGTCAAAATGACAGTAATTACGGTGAATTAATCACCAGCAGATTGTGCGAGTAGTGGAGTGGTTTATGTTTCATGGAGCCGTGTGCCTAAAATTAAAACATGATAGTTAGTGAAAATAATTATTGCACATAACTCAAAAAGAAGATTAATGGGATGCCAATCTTGATGATAAATTATGTCAAAAGGCAATATAATTGTGGCCACAAAATTTAAGGCCAAATAATTAATTAGGTCCATCTTGTCTGTTCTTAATTGAGCAGAGGATTTCTTTAATAATATATCTTCACAGAAGAAGACAGAAATAATCAAAGATTAAGAAATTACCAAGAATTTTCAGCAAAAGATATTTATTTTGATTGTTATAAGCATATACTTCCTCCCATCTCATTTTAAAATATATTTTTTTTAATTTATCGCACTTTAAATATTATTTTTAAAATTTAAAAAATATATTTATATGTATATTTTTAATTATTATAAAATTTATTAAATATTTATTTTTTTTATTACTCTCTACTTTTAATTAAAATTAGATAAAAAATTTGAAAATATAAAATGATATTTTTATCAATTATTATAATTTTTTTATGAAATTAAGATATTTTAATTATTTACTTAATTTCTGTAAAAAATATAAAAATATCTTTTAAAATGGAACATAAGGAGTAATACATTATTTAGTGATTCAAATTTATACGTTATTACACCCAATTAAAGAAAATAATATTAGAAATTATCAAGATAGAAAATAATGACATTATTTATGTAGGTTGAGCATAAAAATAAATAAAAAAAATACAAAGGAAATAGAATGGAAAATAATAAGTCAGTCAACTTGAAAAATATATTTGCATGTAAATTAAAACAATTGACCATTTGCAGAATCTTCCATTTCCAGATTAATTTCAACAATCAATAAGTGTTTGAAGGACTTTCTTGCTTAAATATAAAGTCAATATATATATATATATATTCATAAATAAATATTGGAAAGATATATACTAAATTATTAACGGTTGTTAAGACTAATATTACCATCGTTCACGAAATGATCAACTCTCAATAAACAAATAATCTCAATTATATTCAATATATATATTTTCCATTAGGAGGTTAAGCTGGCAATCCATTTTCCAGCCTAATAATATTATTATTAATTTTCTTTTTAAATTTATCAATATATAATTAATGAAAAAAAATTCAGGATCAAGATTGTGTAGACAAAAATGAGCAATAAATTATACATGTATATGTAAATATTCTAAAATTAAAGTCATAGTCAAAATTAATGACAAATAGAATCTCCATGTGCCACATGTTAATGTTAGCTTATCCTAGAAATACTGATTCAATTAAATTTCAATTTTCAAAGATTACGTTACAGTTTTATTTTTATTTTTTTAGTACTAGATAAGTTGGTAGGACCAAAAATTGCTTACTTGAACGTTAAGCTATTTAATTATAGCTCCGACGTATAATATACAATTATAGATTATGTGAAACCTTCTTCGAAGCTTCTTACTAAAGAAAAGTAGTCCTTCCTTTTTTTTTTTTTTTTGGGTTACAGAGACAGAAAATTAATGGTGATTAAAGTCTTCCAGACAATATAATTAAAGCCATAATTCTTATAATTATTAGTGTAATTATCAAATTGCTTGTTTATTTTTTTACTAAATTACTTTGACTTTATTACGCTTAATTTTTTTATACGTTAAATTCGATATCGATAAATTAAGTAAAATAAATATTACTTTCTTCATTTTATTTTTAGAGGTATTTTTTCTTATTTTAGTTTATCCCACTTTAAATATTTTTTTCAAAACTTAAGGGATATATTTATATCCTATTTATTAGTATAAATTTATTAAATATTTTTCTTTTTTATTATACTCTACTTTTAATTAAAATTAAATAAAATTTTTGAAAATATAAAAGAGTATTTTTATCAATTACTATAATTTTTTATGAAATTAAGCTATTTTAATTATTTTCTTATTTTTCTTAAAAAATAAAAAAAAATATCTTTTAAAATGGGACGGAGAGAGTAATATTATTTGAGGCATTATGAAATTTACGTACTGTTATTTTTTTTTCTAATAAACACTTAAAAATAATAAATTTTAAAGGGCTGAAAATCAAGATATATACCAGAGAGCATATAGGCCTGAAATCATTAATTGAATGTGTCTGTTGGTTCTATTACCGATCACTTACATGAAATGTATTACTCAAAAAAAAAAACATATAAAATTAATAACTATCAAAGACAAATTACACATAATTAAATAAAATTTTATTTTCAAGGATTTACTTTCTGGGTATATATGTAATCAATATGAGCTGCGAGTGTTCTCCTCTGCAAGCACTCATCTTCTTCTATTCCTTCACATCCTTCTAATTCTGCATCTTTTTTCTCTACAGGGCCGTCAGCATCCTTCGACAAAGAACCGAAAATAAGTTTATATATTTTAGGAAAATATATGAAATTATTTATGTATTAATAAGAATGAATCTAGAGACTAATTAATTAAAATAACTTAAACCAAAAATAACTGAATTAACTTACCACTTTTCCGGCCGGGGCTGGGCGGGCGGCGCCGGTGAGAGTGAAGGTGATTAGAAGGAAAGATATTATGCAGAAGGTGGTGACCTTGTAAGCCATTTTTCTTTTCATTTCTAGAAATGTCAAAGGAGCAAGAACTGTGATTAGGATTACTCCACGAAAAGGAATTTATAGACAATTTAAAAGGGTAATTTTGGAATTTCCTTTATATTAATGAAGATTTTTATTTCCATAAAATTTATAAAAAGCGTTGAAAATATTGTACAGTTGTATATTGTATGACTAGTCTATTGGCTGCATCATCCTTCAGAAATACTCATCCATTTTTTTTATCTGTCACTTTTAAGTAAAATTAAAATTCTATTTATATGTCACTTTTAGTTTTTCAATGTAATTTAATTTGCTTTTCAATTTATTTTTTTTAATAAAGTTATAACCAATCAGATTTGATAATTTAATTTTAATCACGTAATTTAATACAAAATTTAAGTCTATTTATTATTTCTTAATTCCAGTAAAAATAACAAAAGTGACTGATAAAAAAATGGAGGGAATAGTAGTTGAATTCTAGAACTGGGATTAAATTAACTACTTGTAAACTTCTCACAATTAAATTTTTATTAAATTAGTTGTCTTCTAGAACTTAATTTGGTCATAGATAATTGAATTTTATTATTTTTAAAAAACAATTAATTTTTTATTTGATTATTTGTATGAAATTGCAAACGTGTATCAAGCCAATATATATCAAAATATTTAAGATAATATTCTTTTTCTTACGAGTAAAAGCTCGGTATGAACATAATCACACAGGCTAATTTAGTCATGTAATTATTGACAAGATAATCACAATCTTTTTGTTAATAGACAATTATAGAAATATTAGATTTATAGGATATGTCTTTAAAACGTAATTATTTCTCATCAATTCCTTTATTGTGGTGTGAATTGGAGGATTAATTCAATGTTAGTATATAGTATCTTATATTTAAAGAGATTGAAGATATGAATTTAATACAATGCATAAAAATTTGATCCGTAATTTATATTTTCGAGTTGTCAATAAATAAATAAATATAATATTGTGCTTGGAATTTAATTATTTTTGTCAATGTCAATGTCAACGGGTATTTTATATAAGATGTTAATCTCTTGACCAAACATTTTGCTGCATGTTAGTAAGTTCACATGCATAAATATGGCATTTGATTAATTTGTTTTGGTTTTGGTCGGTCCTAACTTGCAGCAATTTATAAGGAATCTATACACGAGCGTACGTTTTTATTTTTATTTTAAAAGAAGAAATATTATATATAAGTGGCAAATTTTTATCCAATTTAATTTATTTTATTCATAAAAATATAATTTAAATTCAATTGAATCCATATATGACTCGATTCATTTGATTTGCAAATTAAAATTTTCGATCCTATTCATTCCATCATTTGACAGGAAAAGAGGAGAAATGAATTCAAAATGAAAGATTATGGAGCCAAAGGTTAAAACTTTTTATTTTATTTTATTTTTCCTTGAGTTGGCACAACTTGTCTTAGTGCGATTTTATTTTTATTTTTTATGTTGATAAAAATTCTCTTTAAAAAATTAAAATTAGGAGGAATTGAGAGGTGGGTAATCATCAAGAAATTGGAAGTGCAGTCTGATGATAACAAATTTGGCATGCTCATTAGGCAATCAAAACATTTTGTTTTAGGGGGCCAAATGAATGTTTCATGCTTTAGCTAACTTAAATCATTAAGCTTCTATTAACTTTCTTTTCTTTTTTTTTTCCTTTATTTTTATTTTTTATTGCTGGTGGATTGGTGGCTAAGAAATCGAAAGATTGAGGGAAAAAAAAAAAAGAAGTAAATATGTAAGCATGAGAATTGGTAAAAGAAAAATAAACTTTGATTAATTAATGTTGTAAGTTGTAACTTTTTGTTAGGAGTTAGTTCATTAGCAGTCCTCACAAGTTCTAAATTACATACAGTTGGAAGGTTTCTGTCGAAGGATATGTTATGCAACTTGATATCTTTTTTATTGATATAAATTTTCTTTCAATTTGGAACTTGAATTGGTAAATTTGTTTATGAATAATCGAAATCCACTGATTCTTAAATCTTCATATATACACGACTGATCTTGAAAGAAATGAATGAAAAAAAAAATTATGCCATATCGAAAATGTTCGATCGGTAGGATACCTCTTCTAAAAAAAAAACATTTTATGAAACTCATCTATTTGTAGTAGATTATATCTTGATTCCTAATTTTTGATGTGATAATTTGTAAAAGATAATATAAATATTAAAAAGAGCGAGCCGTTATCATCATATTTTAAATGTAAAAATAAAAAAAATTAACTCATTAACTAAGTAAAATTTATATCCCTTATTAAGACTATATTATCTCTTTGAAAATATTAAATACTATTTAAATTAGAATTTCTTCTTACTTTAGAACTCTAAAATATGAGCATTATTATTTATTTTTATGATTTTTTAAAATTCAATATGACCAATAAATTAAGAAATTAATCGCAGCTGTTACTAATTAATTAATTGGCTTTGACTTCCTCCTTTTTTGCCATCATGTGGCTGAATCAAATAAATTATGAGCAAACAAATGGACAACTTTAACTAGTTTGCTTGCCAGAATTCTAAATCCGACAGCAAATCTTCAAATTAATTACACTCGTGATGGCTTAATTTGCAGTTAAATATTCGCATTAATTGATTATAAAAATATAATAATTTTTATAATATTTTTAACAATTTTTATCTCACAAATCAGCTTTTAAAATTAAATTAAATTTAAATTTATCTTTCCTATCATTTATGCTAATGCATAATTAAATTCTGCATTTTATTTTTATGCTTCTACCTTATTCTTGTAGATACTTGAAATGATCATGAATATTATACAAGTCTTTTCTCATTTACATTTTCTAAAATTCAAAATTTTCCATTTTAATTTGATTTTCAATCAGAATAAACTGCAAAAAATGTCTAAATTTTGCCTCTCTCCCTTAATCTTTTACTTCAATCAAAGTACACTAAGCAGTCCAAATTTTAATCAAATTTGCCCCATTAATTAATATTAAATTGTGGCTCAGTTCTTCTTTGTTTATGACATGATTGAAGTTTAAATAATCATACTTCTGCAGCTGGTGAAAACTCGGGATCTGTAGCATTTAACAACATTAGAAATTTGATGTATACTTTGGCCCTGCATCAATTTAGCTGCAATTGATTCAGAGATGAAATTGACCATCCAATATTCTTTATAATCTTTAATTGACCATCCATTTTTTTATATAAATAATCCGTCATAATTTAAAAATAGTTATTTACACTTCAAATAATCGAAAATTTGACAATTTTTTTAATTAATTAGGATTCTTATGCACCTCTCACCCTGAATATTTGCAATTGTAAAACAAATGGTGATGAATTTCATAGCTGACTTTGCATTCAAAGGTGATTTAGAGAATTTTTATAATTGTGCACATCCAATAAAAATTTTCGTAATTGTTGATTAGGATAGATATATTTATATTAAGATTACGGCACCGGCATGTGATCTAAGCGTGAAAACAATAAAAATGAAAAAGAAACTTATGTTTTTGAATCTGATAGATTGGATCGCATTAAATATGAAAAAAGAAATACTTCGCTGCTAGTAAATGAAAACTGAATGTTAACTCAAGCGACTTGCACCCTTTGAAACAAAATTAATTAATAAACAATGATAAACTTCTAGATTGGTAACAGGCTGGTTGTCCTATTTCTTTAGTTATATGAGAAAATATAATTTTGATAGAATTCTAATGAAGATACTCCGAAAATTAAGTCTTATTAAAAAAAATATATTTTAGAGAGAGAAGTGGGTTTCGAAAGCCATACTTGGAAGAACTGAATGTCTTACACAAACGGGTTTGGTAACCATTAATATTACGAGCTGCTAATGTCTTATAATGGTCATGCCAGCTGGATAATGACAGATTTTAACGTCTAGTAATGCCTATCTTTAACTCTCCTTAAACGCTAATAAAGCCTCTGTTAGCTCGGTATAATTAATTGATTTATTATATAATTTTTTTTATCTATCACTTCTATTATTTTTATTAAAATTAAAAATAATAAATAAATTTTAATTTAATATTAAATTATATAATAAAAGATATATTATCAAATTTATTTAATTTTAATTTTATTAAAAATATATAAATTGAAAAAATAAATTAAATTATATTGAAATATAAAAATAGTAGATAAATAGAATTTAAATTTTATTAAAAAATAATACATTAAAAAGAATAAAGAAAATATTTGTATACTTAAACACAATTTTTTTTCCTTTTCTATTTATTAACTTGGAAAATAATATGATGCAGAGTATGTTAAATGCATCGTATATGATATTATTTTTTCCGTTTTTTTATCTGTTATTTTCATTATAATTAAAAATAATAAATATACTTAAATTTAATATTAAATTACATGATAAAAATTAAATTATTAAATCTAATTAATTTTAATTTTATTAAAAAAATAAATTAAAAAATAAATTAATTTACATTAAAAGTTTAAAAAAATAAATAAATAAAATTTAAATTTTATTTAAAATTAACATATAAAAAAAACGGAAAGAATATAGCAGGAACTTGGATTTATTTCTGGAATATTTCATTAGGCTTAACTTGATCAGGGGATTCAGGACATGACATTATTATGGCTTGTCTGAGGATCATTAATTAGGCTTTTCTGTACAAAGTACAAATTTATACGTTAAGTAATATATATATATATATATATATATATATATATATATATATATATATTAGTGCAAAACGTTTTTTTCTTTATTTTTTTAAAGTTATTATTTTTTTAAATTAATTAGTGTTGAAAAAAACACTATCATTATCCTTATATTGCATAATATAAAAACACCATGAGAATTAATTGCAACTCGATCTCTCATAATATTAAAACACCATGATATTCCCTCCGTTTCAAAATAGATGACGTTTAAGAAAAAAAATTTTGTTTCATAATACATTACGTTTTGATATAATCAAGGCACATTAATTAATTTTTACTAAATATGCCCTTAATTGATTGTGGAAAAAGATAAAATTTTATTAGTGAATGCAATTAATATAGTAAGGGTAACAAAGTCTTTTAATAATGAATTAATTATATTTTTTAATTATTGTGCATTCTTCTAAAAAGTTATCTATTTTGAAACAGAGGGAGTAATTAATTGTAACTCGGCACACTTTGGTCAACTGTCTCCTCCTTAGCAATTGCTCCAAATAGAACCCGTGACTTCGACACTAGTTGTATATTCAGACGCTTACCATTTCTTACAAAACCAAATTGGTGTTGGAAAAATTACCGCCATTGATCTTATATTACACAGTATACGATTATCCACAATATTTGATTATGACTCGATTTCTCATTGGATTTCCGTTAGGAGACAATTGTTGTTACACCTTGTTCAACACAATTTACTCTTTTTATGAAATTTGACTTTGCCAAACATTTGAATTTTGGATAGTGAATAATTAATTAAGAAAAATTGGAATGGTTGAGGCAATAACGTACTGTAATTAAGAAACAACATAATACTATAACTAGTAGGATGGCTTTCATGATCCGCAAAAGGAGATTTATTTTAAGATAAATTAGCCGCCAATCTAATTTATTAATTTCTCTTATATACCTACAATTAATTATACTCTCTTTATTTTTTTTTTATCTATCATTTTTTTTGTTTTCACAATAATTAAAAAATATTAATTAGATTTAAATTTAATGTTAAATTACATGTTTTTGTCTAAATTATTAAATCTAATTGATTTTAAATGAAAAAAAAATTACACTGAAAAAAATTAAATTACATTAAAAATTTAAAAATGACGGATAAATAGAATTTGATTTTTGCACTAAAGTGCACATAAAAAAAAACACAGAGAGTACTTTCTTAGTTCCAAAAAAAAATTAACGGTATCTTTAATCACTATTCAATTTGTCTTTTTTTACCAAAATCAACTAGTCAATGTTAAACCAAAACATAAGAAATATATTTTTTATTAAATAGACCACCTGATTATTGTCCAAGGCACAAGTCTTAATCTGTCTATACATCCCTTACTCCTCATATCTTCTAAACCATATATATGGATAGCCTCTCCACAAACAGCTTCTCACCTTTGGATCCAATCACCTTTTCTGATGAGTCAAAAATGGTGATTGATTTCATATCTGATTATTACAAGAACATTGAAAAGTACCCAGTTCAAAGCCAGGTTCAACCTGGTTACCTTTCGACTATTTTGCCAAAATCTGCTCCGAACTATCCTGACTCATTAGAACAAATCCTCAAAGATGTTAACGATAATATTATTCCAGGGCTCACTCACTGGCAAAGTCCCAATTTCTTTGGTTATTTCCAAGCAAATGCAAGCAATGCTGGTTTTCTTGGAGAAATGCTTTGTTCAGGACTCAATGTTGTTGGCTTCAACTGGGTTTCATCTCCGGCCGCCACGGAGCTCGAATCTATTGTCATGGATTGGATGGGAAATTTGCTGAAGCTTCCATCTTCGTTTCTGTTTTCAGGAAATGGAGGTGGCGTCCTGCATGGAAGTACATGCGAAGCTATTGTGTGTACTCTTGCAGCAGCTAGAGACAGGGCTTTGGATCTATTTGGGTGGGAGAAAATCAATAAATTTGTGGTTTATGCATCTGATCAAACACACTCTACTCTCCATAAAGGAACCAAATTAGTTGGTATCCCACCTTGTAATATCCGATCCCTTCCTACTTCAGTTTCATCTGGATTTTCCTTATCACCTGAAACTCTAGAGGCAGCAATCAAAAACGATATTGAAGCGGGACTTCTGCCATTGTTTCTCTGCGGAACCGTGGGAACAACTGCCTGTGGAGCAGTTGATTCCATACAAGAATTGGGACGAATTGCGAAGAAATACAACTTATGGTTCCATTTAGACTCAGCTTATGCAGGGAGTGCCTGTATTTGCCCAGAGTTCAGGCAGTATTTGAATGGGATTGAACTCGCAGATTCAATCAGCATGAACCCACATAAATGGCTCCTAACTAACATGGACTGTTGCTGTTTATGGGTTACGCAACCAAAATTGATAACCCATTCTCTGGCTAGTGAAGCTGAGTTCTTGAGAAATGGTGCTAGTGAATCAAATGTAGTAATTGACTATAAAGACTGGCAAATAGCATTGAGCCGAAGATTCAGAGCCATAAAGCTTTGGGTTGTGATCCGAAGACAAGGATTCTCTGGACTTGTGCACCATATTCGCACCGATGTGATGTTAGCTAAGCGATTGGAATGGCTGGTGAAGAAAGACGAGAGATTTGAAATAGTCGTGCCGAGAAAGTTTGCATTAGTTTGCTTGAGGTTAAAGCCCAGTAATGGAGTGAATGGCTATGAGTTGAACCGGCGACTATTGGCGGCCGTGAACAACAGTGGTCGTGCTTTCATGACTCATGGAGTTGCCGGAGGAATATATTTCATAAGGTGTGCGATTGGATCGACAATGACTGAGGAACGGCATGTAGATGATCTGTGGACGTTGATTCAAGAAAAGGCTGAGGATGCATTGCTTGGATTTGAAACTGAATATGCTATGCTGTAATGTTGGAAAATATTTATGTTTCTCTTGTCGTGAATATTTTATTTATATATATATATAATAACTTGTATTTGCAATTCCATTCATCAGTTATTCAGTTTATTCAGTTTGAGTCATTCAAACAGTAATTTTTTTTTTTTTGAGAAATACTCATGGTTGTAGGTTAGATGATGATGGACATTGTTATTCGATGATCAAATTTTCTAATCTTTAATTATTTAATTATTATAACTACTTTCCAATCCCGTTACAATGCAACAATCCAATGATATATTGATCAAATATGCATCATGTACTAGATTTGAAAAAATTTTATATAAGGTTATATGTATATGTTATATTAAAGTTTTAAATCAGATTAATTAGTCCACAAATTTATCATTGGTTGACTCAACTTAACCAAGAAAAATTTAACATAAAGCAAAATCATCCATATGTTAATACAAAATCTATTAATAGTTAAACATAATGACATATTATGCATTCTCCATCTTGGTATGATCAATAGAATGATCCAAATTTTCATGCTTTGATGGTTTATTGTATTTTTCTTTTTCCTTTCCCCATAAAATTGCATAAAGCCCAGCAATTATTAGTATAGCTCCGACCACACTGCAAAATTAAGAAGCAACAAAGTGGAAAAGATAAATTCAACCTAAAAAAACTGGATCAATATAAAAGTCATAATTTAAATTACCCATATTCTATTTTCGATATCTTAATTAGATAAGAAAAATAAATAAGGAATAAACACAAATATTCTCATAACCAAAGACTTAGATTTTAATTGATTGTTGCATTAAAGACCTAATTAAAAAATATAATAAGTGATATATAAATTCGAAAAATATTTGTAATCGTACCAATAAATAAACATTAATTTGTGCCTTCCCAAATGTAAGGCCTCTCTTAGAATAAGAAATCCCATGACGGCTACAATTACCGTCGCTAAAGGTCTAAATGCTGACACAAAGACTGGGCCCTTGTTTCTTATTGCCAAAATTTGTAAATACACTGTAATTCCAAAAATCACAATTCCCTGCAAATTTGGCAATTCTCAGGTCTAAATATTGCACAAAATAGAGATTTTGAGCTGGAAAAACTCGAACTGATTTTCAAATTCTAAAAACTTCCACTGTAAAGAGGAGCAACAAGAGTAATATCCCAAGACAATCTCCAAGCAGAAGCTTTGTGTTCTAAAATAAGAGTAGCGACAACTGAAATTACTGTCCCTAATAAGCAACTTAGTGTTGTAAGGGCCATTGGTGCTGGATATTGCTTTATTGTTTTTCCCTACATTATCATGACAAATTAAAACTTGAGATTATAAGATAATATAATAACAGCTTGGGTTCTTTTCAGTCATCATATTCATTTATGAACCAAATTAATAATAAATTACTATTAATAAAAAAATTAGGATAATTAAAAAAATGTTTAGATCAGTTTCTAACCAAAAATTTTTTTATATATAATTACCGATATTATTTAGTTCGAGTCGGGTTGACCCACCATATAAATAAAGCTCTTTGATTTTCGCTATTCACGTGAATTCGAGATCTTAGTTAAGGAAAACAAGTGTCAAACATTTTGAACCAACCAATATTGAATATAATCAGGACCTTATTATTTAAGATGAATATAATGAATATATATACCAGGAAATCGAAGGCGAATATTCGGCAAAAAATAAATGTCCAATTATACCTGTAAGATGAAAAATGCTGCAGCTGAAAGGCAATGAATGAACAACAATAATGAGCCCTTTATCCAAGCTTTATCAAGAGATTGTTTGGATTGAGAGTGAATTTGATGATTGTGTGAATTTCTTAGGGAAAATAAGGTAATTCCTTTGTATAGAGTCATAAGCGTTGCTCCACCTAATGAGATCACTGTTCCTGTGATTTTTGCTTGGCCACTGTATTTTTTTATATTTATTTTCTCCACCCTGAAAAGTTTTCACAATATAAGATGGTAATTAATTTTTATAGAATATTACATGAGGCAAATTTTGACTAAAAATATTATAAAAGTTGAATTTGATCTGCCAATCAAATATTTATCATCCAACTCCTTTGACACATAACCTGATATGTTTATCACCCTTCCGTATGATATTATTTTCCATTTTATAACATTTTTTTCATAAAATATAAATGTAAAAATAATTAAAATATAGATATTCTCTTTTAATGAAAAAATGCTATGAGGTCTTCAATGGGATATCTCAATGGTAAATACTGGTCCAAATGTCTAAAAATTATCGAATTTAAATCCTCTAATTGTCATTTTCCTCTATAAAAAATAATAATGTTAAAAAAGTTATTCACTTTATTATTCGATCCATTTAAAATCTTTTTAATAATAATTTATTTAAAGCGTTGACTGTAATTTAATTTATTTATGACCTATAAAATTTTAATATGTCTAAAATCCAATTAAATTCCATCCAATCCAAAACATTGTCCCCTATCACAAACGCCGGCGCACTTAGAATTGGTTGAAAATAGGGGTAACCATGAACCTGTTAATCCGTCTATTAGCAAAAAAATTAACTAGTTCATTAATATTAATTTTTAAAAATCACTAATCATTAACCAATCCGTTACATTTAGTCAATCGGTCAATCGATTTCGATTTTTCGGTTTGGTTAAATATTAAAATTTATAACATAAAATTATTAAAAAAAATAGACAAAGTTCAATTCAATATCAAATATATAAAGTAATTTAATATAAAATTATGTAACAAACATAATTTACTAGTAAAATTTTATATTATATAGATTAATAGCTAATATTATAAAATATATTTGATATTTATTGAAAATTATAATATGCTTGATTTTAAGTCAAATAAAATTTTGAATAATATTAAATGTTATAACATAAACTCTAAAATATAAAAAAATGTAATTAAATGCTATTCACTATAATATGAACACCAATATATGATAAAAAATAATATATATAAAAGTTAATTGGATATTATATATAAATATTACTATATAATTAAAGAAAATGATATAATATAAATTTAGTTTAAAGTGTTATATAAATTTTATAGAAAAATATAAAAAATTAAGGTATAAAAATAAATATATAATTTAAATATATTTTAAAATATTATTTTAAAAAAATTTTAGAGGGAAATACAAAAAATTAAAGATATAAAAATAAATAAATAAATATATATATATATATATATCGGTTAACCATGAACTAATGGTTAATCAGTATCTAAAAATCTAAACTGTAATCATTAATTAAAAATAAAAAAATTAAAAATTGTAATCGAATTAATCGAATACGTTAATCATAAAAATCAATTCGATTTCGAATCGATTTTACGACTAACTGTATTTTTTATTTTTTCTCACCCATTGTTGAAAATGAGTAGGAAAGGCATAGAGCTTGATTACCTGCACAAAATCGCCAAAAGAAAGGTAAGAGCAGGTGTCATATTTGCCATGGCAGATGCAAAAGTTGGTGAAGTGTACTCCATTCCAGCATAATAAGTTGTCCTTAACACTGCTCTGTTAATTCAATTATTTTGGAACAAAAATTAGTAAATTAATTATGCAATCTCGGTAATTACATATATAGCTTTGATTCTATTATTTGCTCACCCTAAAAGTCCCAAAAAGAATATGTTCCTCCAAATAGCTAAACTGAGCTTGCTTTGGTTTTTCCTGAAAAAAAAAATCATAACATAAAGAATATTTCTTAATTAGGATAAAAGAATTTTCAAGCAAAGCCTATAATTAATTTTTAAGATTACCAAGTGACAATTTTTTGGTTAAAATATATTCAGTGAATGACATGGTATCCAACACAGTTGTGCATTGTACAATGCATATTATTAGATTAAAAATAAAATAATTAAAAAATTATTTATGTTGCGCATAGTAGTAATATTTTTAACTAAAATATACAAAAATAAAAATTATAGAGAACTAAAAGAAAAAATTACGCAGATCCATTCTTACTTAACTATAGATTTTGAGTTCAAATCTTGTAAATACTAAATAGATATTTTTAAATATTTGGAAGGAAGGTAGTGCCTTTCCTTTCTTTGTGGACTTGCTCGACGAAAATTAGAATTAGTCTGGCGGTAGATTTCTAATACTCACACTTTATGCCAAAAAAAACTATAATCTTCAATAAATGAGATGGCATGACAGTTTGTTTTCTTTACTTTAAGTTTTTAAGAAAGGAACATTTTTAAATACTTGTAAGGAAGCACTGTATCACTTTTTATGAGTATGCTCGGTACGAATTCAAATTATTTGGATCAATATATTTCATATTTATACAATAAGGTTAAGAAAACTGAAAGATAAGAGAAAATATTGGTAAAATTCCAAAAGAAGAAGAAGAAGAGAAGAAATAACCTTTCAAAGAAGAAGGCAAGAAGAGCAGTGGTTAAGGTGGCAAAGACATGGCCATAAGCAACGAGAACATAGCGACTCATACCTTTATCAAGAGTTACTTTAGAAATAATGTTAAAACCTGCAAAGCAAATATTGGAGATTATACACCATAAATATGGTTTTGAACTCTCTATCAATTTTAACTTTGTAGAACTTGCTTGGCCTTCTTCTTCAACCTCTCCCCCAATCATTTTCCTTTCTTTTTCTCCTTCATCTTTTATTTCCATTAACTCATTTAAGTGCTCAAATGCTATACCCTTTCTCTGCCTTTTGCCTCTATTTATATTACAATAATTAATTTTTCTTTTTAAATAAAACAATTGAACGATGCGTACAGTTGATTAGAAAATATATATTTTTTATTTCAATGGTGCATAATGCACAGTGCACTGGTGTCGGTCTAACATATTGTATTTGTTTGATTTTTTTTATTTATTTTTTAAAATAAAAGGAAAAATATGAATAGCGATGCCACAGGATCTAGCAGCAGCCCGGTTCATCGAAGTTTGTGGGCCCGGTCCTGAGTTTGCCTTGTGGAACTATGAGATAGTAGGATTATCCCATTTGGAAGGAGTCAGAGTTCTTCTAGGAAAGGAATTTCCTCGTTAGCTCCCTAATCAAAGTGGGATTTCAAGCTTATATAAGAAGTTCAGCTCAGGTATGAAAGGCCAAGCTTTTTCTCATTACCCGATCGAAGTATCTGTATACTGATTTGACCATCAGAGCTTCTCTCGTCGGAATAACCCGATTGGTCTCTTTCATACCTTTTTGAGGTATTCATCGCACTACAGAAAGTTCAGCTCGTCATCATATATATGTGTGTGTGGTGTATTAAGTTGGACCACTAGTTATTTTGTTTTCTAACATTTTTCAAATTATTTATGAATTTTCCCCATTTATCACATAGGACCCATTTATATGACTTTTTCTTTCCGGTTTCAGATGAGAACGATAAGGAGGAAAATGATGTTCTAATTTTGGCCTTACAAATTATAGTATAATTTAATTTCCTATGCAAAATTGGACACGTTTATTTTTTTTTTTTTTTCATGAGTTTAACTGAAACTCAGATCCGGTCTCACACTTAATTTTAATCACGATGTGAGTACTATTAAATTAAAGTTCATTAGTCAAATTATATAGAGTATAATAGTTTGTTCAAAAAAAAATGGTATATATTCGTTTCCTTTAATATATTTTAGGCCAAAATTGTTTTTATTACTATGTAATTGACTCAAATTTAATATTGAAAATAACAAAACTTCAAATAAACAAGTGAAACACACATGATAAATTGATTAAAGTCATATAAATTTTTCACATGCGCACTATAGATTGATTTCAACTTTAACTTTCGGAAAATAGCTAAATTTTTTATGGTAATTTTCTCAAAATAACCGGATTCTAAGTAAATAAAGGAAAAAAATATGATAATGAAAATATTTAATATTTTTTCGAAAGTTAAAATATAGTATCAATATACATTGTATTATTATATGATTCCAATCAACCTGTTACATGTGTTTACATTTGCTTACTTAAAATTTCGTTATTTTCGATTGCAAAGTTGATCCAAGTACGTAACAATAAAGATAATTTTGGCCAAAGCATATTTAAAAGTAAGCCATTTTCGATAAATTATTGGCAAATTTAACCCTTTATTTTTTTTTAATGAAAAGTGTGTTATGATTAAGATGCTACTAAGGACGATAATATTTTTTATTTTTAATCCACTATTACATAACATATGACTAATCATCTATTGCCAAGATGAACTAAGAGTATATGGAAAATAACTCGAAGCATATTTCAAAAAGTTTAAATGTAAAGACTACTTTATTCCATTATTATTATATAAAAGAAAAAAGTAGGCCAATAGCAATGCGTTTTATATTTTGATGAAAAACTTAGGTCTTAAAAAGCAAATATCTTTATTTACTTTGCAGTCGAGTTATTCTCTCCATGGGTGGATTGTTGATGTCATAAAGCATGCTTTGAACCTTTTCGATTTCTCTTTTATATTTATTAATTGTAAATATTTAAAAAAAAATTATTGTGTGCAGTAAAGAAAATAATACTTTTATAACTTTTTTTTGGTCCATGATAATACAACATTGAATTGATATACCTAGTAAAGAAATTTCCTAAAGAAATATAATGGAAAAACATCTACCGATTTAATTAATTTAATTTTGTGCTAAATAAATTTATAAAAAAAGAAACGCGCTCTTTTAAATATTAAAATAAAAAATTCCACGCCCGACACTCTAATCCGAAATTTCTATTAAAAAAGAAAGAATCTCTTTCATCCTATTTCACTTGTAGCATTCTAATCATTTAAATTTTACTAACAAAATGCTAATTTGATATTGAACATTTATGGTAAATTGAATAGGATGCACATTCCCTACCATATATACCTAAAAAAACTACTCTTTACACAACATTATATGGTAATGAATGACCTTTTCTACGTCTAAAGATGTTCCAAAGTACATTTTTTTTCTTGAAGATCACAAAAAACTGGCATCGCCCATCAATAAATCAAGCATATCATCAGGAGTTAGAAGAGTTGTTCCGCCGATAAGTAATTCAATGTCTGGCCTTCCACTTTCAGACATTGCTTCCCAAGCTTCCCTTACCTTATGAAAAACACATAGGTGATTAAGATGCTATACTTCTGTCAAAACAACGTAAATGATTTACATACATGGAACTGTTTCTTTAATGCTTTGTAATAGTGTGAGCATTCACCAGTTTGGTTCATTCAATCTGAAAACTGTCAAAACCGAACAGACCTAACTTTATACAAGTAACAAAATTTCAATACTTAACCGAACAAAACTAACCGAAATTATTTCAAATGGTTCGGTTGTGAATTAACGGTCCCTCTATTTTAGGCTTTTAATATATATACTGCTAAATACATTCTTAACAACAAAATTATAATAAAACTTATATTTTTAACCATATCAAATAATAAATTGAATACTGTTAACTAAAATTTTATTATAATTCAAAAACATCCAATTTACAACAAATTCAAATATTAAATACATTTTTAAATAGTATCTATCAACAAATTAAATTTTATATGATTATAATGAAGTAAATTATATATTATAACCATAATTAAAAACTAATTAATTAACTATACACAGGTGTATAATTTTAATAATTATAACCATAATTAAAAACTTTGGCCCGTTCATTCTAGCTGGTTTTCATCATCGAAAGTCAAAACTCCTCACGGTTCAATCATTGGTTTTAGTTCGGTTTTGCACACTCTAATGCATACCAAGCACCTAGCAAATGAAAGAATGATGAAACAAAGGGGAAAAAAGAAATAAACAGACAGAAAAGAATGGCAGCACAAATCAAGCGGAAAAAGCCAATAAAATTCTCACCTCAGTGCCATTGATACCTCCAATCACAAAAACCATTATGACATTTTGGTCAGCAAGATTCGGTTTTGCCTGCAGAGACCCAAAGACTAAGTTCAGCAGATAATTCCATTGAAGTGTAATCTATTAAACAGTTACAAGGTAGGTAAACTTGCCTGTCCAAGACCAAATCTTCCAAAGCCACTTTTAAAAAGCCGCCCAACAGCTGAGGAATGGTACTCCAACCCAGGTACATCAACTCTATTCAACAATCTTGTAAGAATCTTATAAAGTAAGCTCTTGTTCAAGTCAGAATCACCTTCCAAATCGAACTTCCCTTCTCTCAATGGTACGTTTTGCCTTTTGAGAGTAGATAGCTTGTGAAAAAATTTGAAAAGGCTATCCACCCTATCACGCAACTCCAATTTCAACTGCATGTCATCATATTGATGATCCTTTTTATCATTGTCCTCTTCTTCTTCACCCCATTTACCCCACTGATCATCATCAAAATCATCAATGTCAAACTTATCGGATGATGTTTCTACACTTTCTTCCATTTTTTTCCTATTGAAATTGGCCTCAAGTTCTTCTTTTAGACCGTGGAGAAACTTGTGTTTTGATAGTGATGCATTTTCGAGGATTGCATCAACAACAGCTTCTTTTAGAAAATGTTCATCTTCCCAAGAAAAAGGACCACCAGAGCCAGAGGTAGGAAAATTCTCACCAGCCAATATATATCCAGCAACCATAAGGAACAGAGAATCCTGAAAAGAAAGTAATGCCTGCGACGATTCCATTTTAGTATTCGGTCCACTTGAAGCAGCCAAAGTACTCTTATGGATAAGATCTCCTATTTGAGCAGCAAGACTCTGACTTGTGTCTCCAGCACTTGCACTCAATATCTTCTCAGCACTAACAAAGGCATCCCATCTGGCATAATGTGATTCATCAAGGGCAACTAGGACTGCTGCTGCTAACTGAATAATTCCTTTGTTTCTGATCAATAATGATTGACTTTTAGCTAATGCTTCAACCATCGGTTTCAACTCTGATTTAGTAACTAAACCAGGACGGGTTTTCACATTAACAGTGATATTTTCTCTGCGCAGAGCTTCTTGAAGCCATTTCCTTACCATTATTGCCCCATCTTTTGTCCGTCTGTCTAATATAGCTTCCATGAATGGCGTTCCACGAAAAGTTTCAGTGGAGACTAAGGACCCAGTAAATAGCCGAACTTCTGACTTCTCATCATGAACTTGACTGCAGAGATTAACCAAGTCTACAATTTTAGGAGCGTGATTATTGCTATCCCATCCACAAAGAAAAGCTTCAATGCTTTGTGAAAGTGAAGAATTACTCATTTCAGAAGCCCCTTGTCTCAATATTTTGGCAAGTGGTATCTGAACATCAAGAGGAGCACGCTGTAGGCTAGAAGAACCAAGTTTGAGTTGGGTCTGTGAGCCTTTCAAATGGGAATAAGATGATGTTCTCTCTCTTCGGGGCAAACATGAAAACATTCGATCAACCAGTGAATCTCCATGAAAACATGGCGTCAGGACATCAAGTGTGCGATCAATGAGTAGAAGCCCAGCAGAACGTTTGCGGCGGCCCACATCATAAAGACTTGACATGTCTGTCATCATCTTTCCAACAGTTTTTGATAGATCGCCAAGGGAATATATGTCCATTTTCAGGTCCATCTACAAAATTCGCAAAAGAAATCTTTGTCACTACAGTTACAAAAGGAGACATAGGTATTCCACTAGCGGACTACTCGTCTGAACCAATTTAAATATGCCCCCAACATATAACAGAACTCAGCTGACAGTCAAAAGCAAGTCCAGCAGGAAAAAAATGCTTTAGACACACTAGATGGTCAAAAGCAAAAAATGTAAATATATTTTAGATGGAAGGGATGTGTGTAGATGTAGAATGCATGCTCTAGACATAGATTTTTGGTTTTTAATAAGATTCAACCTTATAATTATCAGCAAAAAGAACAAATGGAATACATATAGTACAATCCAAATACAGGCAATGATAACACAAAAAAAAAGGTCTGATTTTAAGCATGTAAATTAATTTGCCACCTTCTCAGCAAGATGATAAAGAAAATGTGCCGTGAGAAGCGCCCCAGGAAGAACATCATCACCATCAGGTGGCACTCCAGAACTCATGGAAGGCAATCCAAGACTAAGTGAATCCTCATGCTCAGTTGATAAATATGCTTCAGCAACTGAACCCTCTGAAGGCAAGACAAAGACTCGGGGTGATAAAGGACAAAATATCATGGGGAAGTGATGAACTGAAACAATCAATGTCTTCCCTGCATCTTCCCAATGATGATCATCTCCATAAAATATTTTTCCGCTTGATGGAGCTCCAAGTTTAGGAACTTCCTCTTCACTGGACGTGAGGCCTGACCACCCTTCAACTTCAGATTTTGTACTTTCTTGGAAGTCACTATCTTTTGAGTCTCCGGATTTTGTCTTGGATTTCTTAAGGAGCTCCTCATAGTCTTGAAGAAGCAAGGATTCATATTCGCGGAATGCATCAGGTCCCAGAGGAGAATCAGGATATGCTGAGTGAGCTGTCTACCAATGGCAAAGCAATCTGTAAGATCTAAGCTCAAAATACAAAATATTATATAATAAAAATCAGAAGATACTAGACAACCAACAGCAGTGATAACTGAACTCTAGAAAGCCCACTTCTTTTCAAAGTAGATTAAGCAAGAACTGAAAGCCAAACAAATAAGTAATTTTATAATTAGATTGCTTATATTTTGTTCAAGAGTAGTTTCTCAACTTCTAATTTCATATTAAAAATGAAATTTCTGTGACAATATCCTGGTCATAATTTGATCTTTGAGCCAACACAGAGCACTTTAGTTGAACTCCGGAATTCAGGCTCCAAATGAATGAAATCAGTTGCTACATCCTGGCATAGTCAGTTTGTTTTCTCATTTGGGTTGCAACATCACTACACATAGCATTTTATTGTAAGCAATTTACTTCTCTTACATAAAATGATAAGAATGGGAATACCATAAGTCTTAACTACAAGAAACAAGCAAATTGGCAGTGAAAACAAAATAGGAGAATGTAAAAAGAATCCATAGCATCAAAAAGCACAAAAAAGTAGCATGCAAATAAAACCAAGTAGTCAAACTAAATTGCCAAAAGAATACCTCTGAGATAGATGTGTATACTGCAAAATGCTGAATGCTTCGATGTGTGCTTAAACAACGTAGGATATAGCGATGTGCATCACTGATTAGACGAGATATGATAACAACAATTTTAGTAGCAGGATCAGGATTTGCATTCCAGTTAACCACCTAGACAAGAAAGAGTGTAGATTGTTATAATCTTTCAAGATTCCATGTCAAATACTTTCTATGGAAAGACTTCAAGTTTGCACTTTAACCATGAAAAACTTGGCAATTGAGTGCATCAAGGACGGCATACAGAAGATGCATTATCCTTTTGCTTCACTAATTTCATTCTCTTCACATTCTAATTTATGCATAGCTATTTATCACAAGTAAGGACTACTTCAGAAACAAATTCCCCATGCTAATGTTATATGATTTTTCTACTGCTTTCAATCATTTTAATTACACGTAAAATATTGTTCTTTATTAGCAAAGCACTAACGTAATAGGCTATATGTCTTGATGGATCAAAAATTTGTTCAACCCATGTCTTTGATTTCTGCGTGGAGAAATTCAACATAAAGAGTGACATAAACATCAAAATAAATCTTTGCAAGTGCTCACCGCATCAAGAGAACACATGTTCTCTAAGCTACAAACAGCTCGTACTCCAAGCTCTAAAAATATAGGAAAAACTCCAGCAAACTGGAAGCTCTCTGTACATCCAATATCCAGGTAAAGAATTGCGCCTTGGAGATGTTCTGACATCTAAAAGCAAAGGAAATGAGTTTAAAGGCAAGTCAACTTTAAAAATTATAAGGAAAAAGAAATAGATGACCATTTTTAGGATTTGAAACATATACAAGCACAAGCATAATCCCAAACATCATAATTGAAGAGATGCAGCAGACTAAAAGCAAACCCCTTCAGACATAGGAACATAAACAAGAATAAGAATAGGATGAGCTAGCTCCTAAAATATTAAATGTCCAGACTAGAAAAAGACAATGTTAAAACATCAAAACAACAAGAAAATGATGGATCATACATTGCACAGGCATTGTGCTAAGAACCTGAGCCTAGAAATACTCTTTCCCTATTAATCTGAAGCTTTAGCTGAAGAGGAACATAAACAGACCAAATCCATATCCCGATAGTACACTTAAAAGAATCAATTTTGATAAGAACCATACACTAAATGAGAAGTTTTCATATAACAATTAAAAAAAAATTTGAATTATATAAAAAAGAAAGAACTTACTTGGGTAATGGAATCAAGCAAAGCTTTGGTGACATCAATCTGAGCCATTTTTTATAACCCACTAATTGCTGTGATTCTCAAATCAAAACTTTAGAATCCGTTCGAAGATTGAATCTAATCACGACAGAGCGAATGGAAGCTCCGATTTGATTCCAAGATGAAGAAGCAGTTATGGACACGAGTGATGAATACGATGCCGTTTTATTCCTTTCTTTTTCTCACATGAGCTTCATTTCTGGCATTTTTGGGAACATTACCATTAGGTGATTGATTGTGGTTCTAAAATTTGGTAAATAGGATGTTTCTTGATTTTCTTTTTCTGGAGATGTCCATAGAAAGGAACAGAAGAAGGAGACGAATCCATCAATATTTATTCCATGATTAGTATTTTCTTTTTTTTTTTTTTGAGAGAGTATTTTCTTATATTATTATTGTATCTCAATATTATTTTCAGGCTTAATTGGGATAATTTACACACGGCTAAACGCAAAAAAAAAAATACATTTGACAAAAAAAAACCAATTTTACTTTTAATTTTTGGTTGCTTACAATATTTTCTAAATAATTATCAAAATTATGCAATTTTACCTTTAAAATAGTAAAATCGTTAGTTTAATATAATTCTGTTAAAATGATACAATATATCTATATCAACGGTCAAAAAATACAATACGATTAAATTAACAGTTCATTTATTTTAAGAGCAAAATTATAATATTTTAATAATTTTAAAAATAATATTGCACTGAATTAAGTATTAAAATCAAAATTACTTTTTTTATAAATATTAAAAGCATTTTTACACATTAAACCTTAAAAAAAAAAGGAAAGAAAAACATCCATCAATTTTAACTTTGTGCCATAAAAGACTAAATTATTACAATTTATAACACTTAAGTCGCTTAATTATAATTAGTGAAAAAATAAAATAAAATAATATATATATGTATATATAACAAATAATTGACTAGGAAATGATATACAATTTGGTCCCAGGAAATATTAATAAAATAATTACTAAGATGCCAAAATTATACTAAGATAAGACTCAAAATATATAAAATTAACAAATATTGGGGAATCCATTTAGAAATCTTAGTCTGAAAAATGGGGACATGATAGAATGATAATGGGGCCTTATACATGCATACAACAAATCATGTTGGATTTGAATAAATTAAAAATCTAATGCAAATCATTCACAAACATAAAACAAATTGTTGGAATGCATAATTTCAAAAAAATAAACTATACAAAAACAGACTGCTTTTATTCATTCCCAACACATTCAATTAATCAAAATTGTTTATTATAGTTGTTCTATACATGACAAAGCTTGAGGAGACAACAATTTCTTTTTAAGGATTTTATTATATACAATTTATAATATTCGTCCATAATATATTTATGGAAATTAACTGTGAACATCAATGCATACTGTCTAATAAAAAATTTTAACTACATATATATTATTTTTTAATAAGACGATGAGCCTTCTTAATTTTTTTTACTATTATTATTTAGACGACTCTACTTTTATTTTTCGTATTTTTATTCCCATTTAAATTCACCTTCTTCTAATTAAACAAATTCAGAAAATTCATGTGCGTAAATATTAGAAAAAGTTTAAAGTTCAATTTTGACTACAATATTTGATAAAAAAAAAACAATTTTTGATTCAATATTATTCTCCATGTTTAAAAATTGGATAAAAAAAATTACTCATTTACCATAATATGCCACATATCTAATTGTTCGAATATCATGAATAAAGAGACTATTAATAAAAACAAAATTATCCCAATTGAAAATTTAAAGATAATATTACACCAATCGAAATATTAGAAATAAAATATAACACTTTTTATCAAACATTAAAGAAAAAATTGCACATTTGGGCTATTAGAAAATGAAAAGAAGATACGTTAAAAATCAAGGACATATATTTATTTGGTACAAAAATCCATGATCAAGAGCTTACTTACATTTAGCAGTACAGTATCACCAATTCTCAAGCACTTAATATGCATTAAGCCAAACGTATTTTAATATTTATATTAAAATAAAGATATTCCAATCCAAGGGAATCCACTAATTGATTGGGGACAACCAAAAGTTAAAACTTGGCAATCTAATTATTGATTAATCATACCAAATTATTGAACCACAAAATCTAAAGCCAAGATGCTAAAACCACTTAGTCCCCAAGCTATATAAAGTATTCCAAATGATCAATCAACTCCTCCCATTTTGCCTTTCAATCTACTGCATTGCAGCTCCACCATCTTTCCCTGCACCTTCATTTTTCACATGGCTTCTTCATCAAAACAGCTCAGGGAGCATCTCCCAGAGCAACAAGAATCCTTTACTTTACACACATTTCAGAAAAGAAGGAACATGTGGAACTGCCAAAAGAGACCATCGTGCTGCAATTTAAATAGGAGGACAGTTCACACCAGGAAGATCCTGCAGTCAATATTGTACAATTTCCTTCATTCTAAAGGCAGCCAGCAGGATTTGAACTGCCATAAAGTTAACAAACATGACCTTATATCTAAGATGACTCGATATCTCCTCCGAGGAACTCGAAAGTGTTTTAACACCGAAAGTTCAGTTGCACACCACGAATCTTCCAAATGTGGCATCAAAGATTCACCTCATTGTGAAAGCCAGTTCCTGCATCTTCCTAGGAATTCCCAATACAATAAAAATAACAGTTTTATAGAGCAAAAGGTAAAATAGCATCTAAAGCATAAACAGAAATTACAAAACAACAAGGTTTTTCACTTTATTTCTTTTACATGCAATCACAGAAACATTACTTTGTTATTGTTCTATGTTTATGAATTGTTGCATGTTTATATGCTAACAGGTTGCTACAGATAGGAAACACTTAGGAGAATGCAAGGAACACAATAAGCAAGTCAAGCCAAGATCATTCCTATATGAAGCCCTACCATCAAGCATAGGTAGTAAGAACAACATCTTTATAGTAAATAATAATAACATTAATAATAAAAGATTCACCTATCTCTGTATTTCTAACTAACAATTCACAAAAGTTATCCAAACTAACAGGGTTTCAATTCTCAGCCAAAGAAGAAGAAGAAGACGCATCGAGTTCAAGGACCATGTCGACCAAAAATGCTGCTGCAGACTCCATATTCTCAGCATTGCCATGGGAGCCACAGGTAAAGGCGCTAAGTGAAAAGCAGAATCAAGCTGTATTCGTGGAGCTAAATGCGTTAGCTTGTCATGTTTTCTCAGAGTTCCTGGAAAATTAAAGTCTTCCAGCACACCAACCAGCTTCTATTTGAAAATGAAGCTCTAGAAATAAATGGAAGAAAGAAAAAATATCAGAAGAGTACTCAAGGATCTATTGGCCTAGAAGAGCTTCGAAAACTTGTTTCGTGTAAAAAAAATCTGTTCATGGGAAAGCCAAAATCCAGCCCAGACGATAAAATTTGATGTCTCTGATGTGGTAGATGTTTGGAGCGATATGCAACAAAGAGGATGCTGGAAGCTAGGGATAGAGATGGGAGATGTTATCATGGATCAAGTGATACGGGAAGAAATCAATTTTTGTTTTATGTAATGAACTTAGTTCCACATTGATGAATGTAACCTGTTAAGCCTCTCATGCAAGGAAAAAAGCTAGGATTCCTTCAAAAATATTGACAAATATTATAAAGCATCAGCTATGTTAAAATCATTTCAGCCAATTCTCAGCAGCTTAAATTCTCAATATCACTAATGAGCAGATTGGAGTATATCATGTCCTTTTCACCATGTTATATTGGAAAAAAATACAGTGAGCACTTAGAAAATGAAGTAGAATCAGTATATGTATCCAAAAAAAAAAAAAAGCAAAATCAAGTAACCACCAATAGTAGAAATTTAAAAAGCACTTACTAATTGCATATTCATCTTTTTTTTGCATTTTAGAAAAATTATTTGAAACAATTTCATCTTTTTTTGCATATTAGAAACAATTTCCACACGGCATAACTTATTTGAAAAATTATCCAAAATCCTGCCACTTTTACACGAATATAAGACAAAAAGCATCGCAGGTCAGTAAACTGAAAATATATTGCTGTATGTTACAGAAATCAAACATTTCCTAGTACAAAAAAGCAATGAGAAAAGGAGCAACCTGTAGGATGAGATAACTACCGAGTTTCCCCATCCTCACCAAATTCCCCATCTTCAAGCTCATCATGAGCACCATTTCTACGAGACCCATTACGATGATCTCTTCTATGTCTCTTATGTCTGCTTTCACCATCTGAATCAGGAGTAGAGGCTTGCTGCACCAATTATCAAAAAATATTATCAAATTTGTGCTTAGGCAAATAAAAAGCTCAAAATTTAACATGACAAAGTGGGCATTTTGACACTTAATAGAGGCCAAAAACAAATTAGCTCAGTATACCCGTCTTGACTTTTTTTGGTCACTGCTATGCCTGTGGGAACTCTTAGACCTATCTTTCTCACTCTCATTCAGATCTTCCTCAGGATCATGATGCCTCTTTTTGTGTTTCTTATTAGCATCATTCCCTGATCTTTTGCTATCATTACAAAAATGATCCTCAGCTATATCAGCATTTTCATTCTCTGCATCTTCCTTCCTAGTGTGTTCTTTTTCCTTATCATGCCCTCTCTCTTTATCCCTTCTATGCTTTGCCTTTTTTCTGTCTCTTTCCTCCCTCTCTTTTTCCTTTTTTGCCTGCAAATTGTACAAGCCCGAAAATTATAGCTTCAATGTCCAGGTTTATAAGCACACACAACAAAGTTATGCATATGAACGACATTTCACTGATTTCAAACATAGCCAGATGGTTGTAAATAGTGCAAAGCACAATTTCACAAGCAACGTAACAGGTTGCTTGTATTCCTTAAAAGCATGATCAACCAAAACGAAGTGAACAAGGATGAGCAACAAGAAATAAGAAAAAAATGCTTGAAAAAAGCTGATTTTTCTTTGCATATGTGAGCCAATAACTAGAAACAGATCAGCACTGCAAATGGAAACAACAAGGAAAGAGTCTACTGGACAACAAAGTAAGATAAACAGCACTATGAAGCCTGCAGCTCTTAGATAAAATATACTTCAGCAAGCTAACAACAAATTCAGATGAAGAGTAATAGAGAAGACAATTACATCAAAATTTCTGACACAAATTAACAATATAAAATACATATGATACAATAGTAAAAAGTCCCCAACTTCCTGTGCCATCCTTTTACTTTTAATAATTGTTCTAATAACTAAGGGTTTGGTTGTTTCACAAAATATCTCTGCTTTATCCAAAGTTTGGGCTACTCGTGAAATTTGGTCAATGAAAACAGAAACAATTTCCAACACTTCCCAAAGGGAGAAACAGATTATGCACTCCTCAATGACAACAACAATTGACTCAAGTTCTGTAAGATTTTCTCTCCAATTCAATCATAAATAGGAAAAAAAAAAATCTTATATTGCTTAACTTTTTACTAATGTATTTATTAACATAAAATTAATATTTTTCCAACATACTCCAAAAGCCAAAAAGTTCTTAAACTGATTTCATAATTGCCATCAAGCAACTGAAAATAAGTGATTCTAAAAAACTATCTTTATCGGAGTTTATTTCACACAACACTTATTTCCTGTTAAAACTTAAGCAATTATTAAAATGTGGTTGAAAACCTTCAAATTGTCTCAATAATGCAGTGAAAATTCTTTAGCACAATTCTCATTTTCATAATTCTTCCCATATTTTTAACCATAAGAGAGCCTAAGCTTAAGCCTTTTGCATCTGCCATGTGACTGCCATTTGCCCCTTTTCCTATGTAAATGCAATCATGACTGCTAATTTACTATTTCATTATATTTTTGGTATAATTAAAAAAATAAAAATAAAAAAAAATCCCACCTACATTAAGGGTAAAAAGCCGGACCCCACAGTGCTTATATGAATTGTAACTTAATCACAATTGCATCAGTTTGATCACAAAAGCTACATGCACTCTTAATATCCACCTGTACCTAAGTTTTACTGCAGCATAAAGAGTATATCTTTTGTCAACTATAAAGGAAGCTCACGTCCAATAAGCCCTGTAAGGTCCCTCAACAGTTACCTCATTATATTGAGGGAATATAACATATATAACTTCAAATTGCAAGCTTGTCAGTTAAATAATGCTCCCTACAAAGTTCAAGTACAGAATCTAGACAAAATTTCCGCTAAATCTAATTGTTTCAACCACAGATTCACAAAATAATCTAGCAAATAAAAGATACAAGATGCTAAAAATGATACAGTAGGTAAAGGACTCCAGGGCAACAGCGGAGTTAAGATTCGTATGCACCCAAGTATCACTTGTACCCACCAGCAAAAGGTTAAACCTTAAGCTCATAAGAGTTTATCTACATTATAAAAACACATTCTCCCATCATTGCAATAATAGGATATGAGTAGGTAAATCTCCTTAATTTGAGAGTTCGAAAACAATCACATAGAAGCATGTGAAAGAGATTAAATACCTTTTCCTCCTTTCGTTTTCTCTCATTCTCCTTGACAATTTCCTTCAGCTGAGTTATATATTCCTCAAATATTTCTTGACAAATGCTCTCATCACCAATCGAACTGCATGTAAGCACAAAATATTCCAATATCAATGCAAGATTATATAGCCAGGTGAAAGCTTGGCAGTAAACCGCAGCTACTGATGCACAATCATCAATACCTGAACTCTCGGCTACCTTCAAACAGTTCTTTACAATTGTCCCACTTTGAAGATGCAGTTATTTCCTTCAAAATTAACCAATAATGTGGAATGACAACAAGAATTTAACCTTGAATATTCTTAACTGTTTAGTGAATCCACAAAAACTATGAACCAAAACAGTAAACCTATACCTTGATAGAGTGCAACAGATTGAGAAAATCTTCTGCAAGGCGTTTACGCTTCTTTGCTTCTTTCTCCTCCTTTTCCTTCGCTCTTTCCAGCAGTTCATCAAATATTATCTTCAAAGAGGTAGCACATAAATTAAACCATTATGGTAAATGCTAAAATGACCGACAACCGACAAAAGTAGCTAGCAAATATTACAAAATACAGGATGAAAAAAATAATGAGATGGAAGAATAAAAAAATATAGTTACATGATCACAACCAAAGAAAGAAAATACTACTTTGTTTCTTTCTCTTTCCCCTTCACTGGCCAATAATTCCTACAATACATTAGTAATGAAATACAAAGGATGCATGCTTTTGGAGGAACCAACTCCTAATAATATAAAACAAGTTTGTTGGTTCACTTTATGAGGCAGAAAAGGGATCTACAAAAGGCAAGAAAAAATCGATTGTATTAAGTAGATTACCTTCATGTTAACATCTGAAATAGTTTCGGAGCCTCCATCCTCAGTAACAGCCGCCTTGAAATCTTCGAGTGCCCAGGTTGATGAGAGAGCAATCTAAAACAGGCAAGCACATTAAACAACCGAGAGACTGGAATCTGTAAAAGATATACACGTCACTAAAACAAATGATACCTTATTCAACTTCACAGTATCCTTTATCCAACTCTTGTCCTCATGATACTGTAAATATAAGTACACACAAGACACGATTGTAATTAGCACCAGAAACACCATGAACTCCAAGAAACCCCACAACCAAAAAACACCAAAAGCTTTGATATGTTATAAAAGGTTGGCATACACCATACAATAAAGTTATACAAATATGAGAAACCAATAATGAACCTTAAGCAAACAGTACAAGAAATAAAGCTCATCCATTAAAAGTCAAAATTTATTAACACCAACTTCATGGTAATATATTTTCCTATTTTGCTACTTTTTGAAGCCTAATGAAATTTTAAGTAACACCTTCAAATTCAAAACCAACTAGAAAGTGTAATCACCTGTTTCTGTAGCTCCTCTGCAACATCTTCAAATAAATCTTTTGCAGTTGCACCTGAACTATTTGATGCAACAGCTGAATATGCAGGTAATTCTTTAACCTGAATGGTGAATGAAACTCAACATAAGAACAAGAGAAATAAGACTCTGAAGAACAACCAAAATAATAACTGAGCAAAGTGGACATCTAACCTTTAAGTAGTAATCACGCCACTGAGTTTTGGCTGTTAAAGTACCTGCAGCAACATGTTCTTCTAATAGCTTGCGGAATTCATCACGATTTTTACGCTCTGACTTTCTCAACTCCTCCTATATTGATATATAAAAAATAAAATAAAATATTGAGGTCACAACACCATGCAAATGAGGGAGGACTTAAGATTCTAGCTAAAGCACCTTCTGAATCTTTCTTTGTTCCTCCTCTTCCTTCTCCAAATCATGTAAATAATCCTGAAACATAACAGTGAAATTAGCTCAAAATACAGCTAGCACATTCCTAGCTAAACAAAGAATACCTGGAAAATTTCCAAACGATCAATCCTTTCAAGACGGTAACATCTCTCATCCGCCTCTAATCGCTCTTGAACTTTCCTCCATTGGGTGCTTGCCTGGAGGGAATGATGGACAACCAAAAGTTAGACCCACAAAAAAAATAATAATAATAATAAGCAAATCGGAACCCCACAAGAAGATACCTTAATAAAGTCGCAAGATTCCAGAAATTGCCTATACTCCATCATATTCCGCTTACGCTCCTCTTGTAACTTTGCTCGTTCCTAGCATTTAACAATTAAAGAACTGTCAGCTTATGCTTCAAATCTTTAATATTCACAAATGACCCTAATCAGATCTATTGCTCCAACTTCATTTATTCTTTTAATGACGAGATACAAGAATGCTGTCTAGAGTTTTGATAGTACATCAAGGTAGATAATTTAAAGCTGCCTCAACCAGAGATAAACCGGTTTCTTATATTTCAGGATGCTGAGAGTGCAGAATGCAATATCCATGTAAAATAGATAGTACTATTGCAGCCACAGAAAAGGCTACAAAAATAACGGACCAATTAAGCTAGTAAACTCTACCTTTTCTTCAAGTTCCTGCATGAAGGCATCAAACAGATCTCTACGATCTCTTTCACGTTCAACAGCTTTAAAACGGTCATCATTTTCAAATATTAATACCACTTTGCTGAAAGGTAGTTCAGGCATTCATGTAACAGATAGGGCTTATTAAGATAATGAACAGCTAATAACCAACAATAAAATAAACTAATTCATAAAATCTGGAAATATAAACCTCCATCTTGTGCTTGATGTCAGCTCTCTGGATTCCTGCAAGGGATTAAATTCAATAATAGATTCTCTCAAGAACATGTCTGAATAAACTGTATCTACCACAGAGGAAACCCAAAAACTCACTTCTAGCATCTTCCTAAATTCTTCCTTCGCTCTCCTCTGTTTAATTCGCCTTTCCTCAGCTTCCTGTTTTTTCTTTTGACCCAAGTACTGAAACATTAATTTGACATCCAGTCAAATGATATGATGGATGCAATCATGATAAAACAGTTGGACACTAGTTCCAAGAAGAATTAAGTAAACAACTGCAAATTAAATTTGAATTTGAAATGAGCAACATGTTGAAACATGGTCTAGGTAAAATAACACTAGATACAAAACTTACCTCATTAAAAGCTTGCTTCCGCTCCCCAAGTGTTTTCAATGCACCGTATCTTTTGTCATTAATTATCAACCTCATGGCCTAACAGGGAGAGTTGAAAAGTTAGGTAATCCTAAAAGTGGAAATAAAAAAATTTACATGTGCTTTACTACCTGGTCCCAGGTCCAGTCGGGTCCAACATTTACGGAGTCTAAAAGTGCTTTAAATGCATTTTTCGCCTCCTAGAGACGGGAAAGAATGAGTAAGATCAAACTGCCAATACCCCAAAAAGCCAAAAAGAGATATTCGTACAACAGTAGTTCAATGAATTACCAGCTTGTCAGCATAAGTCAAGGGCTCCTGACTAACTGCTTTTTCTTCCGATGGAATCAACTTTTCAGCTATTGGCACTTCTTTTGGAGCTTCCTGTGAGGCATGAAAGGAAGGAAGTTGCTGGTTAAGAAAATAAAAAATCTTTTAGCATTTTACCAAAATGATTAGGCATAATAACTACCTCTTTAGCTTGGGTAGGAGCACTATTAGCAGATCCAGGATCATCTATACCCGAAAAGTTGCTGGATTTGTCTCTACAAATAAGGATAAGCAATTTAAGCTATACGATAGTTACAGTATAAAATAATCATTATAAATTTCTAGAAAAGCAAAAAATAAGAACACAGTACATTTTTGGTGCTGCAGCATCAACCCCTTTGGCAGGGACTCCAGAACTACCAGACACAGCAGAAGCTGGATTCTCAGTTTCTTGAACTTCGTGCAGGTTGCTAGTAGCACAAGAAGCTTGAACAGGTGAGGCCAGTGATTCAAAAGCAGACTGAGATTGCAAATTACCAGCTGCAGCAACAGGGACAACAGGAATGGGGCTTGATGGTGCCCCTTGAGCTGTGAGAGATGAAGCATCCACAAGAGAAGGTGTTTTATCCATTGATGGAAGAACAGAAGCTCCAGCATCAGAATTTGCTGAAATTTCAGCCTGTGCCTCCCCAGTAGATGCCTTCTCAAATCGCTCTCGGGCCAACTTGAAGTGGTTGTTGCAAGGAAATAGTTAAATAAAAGCAAAAAATCCACAAAGCAACAATAAAGTTGAGCAGTAAAACTTTAGAACAGCTATCTAGGTGAAAACCTTCAGTTCTTCAGGAATTTCCCACTTTGACTGCTTGGTCACCTTGTTATAGTAATACCTATAGGACATTCATAAACAGAAATTAGAATATCGAAGGAGAAAAATGGCCTCAAGACAACTAGGAAATCACGAACAAATTGCTTTAAGTAAACTGTCCTGAATTACGCACTTTCTTCCATCACTACTAGTAAATTCCTTCCAGTCAGTCGATGCATCGGCTCTCTGACATGATAAAAAGAAATTAATGAATGAAGAACCTCTTTACCAATAAAGGATGAAGAGCTTATTCCAGGATAAAAGTATAAGAATTTAGTCAGAATGCGCAAAAAAAAAAAAAAACACAAACAAAACAAAACAAAAATTGTAGAGTATAAATGAAAGCAAAAAAAATCACAATTTTTGCAACAGCAAGATTTTTTCCTTTGAAAATATTCTGCATTAGAATTTCTAATCAACTAAATCATGTAACTGGGCATGCCAAATTATGATATGAACAAACTGCCATATCCAGAGTGAACGAATAACCACAAAGATCAGCAAATGATCAGCCTTAAAATCATTTCAACTGCAATACAAGATTATATGAAAACTTTGTACTTAAATCATTTGTAGATATCAGAAAGTCAAAAAGCAGCATTTTACAATTACCACTCTACTTACTTTCATGGTATTTCAGGAAAAAGAAATGAACAAAAGAAACATAGCACTCAAATATGAAAGTTAGTTATGCTCCAGAATCCATAAAATAATTAAAGGAACAAAAAAGGTGACTGTGAATCTATAGTTTCACAATAAAAATAGGGACCGAAAAAATTGATTTATTCTAGGAGCTCAAGAAGCTATTCGAGTTTGCCACCAACTGTAGCAGCACCGTCCAAAAAATAATAATGATGGAATTTAACAGAGGTCAAAATCATAGAATTATAGCTGATAAAAAAGAGTGAAAGGATGTATGACAAATTCAAAACTCGGAAAGAAAAGAAGTAACCTATTTGGTTCTCAATATAAAAAATGAATAGCAAAAAAAATGCATAATGAATAAAAAATCAATTAATTACACAAATGATTAAAAAATTACTAACATTCAAGCTAAAATGTAGGTAGTGCAAGCAGCAAAGACCCATAGCATATCCTACCTCTCAATAGTGAAGCAGAGCAAGTACCTGTAAGCACCTTTAAGCTATGGAAGTCACACAATGTATAGTTGGATATAACAAGAATTCAATAAATGAACTTAAGGAGCCCATGAATCCAAGTATACTAAACTTATGAGAACAGATATTAGCAGAGACAAAGGAAATACTTACCAAAGAGGGTCCTTGAATTGCACAACAGTAATTGAAGAAGAATAATTGAGGGAAATATGTAAAAGTATAAAAGCATCCAAAAGAATCAGAAGCATATGTCAACCTTAAAATATTTTTGACTCTACCAAACTATAGATCAGCAAACACATTTATTATTAAGTCCCACTTGACAATACAATATCGTGATGGACTGATCATCAACACAATGCCAATCAAATGTAACACAAACATTAAAACAAATAAAGTACTTGACACCCAAGCATAGTGCGATAAGTGAACCAGTTAGCAAGGAAGAAATAAGGGAGCTATAAGGATAGAGAGGAAGATAATTGCTGCTATAGTAAGTTAGGATCAAGTGACCAAAAAGACATGTAACTTTTTTTTCTTTTAAATAACCATAATTACATTCAGCAAAGGATTTGAAAAGAGAATGTAGAAAGGAGCAAAAAAGTAGAAGAAAAAATTGCTTATGGTTGTTCAAGTTTCTAATGTAGACAATTGTAGTAGTAAAACAACAAAAAGGCTCCATAAAGACTTGTCTGATAAAGGCAACAGAGCTGTTCAACATACATCAAAGAAAAATATCTAAAAATCTAATCAGCCAATCGTATGCAATAAACTCGACAAGAAATTAATACCGAAAAGACAAGGTTACTTGCTGGAGAGGAAATCTGAACCTCGACAGTATTCACAAGTTTCATTCAATAGAGTTGTACAAATCTGCCCGTGGATCAACAGACAGGGTGGAAGAAAACCAAATAACAAGAAATTTGAATGCAGTAAAGCCAAATACTTTCGCACAGAAAATAAAGTGAACATAAATAATCATACAATTTCACAACATTTAGTCATTAGCTGCAAACTAGAAAAAATTAAGAAGCTATAATTTATAATCAACATGACCTCACCTCTATTGGTGTCATCAACTCAAAAGGCTTTTCCCAACTAGATTGTCTGGTCGATTTGTTATAATAATACCTGTGCATCATAAAAAAGAGCAGATCATTACATCAAAAGAGTTGTAATCATCAATCCACTATCAGACATGCATTGGTAGTGAGAAAAATTAAGAGAAACAAGAAACGCTAAAATGGCATATGCATCTTCCTCTTGATCAAGAGTAGATGTTGCTTAGTGAACAAATATTGATCAGTACCAAACAATACTGAATGAACTAATATTGACCAAGAGTTGCAGTAAGTGCTGAATGAACAAACATAAAATGCCAAATGATTCGAGAAAGATGACTATTCACATGGGAAACTTTTTCATTTAGACGAACAAGCAGCAAAACAAAAAGGAACTGAAGAAATGCCTGCACATCTCATGATGCCTTTGAATGAAATTTAAGCAAACAGTTAGCATAACACATTTTTGGTTTCAGTCCATCAACAGTCTGATGACAAGTTCAATTTTCTCATAGGATAAGGTTCACTACATCAAATAAGAAATCAATGCAACACTAAATCAATTAATTTTTACAGCATCCAGGTCCTCACAAAACGCCTTATGTACCATTATTCCTTTAATATAAGGTCTAGATGCTTCAAATTGAGGAAACATAACATCAAAATAAGGTTCATTAAAGATGAATATGAAATAGGAAAAAAAACAAAACAAAACCAAGATGATGATCAATTCCTAGTCCAATATACAAATTCATCCAATTAGTCATGTAAACTCCAAGATTTCTAGCTCAACTTGTAACCCAAACTGGAGGTCAGAAAAAGTTTAAATACAAAAGAAAGCATGGCAGAGCAAATACCCTCCCAGCTCAAAGGAAAATTGCTGCATTAAGACAAGCAGATAGAGATAAGCATAAGCCAGAAAGGTGTTTCTGCTCTGGCACAGTGAAATTTTGGATACTAGAACAATATTTTGCAGTTTATCCATCAACAACTTCTCAATGTAAAATTGGCACACACTGCCAAAGCCAAACCGAGTAATAAACATCTTGGATCACCAGCAACAGTTGCATTCACTTACCTCCTTCCATTAGCAGATACATGCTCTATCCAATCAGTTGCAGGCACTTCAGTTGGCTTAGTCGGCTGGACATCCATTGCCTGAGAATTTTTATATTGTCAGCATGAAAAAAAAATAGTAATTAACATGGCAAAGGAGCAAATGTAAGGCAGAAAAATAACATAGAAGAGATGATGAGTGAGAGATTTTCCAACCGGAGCATTGGCAGTGGTATTCGAAGATAGTTCACTCTTGGACTGGGTAGGTGTAATAGGAGCAGTGCTCTGATTTAGCGATGATAACACAGCCTGTCCTCCAGTAGGATTACTTGGTACAGGCAAATGGGACATGGGTGGATATTGAGTTGCAGGATTAAAAGTCGCTGGTGGTTGCCCATAAGATGTTGGTGCAAACTAAAAGAAAATGGAAAAAGATATAAGTAGTTACCAGAGAAATTATATAAATTATTGAAATTAACAATGAAAAGATGCCACTCTTACAGTGTATGATGAAGAGAGAGGAGCCCCTGGACCACCCAAACCAGGTGCATAGTTTATAGGAGTTGGAACACTAGATGGAGGCAGTGATGATCCAGGTGTGACATGCCTATTTGGCTGGGCATTTGGAAATGAAATGACCTGTGATTGTGGTGGACCTGGGCCCGGTTGTCCAGGTCTTCCTGGTAGCTGCTGTACCGGTGGAGGAAATTGGGGCTGCAAAGCATGAGAAGGCAATCCAGTATTCACCATAGGGACGCCTCGGCCAACTGGCTGAAAATGTGGAGAAGCCACAGGCATGAACTGCTGTGACTGCTGCATGGGAACAGCTGGTCGGAACTGCAGTAATAATTAATTTAAATGAGTTTCTCTAGATCTAATTGAAGTGAGTAGATGCACAAAAATTGTTCATCAATGAGAAATATTACTTGCATAGGCATTGGAGGGATAAAATTTCGTGCAGGATCTGTGGAGCTAACCAGAGGAGGCTGAAGAGGCTTTTCGGGAAAAAGAAAAAAAAATTAGCAAGAGATAAAATTGTTACTGGCATAAACAGCTTATAAATAACTAGCTGATGCAGAGTTTTTTGTTGTATAATGCACATAAGGAAAATTGCGGTTACCACAAAATCTAGACCAGCAGCTTTATGAATATAGAAAAATGGCTGCACTTACCTAACAAAAAATATTGTGCCTATCTACCATTCATTAATATTAGACAATTATTAGCAAGTCGAAAGATATTATCCATGAAAACACATAATTACTTTTTCTTTTCTTTTCCTTTGTGTGTGTGTGTCTGCATGAGTGTGTATGTGGAGGGGGGGCAAAAACACACAAATGCAGCAACAAAAAAGTGCAAAGACTCCATATGTCTTCACAAAAACTAAACAAATTTTGCTGCAAATGTGAAAAAAGGGATGTGGAGAACTTTTACTATTTGTTTACATACAATTTGTCAATATCCAGATTCTGTGAAAGGAGAAATGAATGTGTCCCGTCAAAACAAACTTGAATGATGGCACCATTAGTCAAATACTCCCAAAGTAACCAGATAATTGTTAGTGATTAGGTAACCCACAGAACATTATGAAAAACAATGTCTCTCATAGTTGGGGAAAAATTCCTTAAAATGAAAAAGATTAATAAGTATCTATCTGCAGCAAATGGATGAATGCAAAAAGATTTAACAGCACAAGACCCTCCACATATGTAACCATCAGACTGAATTCGAGGAAATATAATCATAAGTTGATCCTAACTAGCTCAAGTTGTAGCTGAGTTCAGTTAAAACTATTTTATATTTTTTAAATATACAGCACTTGTGCCTGAGTGTGCTTCAAGATAGACAACCTAACCACATTTAATCTCACAAAAGTCAGCCTTAAATTTGTAGCTCTAGCTATCGTATAAATAGAAATAAAATTTAACCACATTTACTTTTCCTTAGACAGAAAGTTTGATTAATAAATAAAAAGATAAGTTGAAGCAAGAATGTCAAGTAAAATACTAGCTGCCATGGCAACATCTTATTGGGATGCACAATAATGGTGCATAAAAGAAATTTGGAGTATAATGCCAAATAATCCACAAAATAAATAAATAAATAACGAAAGAGAGGCATGCTAGAATATCTCGCTGAATTGGCTGGAAAAGGGAAAAAGAAAAAAAAAAAAAAAGGAAAAGAAAGATCCTATTGCTGCATCAATACTTAAAAAGTCAGGAGAACCACAACCAGCTGAGTAGCTGATAGTAATGAAAATCTAGCAGGCCTTTGAAGTAAACCAATAAAGATTTTCTTTTTCAATGGAATGTTACCTGCATACTTGAATATGGAGGGTTGTTGGCCATTCAGCAATATAGCATGATATTGAACTCCAACTAATTCAACAAAATTCACAACCATATTAGCAGGTACAACATTGGAAAAAAGCACATATTTTAAAGATAAACATGGATCGGAAAGTACAGAATAGAAATGCAATAATTCTAACAATATAGAATTGAACTCAATTAAATTCAATTACAGTTAGCAGTTGAAGTGAAAGACGAAACTGCAAAACCTGTGTCATAATAGAGAATCAAGTAGTTATGCATTTTGAGCTTGCATCTATGCTGAGCATATAACCAAAATACATTCTTGTGGAGCTAAATGTTTAGCTTTTGAGACCGTATCTTTTGACAATTGCAAAGACAGTGAACAAAGAACAAATTTAAAAATTAAATAGTTTTACGTTTTTGTTCTTTTATTTGGCTCTTTTCTTGAGGCATGAACTTGCAGAAGCTACATATGGGACACTTCGACCCAGAAGGGTATGCATAGAGTACTGTCAACCTACAATGGCATAAAGGTGGGGAAGTGTCTAAAATGCTGGTGGAGTTGCCAAATGCTTCTGCACTATTAGCTTGACTTCGGTAAGATGGTTAAAGATTCCCAATTGTTTTTAAAGGAAATCCATTGAATGCATCAGCACTCTTTACACCCTCTAGAAAGCATTTTCAATCTCCAACATTCTTTGGAAAGATGCAGATATTATGGCGCATTACACACGAGTGATATATCTGCTTAATATCACAAGAGAAGGATGCCTCCAGTAGGTAGAGTGTCGCACTACACTAATAAAAAAATAAAAAAGGCTATATGATCAAAGAAATAAGAAAACTGAATAAAGTGAAAATTCTCACAAAAATATTACAGAATATTAAATGCAAGCATCAGAAACAGTATTCACTTTTCCTAGAAATCAAAAAATGCACTTGTAATTAACTCATATTATGATAAACGGCGCCACATCTGGATCATATCATCCTGACTGTACTAGAAGCATGAAAACCCATCTAAGTTACAAATAGATTCCAATATGTTCCAAATGCCTAGTGCATAGAAAGTTCCCAAGGCAAAAACAACAAACAAACAAGGATGCATATAAGTACATGCACGGGTAAACAGTCAGCAAAGAAGCAATCATTTAAATGCTTCAACCAAAACTAAATTAAAAGAAAAAAAAAAAGGAAACCAGTTCAAAGAAAAAGAAAATCAACACGTGTAATTAAAGCTAAGAACCCACCAAAATAGCCATAAATTCAACAAGTTCTCCTTTCATCTTCCAAAGCTTCCCACAAATTACAGAGGCAAAAAAACAGAAAGTTATTTTCAATATAAGTACACAACTCACAGAGGATCCAGCTATAGATGGAAATTTCAATTTGCTGTGCTTTAACTAGCAGTGCTTCACCACATTCTTTTCAAAATTCTATCACAAGCTATACCCTAAAACTAGAAACAAAATCCTCCCATTCCTTACCATTAATTACAGTCTCAACTGATACATCAAAAATTCAGAGACCACAAACATTCCATTCCTGTCAGTTTACTACATCAACAATTTGAAACAAAATCTCAATCAAAACAGAAATCAGACAACATACGAAAGCCCCCGTATTCACAAAATCAAGGTTATAAGAAGTGGGTGTGTCTTAAAATCCTAAAAGAGCAACTCTTTAAGCTCCAGAAACAAAAAAGGAATAACCTTTAGTCGATAAAATCATCAACAAACCTTACCTAACAACCCTACATAAATTCATAAGTCAACAACCTACAGAACAATACCATTCATACCCATAGCCCTAATTGTATCATTCATCTAAGAAATTAAAGCAAGCAAATTAGCTTAAAAGTAAAACCGTACCACACAAAAGAGATTAAAGTTTCCTTCCGTTAAAATCAGAAAATGGGGATTTTGCAACTAAAAAGAAAGAAATGAAGGTTTTATAGACAGTTCAAAATCCAAACAAAAAGACCAGCCTGGCAGAGAGAGAGAGGACAAGTGCTCACAAGTTAAGGTCTTTGTCAGGAAAACGTACGAATTTTGGCTCCGCGCGTTCTTCACTTAACAGCTGAGGAAGAAGAAAGCCAGCGGCTTTGGTTTTGGTTTTTATAGGATGCACAACAGCGATTCTCTAGCCTTGCCTTTATTCCATTTACAAATATAAAATTTATATAATTACACATAAATATATATAATTTTTCACAATTCTAAACTGTTTTTATTTTATCGCTCCTTATTCGATGAGATTTTTTTAAATTTATAAAATCAATTGATTCGGAGTCATGCACTATTTGTTTCATAATTAGAGACGACTCTCAATAAATTATGCTTCGTATATAAAATAAAAATTAAATATGAAATTTGCTTAAAAAAATCCAAACTTTTTATCATTCATACAAATAATTTTTTTTTTATTTGACACGGGGTGTCCATACAAACAATTTTTAATAGGTAATCCATAATTTTCAGTTGATTTTGAATTTATTTTAGAAAAAAAAAAGTGCTGGTTTTAATTTCATTAACTCAAATGTTTTTGCCAATCTAAATACAAGAAAATGTATATATTGTATATTATTTATTATTCACAAAAAATACAAGATAACTGATAAATCCAGAAACTTAATAAAAAAGATAGGTCATTTTGATAAGGATCAGATGGGTAATGCTGAGAAGAGGATGCTTACGAAACTCAATTGGATATTGCTAGATTGAGTCTTGCAAGAAGGCTAGTCTGTATAGATCGGATATTAGCATTTCGAAATTTAAGTCAGCGGGAGACTTGAATTGGAAAAGCATGTAAAGAGATAGATTGAGAGTTCAACGTGTCTTTAGGTGCGGGATAACCTAGCATTTATAGAAGACAGTGAAAGTTACTTGAGTGGTCTGTTTATATATCAGTCATAGGTGTCCAACAATATGATGAGCAGATAATGGATGAGACTGAAATATATGTCAGTGAACCATCGAGGGTCAAGTCTTATCAGTTTGATCGAACGACCTTATCATCTTGATTCTCGTACTTGCTTGTTCATTTGTCTCTGCCAGGCCCCGAGAGAGCTAGGCTTGCACCTGCCTATCCGAATAGTTTTAAGCTTGACCTGAGCTGGACTCGTAATTACTGGATCGGGCCAATAAATAATAATTTGGACATTATCAGTAACTATTATTTAATTTTCAGGTTTTGTAATTTTTGTTAACAAACTATAATTATTCTACGTGCGTACATGTTTTTAGTTCATATTAAGAATGAATTGTGTGGCTAGTATAACTATTATTTACATTATTATGATATTTATTATCATTTTAGTCTTGAAATTAGCAACTTGTCCATTTCTAGTGGCTACTTTTACTCAAATTTTGGATTTTGGGCCGAATTTATGCCACTCTTTATTTTATTTTTTTTTTAATATCCAAACCCAATCCATGATCAGATTTACGGTGAGTAATGTCATCGTCTCATTTATATGTCATAAATAACAACTGATTTGGATTTGGGCTTTTTAAGCAACGAAACATGAAAAAAGAAAATGTTGGATTTGGGCTTTTATCAATGGGCCTATGCTTCTTTGCACTTTATACTGCTATACATTTATTTTTCACCAAATCTCAATACAATTGTCAATAATTATCATAATCAGCAATAAATTTGTGTTTTTTCTTAATACAGAAAATTACTGCACACCATTACAAAAATTTTTGAGATGCTAAATATCCATATTAAAAATTAACCCCCAAAATCCTCAATTGTTGGTTTTGCATAACAAAGGATCAATTCACACAATTCTAATAATTATTATCTTTATTCGATGTCGGTTTATTATTTATTTGATGCATATACATCGGTTTATTATAAACACTAGTCATAACAATTATAAGAAAAGCCAAATCTATGCAATCAATGACTAATAATTGATACAGACTGAAAACAGCAGAGTGAAAATGTAGCAAAACAGGCGAAAACCTTGTGCCATAATTAGCAAGGCAATGCCAATCCACAGCGACAGAGGCATTACGCTCGCAACAGATGAGTTTATTATTAATTTGGCACATTATTGGGGATTGGATTTGCATTAAATTGGTTTAGAAGCCATCCATCTATTAATCATAGCAGAAGACTGAGGTCTAAATTCAGCCGCAGCATGACCAGCTCCCTGCAAAACAAGTTCAACAAACATAATTGTGAAAAACAGTATATGATCAAACTAAATAATTTAGGGGTTAATTTCGCTCATGGCTACTCATTTTATATCTAAATAACATAACGGTAACTAAATAATTTTTCGCTACAAAATTATCATTGAACTTAGCAATATTTTACATAAAAATCATCATGATCGATTTTCAGTACATAAACACCATCGTCAGAGTGTTCATGTGGCATGCCACGTGTGCATAAAGTAACTGACGTCAGCTAATAACGTGGTATGCCACATCAACACTTCGGATATAATTTTTACCGAAAACTTATTATGATGATTTTTTGTAAAATACTGTTAAATTTAGTAATAATTTTGTCATGAATAATTATTTAATTACTATTATGTTATTAGGCTTGAGTGAGTATTGGTGAAATTAACCCATAATTTAGAATTTGAAATCCCAATTATTTTCTTGCCTTTACAGTTGCAAATGTCAAGCTGAAAGTTGCTTGTTCATATTTCCTTGTGTATCTGCATAATGGAAGTTGCATACATTACAATATATTTGCAATAATAATAATAATAATAATAATAATAGAGCAATTGAAACTTACCCTGCAACTTCATTGTCAACAAACCATGCTCTCCAGTCATCAACCATAGTCAGGTTAAGAGATTTTATCCATTTTTGTGTTCCAATATATGGAATAGACCAATCATGGTCACCACTGTTATAAATTAAAATATATATATACAGTTAAATATAATTAATAATTAACATAATAATTGGACATAAACTTATAAATTATTGCAAGAGAATTAATTAACATAAGCATATGTAATTAGATAAATAAATCATGTATTTTTTTTCTCTAAATAGGTCTGAAAATTTTGAAAATTTAATATTTTAAAATATGTGCTTGGTGCAAAGTTACATACAAAGTTCAAAAATTTGATGATAATTTTATTTTTAAGAGTATTTAAGAGAATTAATTGTAATTGTCAAATTTATATATGATTCTATCCTTTATTATTGGTCTAAAGTTAATACGTTACCTATATATTAAACCTTGAATATTTGTCTTGGTGAACTTTTGATGCAAATCAAGAACACTTGAAACATTCTTGTCGTAGACCGTTTCATCATTTATTGTGTTATTACAGTATTCCCATTCTGTTACTGTCCCCTGTTTCGCAATAAAAAAAAAAAAAAACTTTGAATGATGTTAATTTTGATTTCTACATTAAAAGTGTGGATTAGATAATGTAAAATATATGTGTGCGCGCACGAGCTCGTACCTGTCGAATGTAAAGAGCTTCTTGGACATCTGCATCCCTTACCCAAGCTTCAGTTACCGATTGGTAATATGCCTAATGAAAAAAAATAATAATAAAATATTGACATTACTAATTTTTTTGGGGTCAAGGCCTAAAATTCACTATATATCTTTGATTTGTATCACATTTGCACTTGCTATTGAGAAAAACATCAAATAGAAATATATTAATTCAAAAAATAATTAATGTATCTTTGGCCTTTTTCTCTACATATACACTAGAGTAGGAATTACAAGGATTAATATTTTTATTCAATTATTTTCCAATGAATTAATGTGAAAGTCAAAACTAAGCTACCATATTTATTATTTAAGATTATTGGAAGTAGTTGAGTTTGACTAAAATTTTGAAGCCGATTATAATCGAAATGTACATATATATGTGCGTGTATGTATGTATATATAATTTTTTTAATGAGACCTTGGCCTCTGTATGCCCCGTAAAACTTACCGCGCATTGTTTACGAGTATCACGAATTAGTGATATAATAGAATGGCCGCAATCGAATTTGAATCGAGTCTGAATGTCGTCTGTACAATTGCTGCAAGAGGGGTCTAAAATTTGGTTTGGTTCAATACCACAAAGTAGCTGCCATGGAAACAATATAGAACATTAGTAATTTCTTAAGCTAATTATCTAGACTACATCAATAATTTTTTATTTTTAAATCCAACGAGTCAATTATAAAGTGCAGTATAAGAAAATAAGATTACAATAAAATACTATTTTGCTCTTAGCATTTATTTTAAAATTTTATTTTGTCTTTCAAGTTGTTTTTGAGGTTAAAAATGCCCTTATAGGTGGTAAAGTAGTGTTAAAATAGGAGGATTTAGTGCCATTTTCAACCATTATATATAAAGGTATTTTACTTTTTGATAATTATATAAAAAAAATCTAAACTTATGGAAATGGACTAATTTTTCACTTAATTTTTTTGGACAATTTTTTTTTATTTCTGAACTGTTTAAAATATGATAAAAATTTACAGAAAAAATTAAAGTACAAAATTGCCCTATTTTGAATAATCTCTAATTATAAAGATATTTTAGTACGAATTTCAATAATTAAAGGGACAATTTTCTTTATTCTAAACAAAATATAAATATACAAAATAGAGTTCAGAGAAAAACGTGAAATGATAAAATAGTTATTTTCTATACGATATTTTATCAATTCATGAATAAAATTTCTTGAAATAATTAACTAACCTTGTCAATGGCCTTGAGGGCTAAATCACATCTGCTGCCATCATTTGGTTCAGGAAAAAATATGCCATTGCAAGTTGTATTTGCCTCCTTTAAAAGCATTAAAATAAGAAAATGTTACTATTTTTTGCCTTTTTTTCTTGTGAAATAAGAAAAAAAATTACCAATTAAGTTAAACAATAATTACATGGAAACTGGAAATTAAATGGAAATTCATTCATAAATTCACCTCGAAAAGCTCATCGGATATGAGTGCCAAGCGATGTGCGAAAGGAACTCTTGAATTGAAATCAATGGTTAAATCTGTGCCTGGATTCCCCATTGCATACCCCTAACATCCATTATATATTAATTACTCCAAATAAATTAGTTATAATTTATTAAAAAAGTGCAGTAATATACGATAATTCAGTAAGATAAATGAATATAAGCAGTTGAATAAAAAAAATTACTTTTTTTTAAAGTTTTGATAATAAATAATATTCTACAAGACTCATGAGTCTCAAAATCCGTTTCAGACGGAAGTTCACATAAGACAAGTCCCATCGGAGACACGAGATCTATCGTATCAAGTCTGTCCGCCGTATTCAAATCTGATCAGTCTGATAAGATCATGCTATGTCAACTGTATTAACACAATTAAAAGGATATAGATAACCAAATCATATACTCTGTCTATCAATCACTTTCACTCGAGTTGCCCTATCTAATAGGTCTTATCCCTTATAAGTTGTTCAATCCCCAACGGCTCTAGGTATTGTTACTATTTTACTCTTGAAACTCTATCTGCATTCCGGAATGCTAACGTTTGGACCGATCAGGTAAACTTTCTTATAGGTTCTAAATCGTTCACAACCAAACCGGCTTACACGTGCTTCATGCTTTCGATATTACCAGGACTATTAATTTTCATCCAATGATCTAAAATTGGGGTCAATTTAATTATCTTCCCCCCTGCATTTATTATTATTAGTATGGTATCTCTTAAAATTAACTTGTAAAAAATTAATCAGCATGCAAATTTTTTTATTTTTTTATCATTTTATTATATTTTTATACTGTTTCATTTTCAAACAATCCTGTTTTTTCCACATTTACCAAAATTTTACATTGAGATTAAATATTATTGCAATTTTACAATTAATTATGATCGATTTCTACAATTATAGCAAAAACAACAAAAATATATATGTTTTTATGATAAAATACGGTAAAACGGCTTGAAAACACACTTCTTCTGCTTGTGGCTTAAAAAACCTAAGACAAGCAAATTGTAAATTCAAACAATTACCTTAATATTAATAAACGGCTCATCTCCACTGTCTTCGTTGCCTGCAAGTTTATAAAACCACCAAAAATAACGCATAAAAAAGATGATAAAAAAAAAGGATAAAAAAGAATAAAAATGTCATAAATTTGGATTCTATTTAAAAAAAAAAAAAGAAACTCGTATCTCAAGTTTATTTTTAAGATGATTAAATTATTTCAATAATAATTTTTTAATCACAATGGAAAATAAATATTATATTAATCTACATTTATTATTTAACATAAAAAATTATATTAAGAAAAAACTACGTACGTGTAACTTACCATCTAAAATTTTTTCTATTGCTAGTGGGATAACATTTCCAGCATACCCTTCACCCCCAAAGTAGAGGAAATTATTGGAAAATTTCTGATTTTCCTTCAGCCACTGCAAATATGCAATTTAACCTTAAACAAAATTGCTTTATTTTTATTTTGATAAATAAATAAATAAATAAAACTGACCTTTTGTATGAATTCATAGATGTGCTCTGCATACATAGTATCACTTGAATGGTAACCTTCTGGTGTTGTTGAGTAAGAAAATCCAACTCCAACAGGCCCATCTAAAAATATTATGTTAAAGTCCTGGAAAATATTCAATTATTCAATTAATAATAATAATAATAATAATATAAATAAATATATTACTTGAGAATAATTTATTAATTTTACCTCTGCCCACGTATAATCATTTGAAAGGAGTGTTGGTAAGGTTCCATTTTGATAATTGTCAGTGTCAATTGACAATGGACCTAAGCAGAAATCAAAATGTTAACTAAGGTTATTTATGCTAGGAATAATATTATCCGTTAAGTCTTTATAAGAAAGTAATTTATGTATGGGCATTTGCCATTTACTTATATTTAAATTTTATGTAGATTTTAGAAATTAATATATTTTTGGTGGTCCAATGCACAAATCCATCAGAACACGGCGGTATTAAACTGTGTTGTTCAAACGGATCGGATTTATGAGGGTTTAATCTGATCCGAATCCGAAAAACTCAAAATCTCCAACCTTAATAATTCTATTTGAATTTCTTATTCGGATCGACTTCTTCGGGTAGGATTGGTTTTTGAGCACCCGTGATGAGGGGACCTTTTAAAATATAATTACAATAAAGCCAAAATATTACCAACCACATTATTATTCCCATCCATAGTTTAAAATATCATCATTGACACGTACTAGAGAATATTGACATTAATTATCCCTCGCTAATAATTAATCAAAAAAATTAGTACGAACGGCCACCGGCAGCAACTATGTGCTTTTCTAATTGTATTTGAAGACAAAAACAGCGCCTGAGCGTTCACTGTTTTGTCATGGCCAGAATGAAGAAAATATGAAGTTTGAATCCTAAAAATGTTACTTTGTTGTCATTTTCCAATAATTCCGTGGCCCATATTTATGAATTTTTATCTAAAAGATAGAAAATCAATTTTATTTAAATAGACTTTCATTTCTTGTGGAAAATAATTCGGCTCTATGAAGAATTAAAGAGTGGTTTTCGTTGTCAAAATTAGTAATTTTGGATTTGAAAGGAAAGAAAAATTTTCTATTCGCCTTATGAAGAATTGAAGTGTGAGGTTGCCTCACCAACCAAGTAGATCCCACATCCCATTCCCGCAACTTTTTATTGCTGAATCAGAATGGTAGCCCCCCTTATATCGAAATTCCATGCCTTCCTCGTTTATTGGTATTGGAATGGCCTTCACAAATTATTTCCGCAATGATATGTTGCAAAATTGAGCAATCTCATCCCATTTTTCAAATAGTTTAAAAAACACACAATATTTCAAAATAAAATTTTCAAACACTCTATTTTTAAAAAAGTCCCGATATAAAAATAAAACAATATTAAGAAAGTAGGAGAAAACTTTAATTTAATTAACAGTATCTAAATTATTATAGAACTATGGGAATATTTCCAAAAATGTTTAAATTGCTATCTTATATTAATCCATGTAGGCGTAGCGTTAATCTGTATATTATTAGTTTGAATTGTTTAATTTGTATTATTATATATAATATTTAGTACAAATTTGTATTAATATGTAAGTGTTTGGTGTTAATATTATAATATATTAATTTCGTAAAATAAATAAAAATAAACAAAACTTAACTTATTTGCATTGTTAGCAATCTAGACAAAAAAAATATGACTATAAAATATAATTCTTTTATACATATATTAATTTTATTAAAAAAATTAAATAAGTTTACTGCAAAAATATAAAAAGAAGGAGAGATGAATATAAATTAGTAATTTTAAAATTTGATAAACGAAATAAGAATTACAAAATAAAATAGAATGCAATTGTCCAATAAAATACACCACTGACTCTTTTTTTTTTAATTTTTGAACTCCAAATGAAAAAAAAAATTGAAGAAAAATTTAACCTGAGAAGATGCTGGAGCTTATATTTATATTTCTATTTTATAATATGGTGTTTACTATATTATACAAATATAATGCAGGTAAGTTTTGTATTTTTTATATGATATATGTGAGATGATAAGACTTATAATATATTAAATTTAAATTTAAATCTTAATTGAATTTTTCATAGTTAGTTAAAAAAATTTATTGGATAGATTTAATAATGAACCGACAATAAAATCAATCTAGCTTGACAAAAAACCGAAAATGTAAAAAAAAAATCAACTTAAATAGAAAAATAATTAAAAAAATTAAGAACCGATGAATCGGACCGAAAATTGGATCTTCTTGTAGACGATAAGTTTTAGAAAAATACCTATCGAAAAGAAGAATTCGGCAATACTAGAGCAAGCAGGGCCAGAAGGTATCCAAAGCAAAAGAGGGTTTGATTCATTTTTGGACTCAACAAAATAGTAAAAAAGTTGTACCTCTTCGTTTTCACCTACACCAATATATCTGAAATCCCAAATATATATATATTATTTATCCAAATTATTTAATTTTCAAACCCGAATAATATTTAACAAAACTCACCCAGTTTCGAGTGTGAAAAGAAGATTTCCATATCCTGGAAGACTTTCTACGATACTTTTGCCGGAAACAGTAACAACGGTGGTGCCAAATACGAGAAAAATGAGAAAGGAGAAAGAAAGATTAGCCATGTTGATGAGAAAGAGAGAAAAGCTTGATATCCTTTGCTTGTTGAGAAGCCATGTACAGGGTAGGGTTTTTATAATGTTTTAATTTGCTATGTGGCAAAATATGATATTAAAAAATTAAATATTTTATCAATACAAATATTGATCGGTTTAAATAGTTTGCATTTATATCCTTTAAACTAAAATTTCGAATTTAAATTATGTAAATAGCAAAAATTAATATTTAAAAAGTTTTACACCATAATAAATAAATTTAATTTAAAATGAATAATACTAATAATTATAAAATAAATGAATATTTTAATTTTAAATTGATCTTAATGGATTTTTTTAATTGCTTGTTTCAATAACACTCATAGAAACAAAAATAAATAAATATTCCAATCAAACAGACAAATAGTATGATGCGCACGTTTTTCTAACCGTTGGAATAAGAAATCTAGTCCAACTTTTTCTTCCATAACAGGACAACTCTATCATTTTTTATTTTTAGTTCTTTAATATCCGGTCCATTTTCAAATGACGGCAAAAGCGAAATAATATACAGGAATTCAAAGTTTGAAAAGTGTCATTGAAGAAATTGTGAATGTTAATGTAATGTTTTAAATATGTTTAACTAAATGAGTTAAATAATTAATATTAGTGAAACCAAACGAGAATTAAGCCACATTTTTTTAACCGGGGAATTAGAATTTGACCCACCTTTTTATTTTCTAAAATGACAACTTACGTTTTGTATTTGAATTAGATCGATAGTATTCCGCTAAAATAATGTAATGTATTCATATCAATACTAAAAGTTAAAATACGGTTAAATTAATGATATTCTTGTTTCAGAAAAAAAATTGTATAATTTTAATAATTTTAAAAATAATATTATATAAAACTAAATATTAACAATAAAATTTAGGGTCTTTATATAATGGTTTGGTGTGTGACAAAATGTAGGGTCTATTCTGTGGTCCCACATTAACAATAATTAAGGTTAATAATCTTGGCACGAGATAAAAACAATTTTCAAAAATCTAAACTCTAGTAAGAAAGGGCCACATGGCCCCTCTCTTATCCAAATGAAATATTTCGAGGTATATCGAAGAAGTTTCATCTATTAAATATTTTTATACTTCATCCGTTTTATTTTATATTTTTTATTATTTTTTATTTTTAATCAAAATTAAATGAAATTTTTTAAAAATATAAAAGGCTATTTTTGTAAATAGCACGGATTCCTCTTTGTTCACTAATTGTATGTATGGTTAAAAAATGTGAAAATTTTTGTGAAAATGGTCCCTCGAGAGAGAGAATAAGTAATAAGGGACCCAAATGAAACAGAAGGTGTGGGCCACTTCCACGGATTATTAATATTAATTCAACCAATTGAAATCCACGCTCGACTCATCTAGTCATCTCATTCTTTGAAAATTCGTGCTAATATTTTTTTTTATGATTTATATTATCATTTATCTTTGCAATATAAATGTAGCACAACGTATTTTCAATCACATTATTAGAGTTTTATTTTTATATGGTTTAGATTTATTTTGATCATGCTTCTAGCGAAAACTAAAATTAATAAACCTTTGAAAATATATATAACGTATATTCAGATGTATGACGTAACGTGTTATATTATCATTCCGGCAAGAGACAACATTGAAAATCGATTAAAATAATTTTTATTTAAATAAAAGTTATTTTAATCAATTTTAAATTTAATAATATTTTTATTATGAAAAATAAATTAATTATTTTTAAAAATTCAATTATCGTAAATAAAATTTACCCTCAATTAATGCATGCAAGTTATCAAGAACTTTTAAATCCAACATATGCAGCTTCTGAAAAGTCAACTAGTATATGTATGGTTGTCATAAACAACCGAAATGAATTGTTATCCGCGTGGATGAAAATGATTTGTAAGCAATATTCGTTTTGAATTTGTGAAAATATCCTCTAATACAGTTGCTCATTTAGTATTTGTTAGAGTTGCTTATTCTACCTCAGATTTTGTTTTTTGGAATTTATCTTTTTCTCATTTAATTGTTTCAATTTTATTATTTCAATATCAACCAACAATAATTATTTAATTTACCTTTCTAACCAACAATAATTATTTCAATATCAATATATTATTAATTTGATACACATATCAATTTATTATTTAATTTCATTCGCAAATGGTTACATTTTATTACTATTATTATTATTATTATTATTATTATTATTATTATTATTATTTGGTCAACAACCTCTACACAATGGAGACATCACAAATTGGATTTGCATTAAAGAGGTTCACCAGCCAGCCATCTCTTAATCATAGCAGAAGATTGAGGTCTGAATTCAGCAGCAAAATGACCAGCTCCCTGTCAACAAGTTCAAGAAACAGAAAACTGTAAATCAATATGAAAATATCACGTGAAATAATGTGACCAAATACAAAGTATAGATTTATTAGTGGTTAGTATTTACAGATGGCACTTAATCATTGGTTTACTATGTAAAACAAAACCATGAATATTCTAGTTTAGGCAATAATTAATCTTTGTGAAACATAAGATGTAACAGATTTTCTTGCCTTTACAGTTGTAAATGTCAAGCTGAATTCGTCTTGTTCATATTTCCTTGTGTACCTGCATCATATAAATTGAATACATTAAAATATATCTGCATTGCAAGAATTATAAAATATCATCTAATACATAGATGTATAAATAGACATAAAAATAAAGGCAAAATGCTTAATTTGATATCTAAATTTGACGAGTTTATTCTATTAAATCCCTATTTTTCTATTGAGTTAATAATAATAATAATAATAATAATAATAATAACAACTAACCCTGCAACTTCATTGTCAACAAACCATGCTCTCCAGTCATCAACCATGGGCAGGTTAAGAGATCTTATCCATTTTTGTGTTCCAACATATGGAATAGACCAATCATGGTCACCACTGTTATAAATTAAAAACAAAAGTTAAATATAATTTATATTAAATTGCAAGAGAAATAATATAAGCATACACAATTATCGTCAAATTTAGATAATGATTCTACCCTTAGTTATTGGTCAGAAAAGTGAATAAATTACCTATATATTAAACCTCGAATATTCTTCTTGGTGAACTTTAGATGCAAATCAACAACACTAGGGACATTCTTGTTGTAGACATCGTCCTGATTTAGTGTGTTATTACAGTATTCCCAAGCTGGTACTACTGTCCCCTGATTGGTATATATATTAAAAAAAAAAGTTTCCAATAATGTTATTTTTATTTTTCAGCAGTAAATAAATATGTATGTATGTATGTATACACACGTACCGGTCGAATATGAAGAGCATTGAGGACATCTGCATCCCTTACCCAAGTTTCAGTTATAGATTGGGAATTAATCTAATTGAAAAAAAAAAATTATTAATATTATTAGATGTGTACTTACTAGGATCAATTTTATCTATGATCACTGAACTTACGTCTATTCATAAATTAAATGTTACAAAATTTATTACATTTTTTCAAAAAAATCATTTTGACCGATTTTTGACTATAATTTTAACTGAAATACTGAAGTGGCATGTCACGTCATATGCATGGGCACACGTGACCTTTTCTGGTGATGTGGTTGTTGACGTAAGGTGTCACGTGTGTCCAGATATATAACGTGATGTGCTAACATATCGTGTGATATGGCTTTTTTTAGTGATGTGACTGTTGACGTGTCATGTCACGTATATCTAAGCATATAACATGACTTGCCACGTCAGCATTTCGACAATGATTATCGTTGAAAATCGGTTAAAATGATTTTTTCTGTAAAAATGTGATAAATTCAGTAATATTTAAGTTACGAAAAATAAGTCAATTACTTTTAGGTGATTAAACGTAAATTCAGTGATCATGAATGAAATTGATTCGTACTTACTAGCAAGTAAAAATATATTAATTTAAAAAAATTAATTACTTTATTTCTTTTAATATATTTTTGGCCTTTTTTTTCTATATATATATTCATCGTGAGCCTGAATCGTATATATAATCTACATATTCAAATAAGCTATTATTGAGAGTAAAGATTTACCGAGCATTGTTTAGGAGTAGCAAGCGGTAGTGATATAATAGAATGGCCGCAATCAGATTCGGAATGAGTTCGAGTTATCTTTACACAGTTGCTGGTGCAAGAGGGATCTAAGATTTGATTTGGATTAATAGCACACAGAAGCTGTCGACATGTAAACGATACAGAACATTAGTAACATTTTTCTAATCGCTAATTAATTGTCTTCATTAATTAAGTGATTACTTCTAGACATATACTAACTAACCTTGGCAATGGCAGCGAGGTTTAAAGCGCATGGGCTGCCATCATTTGGGTTAGGAAAAAATGTGCCATTGCAAGTATTATTTGCATCCTTTAAAATAAATAAAAGAAGAAATTATTATTATTATTTTACTTTTTTTGTGTGAAATAAGAAAAATATATAAAGTTAAATAACAAATACAAGGATACAATAAATTAAATGGATGTTTGTTAATAAATTTACCTCAAAAAGCTCATCTGATATGAGGGCCAACCGATTAGAGAAGGGAACTCTTGAACTGAAATCAATGGTTTTGTCTGTGCCTGGATTCCCCATTGCATACCCCTAATATCCATTGTATATTAATTAGTTTAAATTATTTAATTACAATTCATTAAACAAGTGCAATAATTTCATTTTTTATATAGTTCTTGACTTAATCAATTTGACTCTTAAAATATATTTCGATCCTATCAATTTGATTATATTCTCGTAGATCAAAAAATAAAATAAAAAATCGAAAACTAAATAAAATTTTTGAAACAATATCGTTTTGTTTTGTATACGTATTTATAATGAAAAAATATTTATTTAAACTAAGGCAAGTAAATTTTAAATTCAAACAATTACCTTAATATTAATGAATGGCTCATCTCCACTGCCTTCGTTACCTGCAAGTTTATAAAACCACCAAAAATAACGGATAAAAAAATAAAAATTACATAAATTTGGATTCTTTAAAAAAAATTATTGTATTTGAAGTTCATTTTTAAGATGATTAAATTATTTCAATAATTATTATATTAACCTAAATTTATTATTTAACATAAAAGATTATATTAAAAAGAAACTATGTACGTGTAACTTACCATCTAAAATATTTTGTATTGCTAGTGGGATAACATTTCCAGCATACCCTTCACCACCAAAGTAGAGGAAATTATTGGTGAATTTCTGATTTTCCTTCAGCCACTACAAATATGCAATTTAACCTTAAACAAAATTGCTTTATTTTTATTTTTCAAAATAAATAAATAGATAAATATAATAAATAAATAAATAAAACTTACCTTTTGTATAAATTCATAGATGTGCTCTGCATATATAGTATCACTCGAATGGTAACCTTCTGGTGTTGTTGAGTAAGAAAATCCAACTCCAACAGGTGCATCTAAAAATATTATATTGAAGTCCTGGAAAATATTCAATTATTCAATAATTATTATCATAAATAAATATATTACTTGAGAATAATTTATTAATTTTACCTCTGCCCATGTATAATCATTTGAAAGGAGTGTTGGTAAGGTTCCTTCATGATAATTTTCAATGTCAATTAACAATGGACCTAAGCAGAAATCAAAATGTTAACTAAGGTTATATATGCTGAGAACAATATATAAAATAAATAAGCTTAAGTGGAAATATTTCAAATTAAAAATAAATAAATGATAATATAAAAAGTTATGAGTAATTAAAAAATAAAATAAAAAAGATTACATCGATATATCTATATTTTTAAAATGAAATAAATCATACTATATACATATATGTAAAACTACAGAGTATAAGAGTAATATTGCAAGAAGATAAATAAATAAGCCAATTATTAAAAAGAGCAAATTCGCTTGTATTTCAATTCCATGGAAATATTTTGTTTTAAAATGGACTATATCATATATAATATTAAAAAAAAATACAGAATAATTGCAAAAAATAAAATAAAATAAATAAGCTTAAGAGTGAATATTGACTAGAAAATAATATTTTTTAGAAATGAAAAGATTTATGGTGGTCCAACGTGCAAATCCATCGATAACTCGAAACGGTGGCATTGAACTGTCCACTCAAAATCAAATACCTATTGAAAAGAAGAATCCTCCAATGGTAGAGCAGCCAGGGCCGCCGGGAATCCAAAGCAAAAGAGGGTTTGCTTCATTTCTAGACTCAACAAAGTAGTAAAAAAGTTGTACCTCTTCCTTCTCACCTACACCGATATATCTGTCCACGAACACAAATTTACATTTATATTAATTATTTATCCAAATTATTTAACTTTCAAACCCGAAAAATATTTAAAAAATCTTACCCAGTTTCGAGTGTGAAGAGAAGATTCCCATATCCTGGAAGACTTTCTACGATACTTCCGCCGGAAACAGTAACAACGGCGGTGCCAAATAGCAGAAGAACGAGAAAGGAGAAAGAAAGATTGGCCATGTCGATGAGACAGAAAGAAAAGCTTTGCTTGTTGAGAAGTCACGATCGAGTAGGATAGGGTTTTTGTAATGTTTTAATGAAAGTTTTAATTTACTATGTGACAAAATATAATATTAGAAAAAATTATTTTTAAATTGAGCTCTCAACTACTAGTTCGGACAGAAACAAAAATAAATAAATATTCCAAAGATGCGCACATTTTTCTAACCGTTGGAATAAGAAATCTGGTCCATCTTTTTCTTCCTATCAATTGCCGCTATTATTTATTTTTATTTTTAATTCTTTATTAATTTTCGGTCCATATTTTTATTTTCAAATGATGGCAAAAGCCAAATAATATATACAAGAATTCAAAGTTTGAAAAGTGTCCTTGAAGAAACTGAGAATGTTAATATAATGTTTTAAATATGTTTAACTAAATGTTAAATGATAGTTACTAATGGCTTAAGACATATATAGATACCTAAATTTAATCTAATAATTTATTTAAATATTTAAATTTTAACAATAACATTTTAAATATTTATATTATTCAATTTGAAAATAATAAATATAAATTTATATTAAATTTAAAAATTAAATATGCTGAAATGGCATTTTATGATATCAAAAAGAAAATCTGAAAATAGCAACGGAAATGATTCAGTTTTTAAATTAGCAACGGAAAACCAATTTCGTTGCTATTTAGCAACGGAAAATAATTTTCGTTACTAAAATTGGTTAAACTTTGTAGATTTAGCAACGGAAAAAATTTTAGTTATCTTCAGTTGCTAAAAGTTGAGGGAATTTTTGGCGCCAATATTTAGCAATGAAAATTAGCAAAGGAATTACTATTTCGTTGCTAATTAAGGCGCCAATAGATGACGGAAAAAATTGAAACAAAAAATAGCAACGAAATTGAAATTTCGTTGCTATTTTAGCAACCGAATTTATATATTTTCGTTGCTATTTAGCAACCGAAAATAATTCCGTTGCTAAATAACAACCGAATTTATTTTCGGTTGCTAAAATAGCAACGGAATTTCAATTCCGTTGGTAAATTAATTTTATTTTTTACTTGAAATAGAAGTTGAGATGGAATTACACCAAAATTTTCTAATTTAAGGCTTTAAAATTGACTTTTGTCCAATATAAATTCATATCAGTCCATTAATGAATTTTAAATATATAATGATTTGCATTTACACTAAAAAAATCAAGATAAGATGGATATTAATTTCTTTTTCAATAAAAATTATGCAACTAGCGGAATTAATTCTATTGTCAACAAATTAGGCACCATGACATATAAAGATCATAAGAATATATGTAACGCCCCAATCATGACCTTAATAGAAATACCTTTAATATGATGATGTTGCTAATTAGTTGTTAATTAATTAACTACGTAATATTAGGGATCTAAAGGATGTAGTTGTATAGATATAAAATAATAACTCTTGTTAATTGATGATGTTGCATTGTCAATTATATGATAAATAGCGTAACAAATCATTCATGTTTCTGATTCTAAAAGGTATGTGCTGGCAATCTATGCTACAATAACAAATTGGCTAATATTTTCATGTCTGTTTATAATTGATTGCATCAAATAATAATGCTGTACTATATAAATTATAATGAAATACTTATGTTCTTTTGTTTGATAATAAAAAATAAATTCAATTTCACAAACTACAACCGATATGAATGCAAATAAAATTGTGAACACAATAGGCTAATTGGCCTATGTATCACCAATATATAGAATTTATTATTATTATTATTATTATTATATATATATATATATATATATATATATATATATATATATATATATATATATATATATGCACATAAAACAATGATTCGAAATATATGTGGAAAATTTTGATCCATTCATGGATTCACTCATAAAATTGCAATTCAAAATTGGCTTGATCTATTAACGGTCTAACCTATTTAATCCTTAAAGTAACTCTATTCAATTTAACAAATTTAGCATATTATGTGATTTTTATGTTTCTATCCATTTACATCATTCCTCAATATTCTGTTGTAAAATAATGAAATATAAGTAGAATCGATTATTCAAAAATAATAATTTAATGAATGTATTGGGTTTAAAAGGTAGAAAAATGACAATACAATAAAGAAGAGAAAAAAAAGTAAAAATCGTGATGGAGCATCGGAAGTAGAGGGAGAGACAATGAGAGAGAATCCGATCAACACTGCATCGTCGCCGGCATCCTCCGCCGTTCCTCCTCCATCGTCCGTCCCGTCGGCCCAATTGCTGCTCTCCTTGCTTCCATTTCGGGTGGAAATATCTCTCTCCAATCGACAGCTCCTCCTCGAGATTTCGGCCACCTCCGGTGTCGAATGGCAGAACGGACACCAACGAAAGACTTCTGGTGGTCTGACGCTCCTTCCTACACTCACCGATCATCCTCAAGCGCCGGCAATGAGTAGATCGGAGAGAAAGATGCCGATAGGTCTTGAGGTAGATCCCGACCAAATGGAGAGGTGTTGGAGCAAACTATCATGACATGCTATGTCGATGGGTCTTGAGGTAGATCCCGACCAAATGGAGAGGTGTTGGAGCAAACTATCATGACATGCTATGTCGATGGGTCTTGAGGTAGATCCCGACCGATCGGAGAGAAACTTCTGCAATAGGTCTATGCCAGTAGTTTGATTTATTCAAACCCAATAATTTTTTGTTTATGATGCTCTTCAGTCTATTTTCTGGCTGGGATACTATTGCATTTCTGTCTAAATTTGGCAAACTATCATGACATGTCTCCATATACTTATAATAATAATCCAAAGCTTGTTTGTAAATTTAAGAATCATTTATTATGGTTTTCACTTATATCAGGCCTCAAGAGTATTGAAGATGCATAGAAATATATGCTTACACACACACACACTTAATTGAGGTTTTTTTTAGATTAAGACCAAGATAAATAAAATTACTTAATGCCTTAGATTATTTATTTAAGTTTCAATATTTTATGTATTTTGTGAGATTAATTATTGGTAATCATAGTAGTGATGGAATAGCGACGAAACAACTGTCAAATTTTTTTATACTAGTTGCTGAATTTAGCAACGGAATTCAACTTCGGTTGCTAATTTAGCAACATATATTGTTTTTCCGTTGCTAATTTTAGCAACGGAATTGGAATTCGGTTGCTAAATTTAGCAACGAAATTTGAATTCGGTTGCTAATTTTGACCAATTCACCAAATGTTAGTGGTTATATTTTGCAACGAAATTAAATTTTCGTTGCTAAATTTAGCAATGGAATCTAATTTTCGTTGCTAAATTTAGCAACGGAATAAACTTTCCATTGCTAAAATACCAACTGCCGATTAGCAATTGAAACTTCCGTTGCTATTTTTCATTATCAAATTTTCGTTGCTAAATTATAATTTTCTTGTAGTGAACAATAAAAATTACATCAAAATTAATAAAAATATCAACACATTTTGTTTTAAATTTCGCTTGTGTTTACCGTACATGCGAGACATATATTTTTATTACAATAGTTCAAATATAACATCAATAATATTGAATACCATGTGCTCTAATTATTTAAAAATAGGATGAATTATACAAGAATCTCACATGTGATGTCAAAAAAAAAAGAGAGTTAAAAACACAATTAAATATATATATATATATATATATATATATATATATATATATAAGAAAAAAAACTAACCAATTGTGGTTGGTGTGAGTGGTAAGGCACTCTCATCCCTTAAGTGAAGTCAGGGGTTCGATCCCCCTCACGTACGGAGCAACACATTGGCCAGCACACTACCCCTTAATTGGGCCGACACGGTGCGAACGAGGATTGGTCTGGGTGTGGTACGGGTTTAAAGGTGCCTTCCACAGTTGGAGCCCATTCAGGATACCCCGTGCATTTCGCAAAAAATATAAGAAAAAAAACTATTTTCACGTGATCAGTGGCAAAATTAAAATTTTTAAATAAGAGGGTAAAGATATAAATTATCCTTAAAGGGTAAAAAATATAAATCATGCAAAATTATTTATTTAATATATATATATAGTAAAAAATTTTCAAAAATTAAGGGGGCAATTTCCCCTTCTTTACCATATGGCTTAGCCCCTGCATCATTGTCGGTAGTCGGCCGAGATCACATCCTCGACTACAATTTTTCAAGAGGTCGAAAACAAAGATATCCAAAATGTCTTCCAGTAAATTATGATTTTTGATTAAAAATGACCTCCGATTAAATTTTAATCAAGCACATGTGACACAAAAAAACATAAAAAATTAGATAGTATCTCCGAAAAAAAAATGTTATATTAAATAAATGAATTAAAAAATTGGTGGGTAGCTGATTACCAATCACATGTGATCACTTACTATCGATTTAATTTATTAAAAATTTCTTGAACTTAATTTAAATAAAATTTTTCCATAACATACAAAATTAGTTTTATCTAGATCAAATTCATGTGAACTAAACCAATTTAACGTTGTCATAGACGAAAAAAATAATTTTGCATATATGTAAATATGTAATTGTAATCCACCAAAAGGTTATACATGTTTTCTTCATTTTTTGCTTTAAATATTGGTATTTTTTCTTGAAGATTAATTTCACCACGTCATCAAACTTATATTCTCGTAATGATTGTGTCATAAAACACTTTTTATCTCACAAAAATACCTTACCTGTTTTAAAATTGCAATAAACATTTTTTATTTTGCAAATCACGAATTTGACATGAAAATAATTATATGGTTAATCATATCGAATTGATCGAAAATTTCAATTTAATTTAAGTTCGTTCATCTTATAATTTCGGTTAGCTAAAATTTTAAAACTTTAATATTTAATTTTATTGATTTAATTCAATTATTGAACCGAATGTACGGTACCAGTTTAGACAATGGATCTTTTTAATTACTTGCTTCAATAACACTCAATTATTTCAATCAAACGGAAAAATAGTACGATGCGCACGTTTTTCTAACAGTTGGAATAAGAAATTTGGTCCGTCTTTTTCTTCCCTAACAGGACAGCTTATCTCTGTACTACTACTGTCAATTGCCTCTATTATTTTTATCTTTAATATCCGGTCCATTTTCAAACGATGGCAAAGGGAAAAATATACACAGGAATTGAGAATGTTAATATAATGTTTTAAATATGTTTAACTAAATGAGTCAAATAATTAATACTAAATTGTACTTATTAATGGCTTACTATATATATAAACACCTAAATTTAATTTGATAATTTATTTGAATATTTAAATTTTAACAGTGATTTATTGAATATTTATATTCTCAATTTTAAAAATAATAAACATAAATTTATATTAAATTTAAAAAATTAAAATACATGACACTTAATCACGTTGATATTGCATTTTCGCGATATCAAAATCAATAAAAATTACATCAAAATTAATAAAAATATCAGCAAGCTCTGTTTTAATTTTTACCAATTTTACTGTATACGTAATTATATATTTTTTATTATAATAATAATTTAAATATAATATAAATATTCGTTGAATATCATGTGTTCTAGTTTTTTAACATATAAAATAGTGTGAATAAGACAAAAATCTGTCTGGTAACATAGAAAAGTTAAAAACACAATTAAATTTATAGATAAGAAAAAAAAAATCACTTTCACGTGATAAATACTCGGCTGAGATCACATCCTCAACTACATTTTTTCAATTGGTCGAAAACAAAGTTATCCAAAATGTCTTTTAGTAAATTATGATTTTTTGTTTAAAAGTGACCATATATTTGAAAAAAAAGATGGATCAAATTAGTAGCACAATGTTGTATTAGATTAGCCATGTACAATTATCGGTTTGGTTCAATAATCGAAACGAATTAAAATAATCGAAAATGATATTTTCAATATTTTTATCAATTGAATTGAACTTATAGAATAATTGAATTCAAATCGAATCGAAATTTTCGTTTACTTTAGTTCGGTTAACCAAAAAATCAAAAATTAATTTTTTTAAATATTATGTCTAAAAATTATAAATCATAATAAAATAAAAACATCTAAATTGTATAAAATAAAAGTTCAAATTAAAGATACAGTCACAAAATATATAATAAATAATACAATAAAATCGTTAAATAAATTTTTTTATTTAATCGATTTTTAATTTAATCGTCAAAATTCTAAATTATCACCTAAAAATAAATATTAATAATTGATAAATGTATTCATATAATTTACAACTCAAAATAAGATAATTTACATGTATAAAATAATTATTCAATTAAAAAAATAAAAAAATAATATAATTATATAAAATTTTGGTTCAATTTTTCTACAATTTTTCCTTTAAAAACCGAATCGGACCAAAAAACCGATTTTTTAAAGTTTAAAATTAAAACCAAACCGAAAAACCAAATCAAATTAAAAAATAGTCGGTTCGATTTTTCGGTTTGAACCAAAATTTGCTCACCCCTATATTAGATAAATAAATTTAAAAATTAGTGAGTAACTAATTACCAATCACATGTGATAATTCACTATTTACTGCTCCCTCTGTGATATAATGTTGTTTTTTTCTATTTTACTTTGTTTCATTTTAAATATTATTTTTTTTGAAATTTGAGAGATGAATTTAAATGTATATTTTTATTTATTATCATTCTCTACTTTTAATTAAAATTAAATGAAATTATTGAAAATATAAAATAATATTTTTGTCAACGACTATATATATATATTATGAAATTGAGGTATTTTAATTATTTTTTAATTTCCGTAAAAAATAAAAAATTATCTTTTAAAATGGGACTGAGAGAGAGTATCATTTTAATTCATTAAAAAATTCCTGAACTGAATTTAAATAAAATTTTTCCATAACATACAAAATTAGTTTTATGTGGATCAAATTCATGGGAACTAAACCAATTTAGAGTTTTCATAGAAGAAAAAAATTATTTTTGCACAACGTATTGATAATTGCAAATATATATTATAAAAAAGTATATTTTTAGGTAAATTTAAAGTATAATAAAGAAATGACATATGTATTTAAGGTTTGAAATATTTAACTATTTTATAGTCATAGTCATAGATTACACATGCAAATATAATAAACTGAAATATCTAAAATGTCTTAAGACTTTTGTTAAAACAAAAGCTAAATAAAAGGCATATACCAATTGGATTGTCTCAAAGAGGTTCATTAGCCATCCATCTACGGATCATAGCAAAGCCTTGAGCCCTAAATTGTGCAGCAAAATGGCCTGCTCCCTGCACAAGTTAATTAATTAATTAAGTAATTATTTGATTACTGACTAATTAAGTTTACTGCTATTACTCAAATAATTAAATTCAAAAATTAGAAATATTTTCTTGCCTTTACTGTCGCATATGTCAAGCTGAAATCTCCACTGACAAACTTTCTTGTATATCTACATAAAATGAAAGAAAATACAACAGTAATTTAGAATAATATTATTGCTGTTTATATAAAATCAAAAAGGCATTTCAGTAGTAATGTAGAACTCACCCAGCAACTTCATTACTTACAGACCATGCTCTCCAACCATATTCCAATGGCAAATTAAGAGACTTAATCCATTGCTGTGTTCCGATGTATGGAATTCCTGTATCATGATCCCCGCTGTTCAAAATAAATCAATTAGTTCATTGCTATATATATATATATTTCTTGATTTGTTTGCTTTAAATATTGGTAATTTTTCTTGAAAATTATACTAGAATCAATTTCATCTATAGTCAGTGAATTTAGGTTTAATCGCCAAAAAATAATTAACTTATTTTTCATAACTTAAATATCATTGAATTTATCACATTTTTATAGAAAAGTCATATTGACCACGTCGTAAAACTTATATTCTCATAATGATTCCGTCATAAAACAATTTTTGTCTCACAAGAATACCTTAACTGTTTTAAAATTGTAAGAAATATATTTTTGTTTTGAAAATCTAGAATCTGACATGAAAATGCTTATGTGAATTTAAAATACTTCATATGGCATATTTTGAAAGGTTTTATATTAATATTTCGTTGTCTGTTTCATGATTTTCCTATCAAAGTTATTTTAATTGAAATATTTAAAAATGTGCGGTATTTTATGAGACATATTCTTTTTATTATCAGAGTACAAATTTAATTAATTCAAGTTTAAAGATAAATAATTCTGAAAAACAGCATAGAATTTTTTTTTAAAAAAAAAGGTAAAAATACTAGTAAATTAGAATTTACCTATAAATCAAACCCCGAAGTTTAATGTTGGTGAAATTTTGATGATATTCAAGAACACTTGAAATATCATGGGTGTAGCCACTGTTTAATGTGTCATTACAGTATGACCAAGAAGCTACTGTCCCCTGTTTATCAACATTAAAACTTCCAAATTAAGGATATTGTAATTATTATTAAATATTAACCAAAAAAATTAATATATAATTAATTATTGCAAATAGTATATTTACCTGTCGAACATGAAGAGCTTCTTGAACTTCTATATTGTTTGCCCAGATTTCGCAGACAGCTTGGTAATAATCCTAATAATATACCTTCCCATTAGTACAGCATTGAATGTTTTGCATGAAATATTTGTTATATAAAAAAATAAATATATAAGAAAAGTGTCAATTTATTTTCATAACCATTGACATATATTCTAATAATGATCTGATTTATTTTTAAATATTTTAACTAAAATCATTTTGATAGAAAAATCATAAATCCGACACCGAAATACCGACATAAAATTTTTCAAAACATGCTGCATAAAATGTTATTAATTATTCTAAATCGTCACATCAGCACTATAACTTTGGATGGATTCGTATATTTTAAAAATTAAAGTATTTATGTGGGATTTTTTTTATAACCTAACAATTATAATTACTATATAAATTTAATAGCAGTAGATGAAATCAATCCTATAATAAACCATATTTTTATCCTAAAAATTTTCTTAGCATTTGAGAGAGAGAGAGTGAGAGAAAGATTATACATCACATTTTTTGTTAGCAGGCAGTGATTTGAGAGGAGAATTGGAACTGGAAGCTTGACTGGTCTGGCTTGCCGTTAAACATTCAGTGGTACAAGCTGGATCCAAAATTTGGGTTGGATTTATATAGCAAAGTAGCTGCAAATTTCAATTAATTAGCATAATTAAATAATACAGAACTTAAAAAGAAAAAGTTTATTTCCCATTAAATTAATTAATCTCACCTCATTAATTTCATTAAGAGCCTTGACACATGCTTCATTGCTTGGTGGAGGGAAAAATGTGCCATTGCAACTTGCACTTGCCTCCTTTTCAAGCATAAAATAATATATATATTTTTTAATTTTTCTTAATATTGGCAATCGAATTAAAAATATAAATTTAATTTTATAATTATCACCTCAAAAAGCTCATTCGATACAAGTCCCAATCGATGAGCAATAGGAACTCTTGAATTGAAATCAATAAACAAATCTGTTCCTGGATTTCCCATTGCATAACCCTGTAATAAGTCAGAAATAATAATAATTAACAAATTATTATAATTTAAAATGTTGTAAATCATTTTATAAAAATGTCATTCAAATTCGAAATTCCATATAAACTAACTCTATTAAATTTAATATGTTATGCGATTTGTATGACCCGATTTATTTTCATCCATTTATATTATTTATAATTAATTTTGATGAAATCATATACCTTCACATTAATGGGTACAGATGCATAGCCTGCAAAAATAACGTTACTGCCATTTAGAATCCATTAGTAATTAATTTATAGAAACAAATTTCATTTTGGGGAATGAGTTATGTATTAAAATTAAGAAATAAATATATAACTCACCAGATAGAATTTTCTGTATTATAATTGGAATAGGATTTCCAGAATAACCTTCTCCAGCTAGGTAGAGATGATTTTGCAGAAATGCTGGGTGTTCATTAAACCACTGCATTTATTTACATTTAGCTTAATTTAGTCAAATTTTGATCTTTTTTTTAATTTGGAAAAAAAAAAGAAATAAAATTAACCTTGACTATAAATTCATAAATGTTTGCTGCAAATTTAGAGTCGCTGGTATCATAGCCTTCCGGTGTTTTTGAGTAAGAGAAGCCAGTGCCAACAGGTGCATCTATAAATATTATGTTGAGAGCCTGAAATAAAATAAAATATTACAATAACTCATAATTAATTATTCTAAAAAAATCATAAATAATAATTTAACCTCTGTCCATGAGTAGTAATTTCGAAGAAGTGTTGGCAAGCCTCCATTGTAATTTTCAATATCCATTGATAAGGGGCCTGAGGAGAATAATAGTAATAAGAGTTAATTACAATTTTACATCTAATTTTTATTCACAAAATTAAATTAAAAAATATTACAGTTTAACACTAATCTTTAGTCATATTTTAAATCAGGGACTTTATTAAAAAATTCATTCAAAATCAATATAAAATATTATGGAATATTAAATGAGTTTTTGCACATAATTTTTAACAGAATCCCTAATTAAAATATAACTGAACAATTGATGTCAAATTGTAATATTTTTCAATTTGAAAAATGAATAATTGATTGGGAGTTATTTTGTAATTAACTCTAATAATAATAATAACAGGAATTACCAATTTCAAAGAAAAATGAGGCAAGACCAGAGCAACCAGGGCCTCCATTGATCCAAAGCATGATAGGGTCAGAATTATTTTTAGATTCAACAAAATAGTAGAAGAGTTGGATGTCCTCATTATCCCCAACACCAATGTATCTGAGTTCATATTTTCCATTATATATCATTATTATTTTTTACACGAAAATAAATGATAGGCAACAAATATATAAAAATAATTTCAATAATTGGTAAAGAGGTCAAAATATTATTTATTTAAACAAGTCTATAAATAAGATAAGTATTAGTTAGTACTGTATCATCCTTACAATAAATAAATACCGTTTTTATATAAAGAAACAAAAATAAATTTGGATCATTCTGATACATATTATCATAATTGAACTCTAGGCTAAGAACGCCCATAAATGTCGAATTTTTGACCCAGCCCATAAAATTTGATCAGCAAACTAAGTATGACTATTTAAAACGACACCGTCGGAATATCAGCTCGGATCGGTATTAACCGAATGACTTAGATACCGGACTACTCTAATGAATCCGGTTATCCATTTCGGCTATCAAGATTGATCATCTATTTCTTGTCATATTCGCCAATTCAAATAGTGAATCTTAGATTGGACTCTATCAAGAGACATATAATCCACTCCTTTCCTTAACTTTCTCTCTCTAACCTTTTAGCTCTGGCACTAAACAACCGTTAGGCTGGTTTCAGTAAGTTCTCATATTGGACATCTGGCCCAATCTAAAGCCCATTTCTCAATAGGCCCATCAGTCTCTGCATCAATTTTTAACTCTTTATCATTATTTCCATACATAAATATTTTTAGGACAGAACAAAAATATGCAAAATGCTCAGGCTTTAGGGGAAATTGGAAGCAAACTTACCCAGTCTCAAGTGTGAAAGGAAGCTGACCATAACCTGGAAGAGTCTTCACTATGCTTCTGCCTGAGGCAGCCACAACCTCGTTACCAAACAGGACAAGAAGAAGAAGAAGCAGAGAAACATTGCTCAGACCCATAATTTTGTCTTGTTTTCTCATTTTCTTTTTCTTTAGATCAATTGAAATGCGAAGGCATTGACTGAGATTTTTATAAGCTGCAACCCCTTCAAAGATGATAAATAAATAAATAAATAAATAAACACTAGTTGATAATTATTTATACATCTCGCACAAATGCAGGAATTTGACTACCAGGCTGTCTGTATTTTGCTAGATAAGTAGATAGTGTTTTGAAAGTTAGTTGTGTTAAATTTTTAATTTAATTAGTAATAAATTATTTATTTATTTATTTATTTATTTTAATAAGGTAATAGTTTTACTTTAAAGAGAAATTTGAAAATAAAAATTATTTTTTGGACACTTTCGATAATCTCCCGAACTCCAAGGAATTTATAAAATATTCGAATTTATAAATTTAATAAAATTTTGGACAATTTCGATAATTAATAAAATATTTAAATTATAAGCACATGGCATTTTTACCGGTGCATATAATGTCAAAATTAAAATTTGAGTGCCTAGTTAATATAAAATTTTAAGTTTTGTACATATAAAAATTATATATTCTCTTGGTATATTAATTTGACCGTCGAATTTTTTTTTTGTCAAAAATTTATAATTTTTTTTAGGTAATCGATATGGTTAAACAGTCATCAAATATAAATATTATGAACGAGTTTAATTTTCCAAACATTCGCCAAATAGACAATAAAAGCCCTAAAATTCTAATATAAAGGATGAAGAATGACTTGAATTCCATGTTGAGGGCGAATGGGAAGAAACTCAATGGGGGAGTGAACATAGGAAGGTGAGAGAGTGAAGGCATAGTTTCGTAGAACCATTGAAAGAGCAATTTTAGCTTCGGTCAGGGCAAAATTGGAGCCAACGCAAGTTCTAGGGCCTAACCCAAATGGCAAGTAAGCACCTGTTTTGTTGTTCGTAGCATTCAAAACTCCTTCACTGAATCTTTGTGGTTTAAAAAGATGGACATCTTCGCCCCAAATGTTGGGATTATGGTGCACTGCTAGAGTTGATATGTGCAAGTTTATGTCAGTAGGCACATCAATCTCTCCCAATTTCACTTCTTTTTCTGCTTTTCTTGCAAATCCAACTGCAGGAGGATATAATCTTAGAGTTTCATACATGATCATACCCATCTGCAAGAAAAACAAAATACTTCATTAGAATTCTAAAATTTCTTAACGAGAATATGAATCCCACTTCCAACACAATTTGACTATGCTTGTCATATTTGTCAAAATCGTTAAATTTGGATTTATTTGAGTAATTTGAAAAGTATAAAAATTTAATGCAGAAAATGTGGTAGTTCGGAAAGTTAAGAATATATTCGATGCAGATGCAATTCATCTTATTTTAATTCAAATCCACAACTTACTATCTTAAGTTTTGCAATTCCATCAGCATCTGGAATTTGGTGCCCCAAAACCTCATTTCTTGCTTTGTCTTGCCAATCTGTATGAATTGCCAGAAGCAAAGCAGTCCAATAGAGCAATATGTTAGTAATTTCTTGGCCTGCAACATAGAATGTCTTGCACTCATCAATCACATCTTGCATTGAAATCCTCTTGGATTCTTCTTCATCATTATGAGCTTTCAGTAGTAATCCAAGAAAATCATCCCCAAAACTCTCAATTTCACCTCTTTTTATTTTATCTTCTCTCTTTCTAATTATTTCTAATATTGAATTTTATATCTCTTTCTCGATCTTATCTGCTTCAATTTCATCTCTACTTTTCATAATCATACTGCAAGAAATGGATCCAAAAATTCATTATGTTTTCGAGAAGTTTAATAGAACAAACTCAAATTTTGTTTTGTAGTGTAGTGTTAATATGATGCACCGTAATGCACACCATTGAATCAAAAAATAATTTTATTTTTTTAATTTTTATCAAATAATCTATATTATATGATGCATCGACACACTACACATTATAGTTTTATCATGAAAATTTGAAGAAATAGCTATTGAATAGTCAGGGATGGATTTTATTTTACCTGACGAAAGGAAGATAAAATTTGTAAGCATTTCTGTTAATTACCATGGCTAACTTCATAATCATGTCAAAAATAGTTTTTCCTTCTTGATAACTACTACCAAAAGCTGCCCTGGAAATTACTTCAGATGTGAACAATCTGAATTCTTGAACCAACTCAATCTCTTTGCTCTTGTTTTCTTTCCATCTCTCTAGCATCATCTCAGCACTGGCCACCATAGCTGGAATCATATTCTGCAAAATAATGAAAATCATTTTCAAACAACCTAAGCATTTCAATATAAATCTACAATTAAAGCTACCAATATAAATGCTGCTGCTCATCTCCTCTCATGCACACACACAACTAACTTTTCTTTACTCTCTAACTCTCTCTATGTCTGTAGCTCTCTTTCCTCTATCCCAAAACTAATTTAATCATCTGAAAACGATTCCTAGCCAGCCTCGGACAATTTTTCGCTGTCGTTCGTAAATCAATCCGGCTAGTCTGCGAGACATTGCCGATCAGATAGTTCCCGTCTCCTGTCCAATTCAAAGCTTAGGCACTAGGCAGGCCAAAATTCTACTAACACAAGCTATCGTTAAATCCAATATAATTGTAGGTTAGTCTATATCTAATATTTTCAATAATGGGATAAATGTGATCTTACCTTTAAGCTCTCTCCTTGAAAAGCATAGTTAGCAAATTTCCTCATCTTAATCCATTTTTCACCTTCAGATGCCACAAGTCCATCTCCAACTAGCTTTTTTATGTAAAGTTGGGTATCTGCACCATGATAAATCTTCTCCTTGTTATTCATAATCTCTTTAATCAGCTCTGGGTCTGAAACAACCAACTGTGCTTGAGGACCCATCCAGTACATAAAATTCACCCCTGTCAATTGATGATACATAAACCAAAAAGAAAAATAAGAAAAACCCATTAAATTTTATTATCCAAAACAAAGAGAAAAAGGAAAAAGATTGAATCTTGGGGGGAACTATTGTTACCATAGGTGCTGATCCATGAGTGAATATGAGGCTGGACTCTGGCAAACATATTATGTGATAGATCACTCATGTGTTTGCTCATGGATTCTTTGCTCATACGTATAATTTCTTTAGAGTTTCCATGGATGAATCTGTAAGAAGGGCCTTTGATTCCCTGCGAATTCATTAGCTTCTGTAAGCGAATTGGCGTCCACCATACTTTGTTAAGGAACTTGAAGAGATTTGAGAAGAGATACAGACATAGAAAGCTAGCAAGAAGGATTGCTGCAATTGCTAATGCATCCATTTTTGCTTGAATCCAACTTTGATGATGAGTTTGGCTTAAAGGAGATGAATGAAACCCAGTTGGGTCAGTACCAGAGTCAACCTATAAATTTCATAAAGATTCAATTTTTATTTTTTAATTTGCCGACATTTCTAAAGAATTTCACTTTTTTAATTTATTAGCCAACTGGAAAACTCTACGACGGAATTGCACAGATGGAAGATCTTCAAAATCAAAAATTGACTTTTCTAACTGAAATAATTAGAAAGTTCCAAAAGTCCGAAGTAGACTGAACAACCAAACTGTTATTATTTGCATATGAGCCACATAAATTTTCTCAATATTTTTGTGGGTTCTTAATCTTTGTTGCTATTCCTGAAACACTTTACACGTGTCCTACTTCTCAAACTTTCTAGACTACAAATCCAGAAAATTCCTCTGTTTTTCACTTCTTTCTTTAAAATTGCTCCACCATGGATTCAGCTGACCTGCAAAGTCTTCAGCTTTTTCAATGGCAGCTACTCGCTTTACCACTCCACGTTCTTCTTTGTCACCATTTGCTACTACTAAGCACAATGACAAGAAACATAGCAACCCAAGTAGCAAAATTTCTTGTTCTTTGACCAAGATTAAACCTTGGGGTCGAAATTCGTTTCTCTCTTTCTCACTCTATTGTAGAAAGGAGCAAGCTACTGAAGCCAGAAAGAGCCCACCTTTATCACCTTCTACAACAAAACACGAATTTGAGGGAAAAACCCTGTTGTCATTTTCGATTGTAAGAAGGGAAAATTTGTTGCAACCCATTGGATTTTCTGTTAAAAATGAGCAAGAGACTGAATCTTCAGTTGCTGTGGTTACCGAGAAGAGTGAAAATGAGACAGTAGAGGGGGAAGTAATGAGCAAAGAAAGCCAGGAAACTGAGGAGGAACAAGAAAAACAGCAGGAAATGGATTGGAAAACAGATGAAGAGTTCAAGAAATTCATGGGAAATCCTTCAATTGAGGCAGCAATAAAGTTGGAGAAGAAGAGGGCTGACAGAAAGCTAAAGGAACTTGATAGGGAAAGCAGTGATAATCCAATTGTGGGTCTTTTTAATAGATTAGTTAGAAGTAGTTTAACAAGAGAGAAAGAAAGGTTGGAGAAGGCTGAAGAGGCTTTCAGGGCACTGGATCTTAACAAGGTAGTTAGATTTCTCAATATCTTAAATATTAAATTATCCATGACATCCAGGTAGATGATTAAGATATGAACGTTTATCATGCTTATGTTGCAGTTAAAGAGCTGTTTTGGATTCGATACATTCTTTGCAACTGATGTTAGAAGATTTGGTGATGGTGGGATTTTTATTGGAAATTTAAGAAAACCCATTGAAGAGGTCATTCCTAAGCTGGAGAAAAAACTATCAGAAGCCGCAGGGAGTGATGTGGTTGTGTGGTTCATGGAGGAAAAGAATAATGACATTACTAAACAGGTAACTAATTAATTAGCTTTATTTGATATCTGGCAAATAAATGGCTTGATATGATGTTTCTTTGGAAGGCTTGCGTAGTGCAACCCAAGTCAGAAATGGATCTGCAGTTTGAGTCAACCAAGCTGAGCACTCCTTGGGGTTATTTTAGTGCTATAGCTTTATGTGTTGCAACTTTTGGGACTATAGCTTTGATGAGTGGCTTCTTCCTGAAACCAGATGCTACTATTGACGACTATATAGCTAATGTTGTTCCTCTCTTTGGTGGCTTCCTCTCCATTTTGGGAGTTTCTGAGGTATGGTTTCTCTGATTCAATTGCAAACTTTATGATGCATCGATACAACCAGTTTGGCATGCCATTCTAAGTACTTCAATTGCTAATTTTGGTTGTTTGTAATAGCTGTTATAGAGTTCCTCCAGGGTCAAACCTTACACTGCGAGTTATGCTTTCATGTCGATACCAGGTCCACGACTCCATGTATCCACTCCTAAGCCAAGCCAATAACAGACTGCCATGAAAGAAAGTAGTTTTTGTAATCAGTTCTCTTACATGGCAGTCTAGGTAGGTAAAAGTGGATTAAATTTCGGCAATTCTAAGAGTTCAAGCATACGAGACAATGCATTTAAGCTGGTTAAGTGTTGGAATGGTTAACTATAGTAGAAGAGCATTTTTTTTTCAAGAAAATAGTTTGTTTAGAGCTTGAAGTATCCTTCTGCAGGAATGATTAGCTTGTGATCAGTTGAATGAATTATGATTTGTGTTCTGCAGATTGCAACAAGGGTAACAGCAGCTCGCTACGGAGTTAAACTAAGCCCATCTTTTCTTGTTCCATCCAATTGGACAGGATGCTTAGGAGTGATGAATAACTACGAATCTTTGCTTCCAAACAAGAAAGCTCTTTTTGATATTCCAGTTGCACGCACAGCTAGCGCATATTTGACATCATTAGTGCTCGCCATTGCTGCTTTTGTAGCTGATGGTAGCTTCAATGGGGGTGACAATGCATTGTAAGCTTTCTATGCTTTCATCCTCCCCTCTCGTGAGGATTGATAATCATGGAATGATACAGAAGGGCCAAAAAGTTTTGATCTTTTTTTTTTTTCTTTTTTTTTTTTTAAACTGATGCAACTTAATCCAAGACTTCTGCTGTTTTTCTTGCAGGTATATAAGACCACAATTCTTCTACAACAATCCGTTGCTTTCTTTCATCCAATATGTAATTGGACCTTATACAGATGACCTCGGAAACGTATTACCATATGCAGTAGAAGGTGTGGGGGTTCCTGTCGATCCCCTCGCCTTTGCTGGACTGTTAGGTGAGTTCGTTTTTGGCCATTCAAGTATTTACAATGCATGCAACGCTCAGGATGTGTCCCGAGCGAGAGGCTTTGACTTTGTGAAAATTTTATGCATATGCAACAGGAATGGTAGTGACTTCTTTGAATCTATTGCCTTGTGGAAGACTCGAAGGAGGGCGCATAGCACAAGCTATGTTCGGAAGAAGCACTGCCGCTCTGCTCTCTTTCGCAACATCCTTTCTGCTCGCTATTGGTGGGCTAAGTGGCAGTGTGCTGTGTTTAGCATGGGGATTATTTGCAACCTTCTTCAGGGGAGGGGAAGAGCTGCCTGCTAAAGATGAGGTTGCTCCATTGGGAAGTGATAGATATGCTTGGGGCATTGTTCTTGGCCTTATTTGTTTCCTTACTCTTTTCCCAAATGGAGGAGGAACTTTCTCCAACCCATTCTTCAGTGATCCTTTCTTCAGAGGTGATCTGTAGAAAAGATTAGATTTTTTTTTGTGATAGTTGAAATGTGTTATGAATGTTTCATGTATAATTGTGTAAATATTTCTTTCTTTTCTTTTTTAATTTTTTTTGGAAAACGTTGTGTCATTGTTTTAGTTCACGTCTTGAAGGAGAAATCCTGATGGTAGTAATTAGTTTTGGATGTATTGGTGAATATGAAAATAATTAATTGCTCCCTAATTTCTGAACTCAAAGAGAATTAGTGCATGATCATCTTTGGTGGATGATAAAATGCCTTAATTTTGGAGTGTTAATTTTCTGCAAGTTAGGTGTTAGTCTTTTTTTTTTTTTTTTATCTTGCAAATCGGTTTATCAAGCCCAACAGATCGATTCAGATAGCCCTCAATCCATTTTCACATCCGTTAAACTCTGATATTTTGGAACTTATTAGTTATGATTGATAAAAATGTAAATTTTAATAATAGAAAATTTTAAAAATCAAAATTTTGGAAAAGGGGTTGTTTTGTTTATTAACATTTATAAAATTGTTAACAAATTTGGTTTTAGTTGGTTACAATTGAATTTTTATTATCTATTTACTGAGTCAAGTTTGATTTATAATTTTTATTAAATTTCAATTTTTAGCTATTTTAAATCGATTTAATTATAATTTAAAATCTAATTGTGCTTAGTTTTTCTTTTCAATTTCCAATGATTAGTTTATGAATCTAGTGTTTTGGCTTAACTTTTTGATATTCAATTTCTAAAATTTAGAGTTTCATTATCAGCAAGAGAAGTTTAAAAATAGAAGAATATTTCGACCATGAAACGAAATAAATTGACCCTATTGATTTGGAAGTTTTGAGGCAGTGTTTTTGGGTTCGGTTTAATAATCAAATAAAAATAATTAAAAATCGAATTTTTAATATTTTTATCAATCGAATCGAATTTATAGAATAACCGAATTCAAATCGAATCGAAATTTTCGGTAGTTTTCGTTTAATCGAAAAATCAAAAATTAAAATTATTTTTTAAAAAAATAAAAAGATTGTGTCTAAAAATATAAATCATAATATACTAAAGTAAAAATATTTAAATTGTATAAAATAAAAGTTCAAATTAAAGATACAATTTCAAAATATATAATAAATAATACAATAAAATCGTTAAATAATATTTTTTCATTTAATCAATTTTCAATTTAATCTTCAAAATTCTATATTATCACCTAAAAAATAGATATTAATAATTGATAAATGTACTCATATAATTTACAACTCAAAATAAGATAATTTAGATGTATAAAATAATTATTCAATTAAAAAATAAAAAAATAATTATATAGAATTTTGGTTCGGTTTGATTTTTTTGCGTTTTTTTCCTTTAAAATCAAACCGAAAAAACAATTTTTTTAAAAAAAATTCAAAACCGAACTGAAAAATTGAACTAAATTAAAAAATCGGTTTGTTCAATTTTTCAGTTTGAACCCAAATTTGCTTAACCTCAGTTTTTTATTAACATGGACAAAAAATCAAAATGCAACAATATAAAAAGTTATAATTTTGTTACTTACATTTTTTTACCGACTACATGTAGGAATGATCACGGGTCGGGACAGAGGTAGGAAATGGCTCCCCAACTACTGTCCTGCGCAGGGATGAGGGCAGGGCCATCCCCGATAGTACTGCAGAGGAAAAATTCCCCTCGTCCCCTTCCCCTCGACGATCCCCGCATAAAAAAATATTTTATTTTTGAAAAAATCTAATTATAACTAAAATATAGCATTTAACAATTAATTGTAATTGAAATATAAGATTTAATAATTAAAAAAAATATAAATTCAATTAAAAATCAAATTAATATAAATTTTAATCATTGACAAAATTAAAATTAAACATAATTTAAAATTAAATTATATAAATATAATTAAATTTAATTACTAAATTTCGGGGGTAAAAAAAATTCGGGATGGGGATCACAATGTTCGTCCCAACCCTGAATTTTAAGTCGGAAAATATTTTTTTTCTGTTCCTGCCCCTACGAAAATTTTTTGAGGATTCTTCGTCCCATCCCATGATCATCCCTAACTATATGTGTTTTTTTCTTATAAAATTATGAAACAATTATATGCTAATGCAAGTAGATGGAGTTCAAAGAAGATAAAATTTAAAAAAAAAATAGTTGAAAAATTCGCTTCTCGATAAAGGAGTTAAAATATGCAATTTTGCCTTTAATATTGATAATATACCTAGCTACTAGTCTGGACATCGGCATAAGAGTAGCTAGATCTCCTCTTAAGCTCGGACAACCCTTGACCAACCACTTAAGGGGGTCATCAAAACCCAGAAGTCTGAATAACACTCGGACAGGTAGAGTTCGGATAGCGTTCGGACAAATAAAGTCCAGAGATAGTTCGAACATCCAGAGATAGTTCTGACAGGTGTTAAGTATAACTGCCACAACAGGGAAGTCGTTATCCTACCTCCCTCACGTCCTCCGCAACAGTCGGAGAAGTGGGTATAGTGGGCAAAAGAGCCGGGACTTCCCCCACTACTTCCTGAAATAATGGAAATCCTGCCTATAAGAGGAAAAATCCAAGGTATGTACATTTTCCTTCGATTTGGATCAGAAATTCACACTCTTTCACAAAAATTCTAACTTGACCGTCAGAGATTTTATCAGCGAAAGCCCACCGATTATTTTATTCTTTTTTCGCAGGTTATCCCAAAGGATTAGCTTTTCATCAACTTGTCATTATTTAGTGTGGTGAGCATGGAACATAAACCTTTTCCCATACCTCAATCCAAACTCTTTCCAACTAGAAAAATCAAGCAAACAACCCCGCCTTGCCTGGAACACAACAGTTCCTTCCTCAGTCCAACGACCCCAACTCTAAGTTCTCACAGTTCAGTGCGACAAGGGGAGCCACCTCCTTTGGCACACATGATGTCGTGTGTGTGAAGTACTAAAATTCTTGTCATTAGAGGAATATTTACCTCCTGCTTCTCCTAAAACTCACAGATTTCGACGAACAATGTGCGGAGATCTTTCACCTCTTTCTCGCCAAACCCACCGAGCTTGGTGGAAGAGCTAAGATCGACCTCAACAACTGAAGTGCTTACAACATTAGCAACAGGGGGAGTCCGCCCCTCTTCAGCAGGAGGAGCCGAGATCACTTCAAGAGTTACGGGACGCGCGCTATAGGCACCTTCAACAAGCTTCTGCCTTTTGGCCCTCATTATCTTAGCAGCTCGATTCCCTTTCTTTATGGCTGCGAAAAAGAGAAAAATTAAAAGGAGAGCATCAGTAACACTTAATATGAAGAGTAGTAAAGCTACCTTTTGTCTTCCGAGGAACATGCTCGGAGTCAAAGGGGTCCAGCAGATTCTTGAGGTTTCACTTATATCGCTCTAACTCCCGCCACCACATCATAATCTCTTCCTCCTCTTTGATCAACCATAAGCCATTATCGTTATGGTTCTTGAACCGACCCCAGGTAGTCCAGATAAGGAAATCAACTTGGACCCTCTATACCAGGAAATATCGATCCTTCCACTTCTTCAACGACTCGGGATTCCCAATGAATGCACCATAGCCCACCCGAGCCTATATATAATTGCAATCTTTGGTACCAGTATGGAGACCGACCATATAGGTAGCCCAAAATAACTTCAACGTCAAATCAATACCGTGCTCCACTGCCCAGATTTGAAGAGCAGATATGGTACGCCATGAGTTAGGGTGAAGCTACCCAATGGATATGTCAGAATAGTTCAGCATCTCCACCTCGAACCTCGTCAGGGGAAGTCGAACATCGGCTTCTAGCTGTGCCTTATAGATGGTGATCTTCTTTTTGTTAGCAAAGGGAGTGTTTGCCCTCTGAGAAGAGCTCGACTTGCTTACCACGTAGACCTTTTTAGACTTTACTTTTGCAAAAAAGATAGGCAGCTCCTCCTCTCTTATCTTAGACCCGGTGCTGCCCATCCCGGGTAGACGGCGAGGAACCTTCTTGTGAGATATCGGCTCGTCGCTCGAGCTCGAAGCATCATTAATGGGTGCCTCCCCACTTTCACCCATTCTCTCACTTGAAGCCTTAGCCGAACTCATATTTCCCAAAGCAACAATGAAAAAGAAAAAAAGAAAACAGGAGTAAAAGATGGGGATCGAGAGAAAACCTGCAAGAAACGAGATTGAAACAACTACCGAATAGAACGGAGGATCATTGCACTAAGATGCATCGCCTTAGAAACCACCTTCTTAATGGAAACAAACAAAGCACACAGAAAAATCAGAGAAAAATGATGGAAATGGAAGGGAAAGAAGATGAGAGACAGAAGGCTTATATAGAGATCAAAAACCACTAGCAGCCGTACGCGTGCTGCAAGATCCGGTCTTCAGAGGTTGTCATTATGACACGTACGCTAAAGCTGAATAGGTCCCAAGCTTCTCGCGCATGCCAAAGGCACGATAATAATTACCCCCATTAAATGCTTATGTTACAAATCGGCTCTAGCTTAACTGTTCATTCACCACCAATAATACAAAAAGACAGATCACGTATATTGGAGCACAATTCGCCTCACACGACACTTTATCCACGCACACATACCCGAGCTTACGTAACACTCTGGCTGAACTCTCCCATATTAGCTCATTCGGCGCACACACCATGAGCACTCAAGAACAATATGGCCCAGAGATTTCCTCAATTCTTTTGACAGACCTCTGAACGCTCTAATATAAATGTTGCTGACCAAGGAGGGACTTGTAATACCCCCAAATTTGCATCCGTCATGAATGGTATAATGTAGAGCGTAAATAATTACCCTAGGACCGATTTAGGAGTAATCACAGTTTATTAGTATAGAAAAATTGGAAGGGTGTAAAGATTATACGTACCCAGGCCTGAAAAACCCGAGATAAGCGATCCGACGGGCAATGTGACCTAAGGGTAGATTATGAAAGTGAATGTTAAATAGAGTCTGGTGGTATAATTTGAAAAGAAATTGAGGTCCAATAGACATTCAAAAAGGTAAATGAAGAAAAATTTTACGAATCGATGTTAGTTTGACCATAATTTTGACCACTCATTTGGGGATCATAGAGATCTCCAATGGACCTCATATTTCACATATATATTATAAAAAGTATAAAGACACCCAAGAAATTAAAAAATAACAATTCAGACAGTTTTGAAATTTTGAATTTCGGACCAGCAGCACAGACAGCATAAACTAGAAGTATATTGAAACGATGTCAATTTTAACCATATGCTTTTGAATATTATTGTTCATAAGGGATAAAATTTTGAAGCATTATGACATCGAGAACACTGGTTTCAGAAAAATGGTCAGGAACCTAAAAAAAATGCTGAATAAGATTTCAGTGAAAATTTAAAAATATCAATGACCTCTAAAAATCACAAAAATTTCCAATTCTATATGAAATTATATTTAGAATATATTGGTGCAAAAAATAAATTTTTGGTAACATCAAAATTTTGCTTACCGAACTGCCTTGGGTGGATCGGACTGAAAATAAACTCTGATTAGGCTGAAAATTTATGTCCAAGTCTAATTTATTATTTTAAGTATGATGAAATTTATTATAAGTTAATTTGAATATGGAAAGTGAGATAATTAATTTTGGGGCATACAATGAGCTTAAAACTAAATTTGGGCTTGAATTGGATCCAACCACTTTGGTTGAACCGGATCAACCCAAAAATTAGGGTATATAAACCCCAAAATATCATAAATCTATAGAGACCTCCAGAATTTCGGCCTTCCCTTCTTCCTTCTTAACTGTGAGCCATTTTCTCCATTCTTCTCCATTTTTCTTTATCTCTCTTCCACTCTCTCTCCAAAATCAAACCTCCTAGACTAATTTCAGCCCCTCTATAACATTATGACAGCCCCTAAATCCCATTTTGAGCAATAGAAATGAGAGAAAGTAAGGACTCAAGTTTGTGTCCTAAAATCAAGGTATGTGAAATCAAGATTTTTAAATTGATTTAAGGATTCTAATAGGTAAATTAGGGTATGTAGAGTATATTTATGTGATTATTTTGCATAAATGAAGAAAGAAATTAAAGAAAATCCACCATGAAAATTCGGCCAAGGAAAGAAAATTCAAGAAAAATGAGAAAGCTAGGAGGAAAAAGAAAGAAGAAGGAATGAATAGGAGAGTATAGTCCACCAAGGGGTATGTTGATACAATTTACGCTCAATTTCATTTAATTCTTGAATTTTGAGATGGAATTTACATTATGTAATAACATGAAATGGAAGAAAAATGCAAAATAAAACAAGGTGATTATTAAAGGAGGTTTAGATATGAAATAAATATAATTATGTATATAAAATAACCATTTAAGGGAAACAACTTTGGAGGCTGAATTGTACTAAAAAGGAAATAAAATGATATTTTGATAATTAATAGGGTATTAAAAGAAATTCTAGTATTAAAATAGTAATTAAATATGTTATGACAAAATTTGTATAAAAATAATATATTTATATGTGATTAGTGGTAAAATAAAATGATGTTTATATAAAAAACTAAAAGATATTAAGGTAAAATGGGTGTTAATTAACATGTGTTCATATAAAATAATATTAAAAATTTAAACAGCATAAAATAGAGCATGAAGAGATTTATGATTGTAAATTTTCATGTTGGCCGAATTTGCATAATGAGATGTAAAGAGTTAATTGATGTTAAGTAATAGTTGGTATAAAATATATTATATAAATTCAAGGAAAAAAATAATTAGTATAATTTAAGTCTGAGTAAATATAGGCGTATAAGATTTCTTATGGAAACATAATGTCATAACATTACGGAACTAGATATATAATTAAGTAAAACTTTGAAATAAGTTGATATAACTAAACAAAGTAATGAAATAATGTAATATAATTATAAATAAGTAAAAAAAAACCATTGGAAGATGGGAAATGCCATGAAGGTTGAACCATGTCCCTATATTTAATATAGTGAAATCTAAAGATTTATGATGGATTTAGTAAGAGTTTAAACAATACAAAGCATGAAAAATGCAAATAAAATAATTAAATGGAAGATAGCAAGTTTACTTAATTAGGTGTAAATAAACACAATAATGAAAGTAAGAGTAATTTAAGAAATGTGATGCAAATTAAAGATAAATTAATATGTTGATAAGTAAAATAAATATAGAAATATGAATGGTATGAAGATGAAGAAAGAAATGTGATATATGTAAGATGATACAGTGAAACCGTATGGTATTCCATAATATTATACCATACTTTATTTGTATGTGAATAAACATTTTTATGTATCTATGATTTTATATATATTAATGATGAGTGTTTATAAAATGAGAATGGAAGATGTGGTATCTATAATAGCAATGATATGATTGGTGACGGGAAAATTTAATATAATGAGAAATAATTAATTGTCCTTAGTGTACGGTGGGTAACCCAGGACCCTAGGATAGTATAGCTAGCCATAGGATCACTTACCCCGCGGTGTTGTGTTAGTGCAATTGTAATGAGAAAAAGAAAGTGTGAATATATTGTTAGCCGGCTCAGCATTGATACATCGAGAGTAGCTACATACCCCCGAGTGTTTATGGACACTTCCAAGAGTAATCACATACTCCCGAGTAATATGGATACTCTCATTGATTGAATTTTCATATCCGCTTATCTGATTCATGATTTTTCTACTGTCAACATCTAGGGGCAAAATGATAATTTTACATAAAATAGTGTAAAACGGGTAATTAAGGCTTTATTAATGTTAAAAATATGAAAAAGAATAAGTTAAAATAAAAAATGAGGTATATATGTGTAATAAGGGCAAAAACATAATTATGTGATAAATCGAGGATAAAACGGTCAATTAGTTGTAAAAATATGATTAAAAAGGTTAAAATGGTTAAATTGATAAAAAGGGTAAAATAGTAATTAAGAAAAGCTATAGAGACTAAACTGTAATTTGTCATTCCAAAGAAAATTTTTAAGGACTAAAATGTAATATATGTAATTGAATTGAGTTAAAGTCAAAGAAAGTCAAACTGATCAAAATTGAAGTCAATTTGATCAAAATATGACAAAAATCAAATTCTAGAGACAAAAATGAAAGTTTGCCAATTAAATAGAATTAGAAATAGAAATAAATCGACTTGGTCAAAAATTGAAGTTGATTATCCTAAAATAAAGTAAAGTAAATTGTAGGGACCAAATTGAACTTTTCCATCAAAGCATAGAAATAAGTGAGATTAACTAAGGAAAAATACGTATGCAGAAAATTAAATCAAAAGTGCAAAATAAATAAAGTTAAATGTGACAAATAAAAATTCAGGGGCTTAATTGTAATTTTTTATTCAAGTAGAAATTATGTAAGAATTTAGTAAGAAAATATTGAATATGAAATTCAATAAAGAAAAAAGGGGCCAGAATTTAAATGACAGTGATTTAGAATAATTTCAGGTTCAGGGGGCAAATAATAAAATTGAGAAAATAAAATCAAAATGAGAAAATAAATTCATAACTTATTTTGTATAAAAGAATAATGAAAAGAACTTAATGGTAAAATAAAGTATAAAATATGATAAAGAATTTAAAGATAAATCGGTGGATAGAAATTAAAATTTGAATTGGACCGAATGAGGTCGAAAAGAGGAATTTGAGTAAATTTAGTACAAATGGAATAAATTTGTAAGTTGATTAAAAGCTAAGAAAATTAAGGATGGAATTGAAATTAGTTGAGGATCAGAAAAAAAATGAAATGAAATTTTCATGAAAGAATTGTTAAAAAGTAAGAACTTAAATGGAAATAGTAGATATGAGAGAAAAGATGACAAAATGATTAATTAGATTGGAACCGAAAATAATTTAAAGAGTATGTAACGTCCCCGGATAGCCGCTTTCCGATATTGTTCGCTTTGGGCATTGGCCCTCACGATTTTGTTTTTGGGTCTCCCTAAAAGACCTCGACAGGGGAGAAGTATCCATAGCCATATAAGGATTACTTCGTTCTCCTCTCCAACCGATGTGGGATCCTTTGACTGAATCCACCTGTATGTAGGAGCCTTTGACTGACTTCACCCCCCTAAGGAGGCTCAGTGTCCTCGCTGACACATCAGGCCCAGTCCCATGGCCAACACACCGATCCGATACCGGCTCTGATACCAATTGTAATGTCCCCGGATGGCCGCTTGCTGATATTGTCCGCTTTGGGCATTGGTCCTCACGGTTTTATTTTTGGGTCTCTCCAAAAGACCTCGACAAGGGAGAAGTATCCATAGCCATATAAGGACTACTTCGTTTTTCTCTCCAACCGATGTGGGATTCTTTGACTGAATCCACCTGTATGTAGGAGCCTTTGACTGGCTAACAAAATGTAACACCCTTACTGAAAAGTCTAACTGAAACAAGTGATAAGCTGAAATTTTTTTTAACCTTAATTATTCCATCAATTGTAGGCTTGTCACTTGTTTCAGTTAGACTTTTCAGTAAGGGTGTTACATTTTGTGGTATCAGAGCCCAGGTTTAGCCTTTTTTGGGTAGCCTGAAATGAGGAATATGTTTCTTGAAAGTTCTGAGGTTTGGCAAGAAGGGCAAGTTGAGCCCTAGGTTTATAGGTCCCTACGAGATACTTCAAAAAGTGGGTCCCTTGGCCTACAGGTTAAAATTGCCAAAATTTTATTAAGTTCATAGTAAATGGGACAGTTATAGGTCATCGGCGAATGCATAATTAAGATAATTAATTATAGGTATTAAGATGACAAAATAGGTTTAAAAAAAAATTCCGGCATGTAGGGTTCCGGAACAGTGTTAAGCATGTTATGGGTGTTACAGAGTATCTAAAAAGTTAAAGGAAAATAAGGCAACGCAAGAAAATAAAGAGCTATGAAAAAAATTTAGAAATTTAAAAATACTCAGGTAATGACCAATTAATGAAGAAAGAGATTCCATATAATGGCAGAAGTTAACTGTTATAATTGAAAATGTGCAACAAGATGAAATTATAAATTGGATTGGAGGAACGTGGATAAAATAGTTATATTAATGACTAAATAGAAATTTGTAAGAAGTTAAGTAAAAGTATATTCGTATAAAGGGATTAAATGTGGAACCGTAACAGTACTAAAGATCAAGTAACAGAAGAGAAAGTAAAGAAAACAAAACAAAACATGTACGAGTATATAAATGACCTGGATTAAGTGATAATACAAATAATATAACGATATAGATATGAGGCAAATAAAGAAATCAATTCAACCGGAATATAAAAAAATAATAATAAATAAATTTATTTAGATGAAATTTTGTGTAGTTGTATCCACCACTAGGAAACAATGTTTCTTAGAGAGCGGTTTGTAGAATGCGCGCAGAAACAGAAAATTTGGGGACGTGAAGAAGGAAGATTGATAGGGCATGTACATAAAGACTGTTTGGATCGCATAGGTTGAGGCAGTTCTATTTGTATTTGGTATCTGATATATAATAATTATGATTATTTTTTTTATAAATAATTAATATCATGAATACTAGCATATGTGCATAGGAATATTACGTGGATGACTGTATATTGATTCTGTATAAGATATGAAAATTATGAATTAGTGTAGGATGTTGACGGACTTATGATAATATACCTAGCTACTAGTCCAGATATCGGCATAAAAGTAGCTAAATCTCCTCTTAAGCTCGGGCAACCCTTGACTGACCATTTAAAGGGGCCATCCAAATCTAGGAGTCCGGATAACGCTCAGACAGGTGGAGTCTAGATAACGTTCGGACAAATAGAGTCAAGAGATAGTTCGGACGGGTGTTAAGTATAACCGCCACAATAGGGAAGCCATTATCCCTTCTCCCCCACATCCTCCGTAACAGTCGGAGAAGTGGGTATAATGGGTGAAGGAGCCGGGACTTCCCTCACTACTTCCTGATATAATGGAAATCCTGCCTATAAAAGGAAGAGGCCAAGGTATGTACAATTTCCTTCGATTTGGATCATAAATTCACATTTTTTCATAAAAATTCTAAGTTGACCGTTGGAGATTCCGTCAACGAAAGCCCATCGGTTCTTTTATTCTTTTTCGCAGGTTGTCCCGAGGATTAGCTCTTCATCCACTTGTCATCATTGCACATAACAATGAAACAATTAGCATTTTAAGGACATCTAGAGAATATAATATCAACCATAACTTGATAGTTACACTTTGCTAACTTATATTATAAGTTGGTTGATTGGCAAGAATAATACCATAAAGAACATTCCCCATCTCCTTTTTTACAATAAAGCATACTTCAGCATCATCCACGAAGCCATTATACACATCTCAAGGAAATCTCTAATTAAATAAAAAAAATCATCCCTTTACTTAGAGTATTGAGCACGTAATTAAAATAAAAAAATTATTACTTTTTCTATTTTTTATATGTTATTTTTACTAAAATTAAATTTAATATTAAAATTAAATAATAAAATATAATTGATTCTCATTTTAATGAAAAAGAAAAATATATTAAAAATATATATTAAATTATATCGAATATCTAAAATTGACAGATAAATAAAATTTTAATTTTACTAAAAAATGATACATAAAAAAGAACGGATAGAGTAAAAATTAATTTTTTTATTATTTTTTAAATATTTAATTTTTAATTAATTTTATCTCTTTTTATTCTTTATTTTTCTCTTTTTCTTGACAATAATAAGTTTAATAATTATTTAAAAATAGGACTATTTTTCTTGACAATAATAAGTTTAATAATTATTTAAAAATAGTATGTATGTTTCAAAATTCATTCATGTTAAATTGTTGTGAATGGAGAAAACCAACATTGGAAAAATTTTACCTTTATAGTGGAGTAATTTGATTTGAATAAAAATTAATTTGAAAGTGGTATGATTTAAATATAACTTTAATCTGTACGGATGTGCAGATCAACTTTTTGGTGCCTACAAATCAAAGAGGTAATTAATCACTGTAATTGACAGTGATACCCTGTTTAACAATAAAAAAAATCACGTTACAAGGTGTTAAATCGCCTTATAGGAGAAGGTATTTGCAAAAATCTCCTTATAAATAAGTCTTTTTATTTGTTCCATTTGCCACCGAAGAAATCCTTCTTAATAAGATAAATTCGTCAACACCATTTCGACTTTACTTTTCTTCTCTTCTAAGTTGTTTCCGCCATGAAATTGTGGCTGAGTTCTCTGCAATCTAAACAAACCGTGAAATTGGAAGTAGCCGATCAATGCACTCTGCAACAGCTCAAAGAGGTTCTCTCTCATACACTTTCTTCGTCGTCTTCGCAACAGCCTGCATCTTCTCTCCGTTTCTCTCTCAACAGAAAGCATGAGCTTTCCTCTCCGTCCCCGCGAGATTCTCTGCTCTCTCTCGGTATCAACTCCGGTGACCTTATCTATTTCTCCCTCAACCCAGATGATTTTTGCTCCTCCGGTGCTCAGGCCCTAGGTGCAAGTTCTGACCTTTTATCTCAGACTCAAACTCAACAAGGTAATCTTCAATTGCAATCGATTGATTTACAAGAATGTGACAGTTTTGTTTCAAATGCGAGCACAAAACTCGAAACCCTAGGTCAACGTTTGCCTGGTGATATTAATTCACAAGAATCCTGTCCAAACAAATGTGAAATTTCTAAAGAATCTGAGGTTGTGGCCATGGACTGTTCAAATCAACAAACTGAATCCTTAACCCGAAGTAAAAATTTGTCTACTGAAGGACAGTCTGGAATGCTAGAAGAAAACCTAGACACCCAAACATTGGGAGGTGGAGAAGGTATGAGTATTGATACAATCTCACCTAGTGCTGATGGTAAGAGGATCTCTGCGCCTAGTTTCTTGAAGAGGGTGTTAACAGAAGAGATAAATGAGGACTTTAGTGACAAGAAGCTCTTGTTTCTTGCCATTCATGCGGTTTTCTTGGAATCTGGCTTTGTTGGGTTTGATCCAGTATCGGAGTTGCGAGTTGATCTCTTTCATCTTCTCCAAGAGCAGCCTTCAATGAATTACACTACTTCAGTTAGCTACACCCTTCCTGAACTTTTAACAGAGGATAATGTTACTGATTCTGTTATTTTGACGTTTCAGACAATAGACCATTATGTCCATCTCTATGGATGTTTGGCCAAGAGTAAGTCAAGTTTACATAAATTGAACTTGGATAAATGTATATTGGTGCCATCTATTGGAATGATTTGGGCATATTTTGACAATGCTAATAGGCGGAATGAGATTGATAGATCCTACATATCCTTTGCTGAAAATGTTATTTTCGAGTTCTGGAAAACTGTGAAGGATCAGCTTGTTTTGCCATTGTTGATAGATCTTTGTGAGAAAACTGGTTTGAATCTCCCACCATGCTTGATGCGCCTACCAGCAGACATAAAGCTCTGGATTTTGAAGCTACTTCCTGGTCAAGTTATTGCAAGAATGGCATGTGTTTGTAAGGAGATGCAATATTTGTCTTCTAACAATGAATTGTGGAAGCAAAAATTTGCTGAGGAATTTGGAAGCGGGACAGGATCACGGGCAATGATCAATTGGAAAACAAAGTTTACTTCTTTTTGGGAGAGAAGGAAGCAGCAGAACACAAACAATGTTTTTGCAACTGGACGTTTTCTTTTTCCTAACTTAAGAGCTCAACCTGATCGATTCCGAATTCCCCGAGGAGTAATTGGTGGTGACTTTGATAGGCTGCCTTTTCACGGCGGTCATGCTCCTTTTGGACGACGTTTTGAAGAGCGTGATCCTCTCCGAAGGCAAGGTCGTGCTCCTTTTGGACGACGTTTTGAAGAGCCTGATCCTCTCCGAAGGCGATGGCAAAGGTAAATGCGGCAGATTTTTTCACGTAATTATAATCTTGGAGGAGACTTTCGCCAGGGCTGAATGCTGTAAATGGACTACTTTGGGGACTTTTTGCAGGTAGTCTGCAAGCATGTTATATATATATATATATATATATATATATATATATATATATATATATATATATATATATATATATATATATATATATATATATATATATATATATATATATATATATATATATATATATATTGTCTGTAAGCATATTAAGTAATAGTCAGTAATGTACTGCTCGATCTACTAGGTTAATGGCTCCTATGGAGTACAGCATACGTAATAAATAATTATCATATGTTTAAATAGTATTTTTGCAATGCATGGGCTCCTACTTCCCTCAATGGTAGCTGTTGCTACTTTTTGATAGATTTAAGAGTTGTTGTTATCTATTAGTAATCAAAATGTTGAATTAATAAAGGCTTTAACCAATCTATGATATCATTAAATAAAAAAATTGCAAGGACATTTTTTTTGGATCTAATATTCTGAATTTTGTTTTTTTTTTCCTGGATTAACCATTTGATATTCAAATATTAAATTTGAATTCAAAAGATTTTTAATTTTTAGCCTAATCTACATCACCTTCGTCACCCCATGATTGATATATTTGACCACCCCATGATTGATATATTTGACATCGACGACTATTTAAAAAGGAAAATTACACTAACAACTTAACTTACCACACCACTCAGCTAAAAAAACTGGGATATATTAAAAATAAAATAGAACAGCAAAGTCACTCTCAACGTGGGGTACCCCATTTACATGTAAAAGACCCACATTATTTGACTTGGAAAAAAAAAGTATGACTTTGTCAGTAAGTTGCACTAATTTTTGACACATCAGCTGCAAAAATTAAATCACCCCACTATCCAAAATAATTTACAAAAATCACAAAAATTCAATTTTCTTTTTCCAAAAACAGTATTAACAAAAAGTGCCGTTGATTAGCAAGAATAATACCATGAAGAACATCCAATATCTCCGTTTTTACAAAAGCATATAGGGTATTGAGCACGTAATTAAAATAAAAAAGATTAAAAATTAACTTTTTCTATTTTTCATCATTTTTAGGATTTTTTATCTTTTAATTAGTTTTATCTCTTTTTATTCTTTATTTTTCTCTTTTTTCTTGACAATAACAAATTTAATAATTATTTAAAATTGTATGTATGTTTTAAAATTCATTTGTGTTAAATCTCCTTGTATCATAAGCTGTTAAATCTCCTTATATTATTAGGTATTTGCAAAAATCTCCTTATAAATAAGTTTTATTTATTCCATTCGCCACCGAAGAAATCCTTCTTGATAAGATAAATTCGTCAACACCGTTTCGACTTTACTTTTCTTCTCTTGTAAGTTGTTTCCGTCATGAAATTGAGGCTGAGATCTCTGCAATCTAAACAAACCGTGAAATTGGAAGTCGCCGATCGATGCACTCTGCAACAGCTCAAAGAGGTTCTCTCTTATACACTCTCTTCGTCGTCTTCGCAACAGCTTGCATCTTCTCTCCGTTTCTCTCTCAACAGAAAGCATGAGCTTTCCTCTCCGTCCCCGCAAGATTCTCTGCTCTCTCTCGGTATCACCTCCGGTGACCTTATCTATTTCTCCCTCAACCCAGATGATTTTTGCTCCTCCGGTGCTCAGGCCCTAGTTGCAAGTTCTGACCTTTTATCTCAGACTCAAACTCAACAAGGTAATCTTCAATTGCAATCGATTGATTTACAAGAAGGTGACAGTTTTGTTTCCAATGAGAGCACAAAACCCGAAACCCTAGGTCAACGTTTGCCTGGTGATATTAATTTACAAGAATCCTGTCCAAACAAATGTGAAATTTCTAAAGAATCTGAGGTTGTGGCCATGGACTGTTCAAATCAACAAACTGAATCCCTAACCCTAAGTAAAAATTTGCCTACTGAAGGACAGTCTGGAATGCTAGAAGAAAACCTAGACACCCAAGAATTGGGAGGTGGAGAAGGTATGAGTATTGATACAACATCACCTAGTGCTGATGGTAAGAGGATCTCTGCTCCCAATTTCTTGAAGAGGGTGTTAACAGAGATAAATGAGGACTTTAGTGACAAGAAGCTCTTGTTTCTTGCCATTCATGCGGTTTTCTTGGAATCTGGCTTTGTTGGGTTTGATCCAGTATCTGGGTTGCGAGTTGATCTCTTTCATCTTCTCCAAGAGCAGCCTTCAATGAATTACACTACTTCTGTTAGCTACACCCTTCCTGAACTTTTAACAGAGGATAATGTTACTGATTCTGTTATTTTGACGTTTCAGACAATAGGCCATTATGTCCATCTCTATGGATGTTTGGCCAAGAGTAAGTCAGGTTTACATAAATTGAACTTGGATAAACGTATATTGGTGCCATCTATTGGAATGATTTGGGCATATTTTGACAATGCTGATAGGCGGAATGAGATTGATGGATCCTCTATATCCTTTGCTGAAAATGTTATTTTCAAGTTCTGGAAAACTGTGAAGGATCAGCTTGTTTTGCCATTGTTGATGGATCTTTGTGAGAAAACTGGTTTGAATCTCCCACCATGCTTGATGCGCCTACCAGCAGACATAAAGCTCCGGATCTTGGAGTTACTTCCTGGTCAATTTATTGCAAGAATGGCATGTGTTTGTAAGGAGATGCAATATTTGTCTTCTAATGATGAGTTGTGGAAGCAAAAATTTGCTGATGAATTTGGAAGGGGGACAGGATCAGAGGCAATAGTCAATTGGAAAACAAAGTTTACTTCTCTTTGGGAGAGAAGGAAGCAGCAGAACACAGAACTTGACAATATTCTTCCAGTTAGACGTTTTCTTAAGTTTCGAGCTCAACCTTATCAACTCCGAATACCCCCTGGAGTAATAGGTGGTGACTTTGATAGGCTGCCAATTTTCGGCTTTCCTCCTGCTCCTTCTGGACGGCATATTGAACAGCCTGATCCTCTCCGAAGGCAAATGCGGCAGAATTTTTCACCTAATTGTAATCTTGGAGGACACTTTCGCCAGGGCCGAATGCTGTAAATGGACTACTTTGGGGACTTTCTGCAGATGGTCTGTAAGCATGTTATATATATTGTCTATAAGCATATTAATAATCTGTAATGTACTGCTGGATCTACTAGGTTAATGGCTCCTATGGAGTACAACATACCTAAAAAATAATTATCATATGTTTGGATAGTATTTTTGCAATGCATGGGCTCCTAATTCCCTCAATGGTAGCTGTTGCTACTTTTTGATAGATTTAAGAGGAGTTGTTATATATTGGTAATTTGCATTGTAAATGTTTATTATTTCTCCTTGAATTGGTAGCAATTTCATTGCAATGGTATTGAATTGATGTTCTGAGCTTACACTTTGGGAACTATAAGAAAGTGGAACTATGGAATCCTATTATTGCTGAGTGCATGGGCACGTTCTTTTTCATTTGTGTCATCTTCCCCATTATTTGGAGGAAAAGCAAGTTGGCCGAAAGCGATGGATTCTTTGTTAACTGTGTGAAGAATAGGTGACCAAGATTGTGAATGAGAAATGAGAATGCTTGTTTACTGGTTCAAGATACCGTGAGAACGATTGGGTGCTTTGTTAAAAACTACTTCAGTCACCTGATTTATAATTCAGTGTCTGCAAAATTGCAATGAGAATGACAAGTCTCTCTCTCTCTCCCTCCCTCATTGCAAAAATGCATTAACTTTTTGGATGCTTTTTCTGAAAGTTGCTAACTTTGGATACTGAATTGATGAATGGTGACACTGAATATGGTTTTTCCTTTAAACTCTAGTAAATTGGCTTATTATTCTTTTCTAATTTCAAAAACAATCGTTTATAATAACAGCTGCAATGTGTATGCCTTAAACAAAGTTCAGGAATTCTGATCATATGATATGAGCCATAAATTTGCATTTTTTTTTGTCACACCAACGAGTTAAAACTTAAAAATGATATTAATCGATAATAAAGATTAAAGAGTATTCACATTTTTTATAAAAAAAATTAATTCTGATTCTTTCATTTCTTGTGCCTGATTTTTCTTTTTCTGTCAGCTAGCAAGTCACATATTTTCTTTTGTCTAATTATTTTTTTCTGAATTTTTTTGAATCAAAACACATTTTTCACACCCCAATTGAAACTGAATATAGGAAAAAAAAAAGTTATCTTATCATTGTATTTGTTTTGCAGATCTATTTTGCTTTTTAAATTACTTTTGCTGCAAAAATGTTTTTTAATTATTTAAAAGAGTGATAAAAATTATCACCATGATTATTAAAAAATATGAAAATATCTCTATAATTATTAAAAATTACGTAAAAAACTCAAATTTTAATATATTTTAATTTTTATAGAAACATTTTAAATTAAAAAATAATTTAAAAAGTAAAATAAAGTTCAAATAAATTTTGGAAGGTAAAATAGTTTATTTTTCTCAACTTTTTTAGAGAAAAAAACGAGGTGCAATAGTTTAAACTCAAAATTTTTTTAACATATTGGAATTAATATTTATTGTTGTGAGCATATATTTTCTTGTCATAAACATAAACCAAATAATTTCTTAAGAGTGTGTTCGGGGACGATTTTATTTTTGATTTTTGGTTTTTTTTTTAAAAATAAAATAAAAACATATTTGGCAAATTTGTTCCCGTTTTTATTTTTAAAAAAATTTAAGAAGTGATTTTGGCAATAAAAACAAAAATTAAAATATTTAAAATGTGATTTTTATGGTTTTATTTTTATCAATAATTTAATTACTTCATCCTTATTATCACCACCGCTATCACCACCACACCACTGCTGCTACCGCCACCATACCGTCGCCATCACCACCACACTGTCACGCCGCTGCAGCCACCACACTGCCACTGCTACATCGCCACTGCCGTCGCCACCATCGCCATCACTACAGCTACCATCTTTGCCATCACCATTGCCATCACATTACTACTGTCGCCACCACCACCACGTCATCACTATCGTTGTCACAATTGCCGCCACCATCTTTGCCACTACTACCACCACCACACTACTAGCACCACCACCACTACCACACCGTCGCCACCACCATCATCATCGCTACCGCCACCCGCCGCTACTGCTACTGTCGTCGCTATTATCACTACTACTGTCACTGCACTGCCATCTTTACTATTGTCATCGCCATCACCACCAGACTATTATTGCTGTCACCACCGTCACTGCTACTGCCATCGTCACTGCTACTTCTACCGTCGCTATCACCACTATCACTATATTATGAATTTTTTTAATGTAATATATTTTAAATTTTGAATTTTATTAAATATTTATTATTTAATATTAATAATTAGATTATATATATGTATAATATGTATTAATAGATATTAAAATATTTTTTAAAAAATAAATAAAATAATAATTTTTAAAAAATAAATAACAAAAATTAAAAATAATTTATAAATTTTTAAAAATAAAAAATAAAAAAAATATTACAAAACACACCCTAAGAAATTCTTGTTCTCATCTTGAAGAGCAGCTCTGTAGTAATAATTAATGGTTACTACAAAATGTGCAAAGTGTGTCCATGATGATCTTCTCTTTGGCATCTCTGAAACTCTCTGTTCAATGCCATACCGACTCGCACAAATTAATATTACTTCAAAATTCTTCATCTACTATGTCTCTTACACCCAGTCTCTCATCTCCTCCTTCCTTTAGTTTTTATCAGATAAAAAAACCTCAGCTTTTCACCTACTATCCCAATAAAAAATCACACCTTTCTCTTCTTATTCCTCGAGCTTCGAGAAGGGTTTCGAATTCTAACGCAAACAATGCTAATTTAGTTGATGATGCTCGAAATTGGAGTCGTTCGATCAACAATGAATTGTTTGATGATGAAATTGATGACGATGAGGACGATGAAGAAGAGGAGGAAGATAGGAGTTTAGATCTGTTAGTTAGATTTATTCAAAATGTTTTCAAAAAGGTCTCTAAACGTGCTAGGAAGGCCGTGCGATCGGTTTTGCCCCCTTCCATCTCCACAAAATTGGTAATTTTGACGGTTGTGCATTTCTGTAATTACTTGTGGTTTTTGGGATTCTTTAATTTCGTATGCTTGTTCCGTATAGGTGGGATTTTCAGTTAATGGAGTCTTAATGCTGACATTTTTGTGGGTTTTGAAGGCATTTCTTGAGGTAATGTGATTGGTCTTACCTTATGTCACTTTGTTTTTGAGATTGTTATTACTGAATGCCCTAACAGTAATCAATTAGAGATGATTTCAATGTTTTAAAAATATGTTCGATAATTAATTATCCTCATAAGTCTTCTTGATTAATTTAGTTGTAGTTCATAGAGAAATCATTTGTGGTCCTTTACCATTCCCAAATAACAAAAAATCTAGTTCAAGAGAGCTTAACTAACCTTCTTCTACTTCTTCTAGTGCCATCTTACAATGTTGCCTTGCATGGGTATTAGGCTACTAGTTCTAGTTTTATGAAATCAAATTCAAGACTAAATTGTAGAGGCAATAGCTTAGGCTTGATGATTCTTGTGTTGCATAGAATTCCAAGATGAAGCACATTTCTGTAGTTGATTTGGCTGATTGGTGGTAATGGGAGAGAAGGATGACAAGGTTGGCTGGAACGTGCTAGAAATTAGTTAGCTCAATTGTAAGAAAGGCATATCAATGAATGTACATTGATTTTGTTGTCACCCTGACTGATCTGCTTGAATTGCATGACCCGCAGGGCATCGCTTCATGAGGCTGTTACTCTGATACTAAATATCGACATATATTATAATGTGGAGGATGTATACCATGTTCAATGCTGTGTCTACGTGTTAGATATGCACATCACCAAACTCCACTTAAATGTAGTTCTGTGTATGTCCATGGTCATCTCCATTGTGGGGCTATAGTAGCATCTATGCACAAAAATATTTAGGTATTGTTAGGGTTGGCATAATTTGATATTGCATTAGAAAACAATGGAAGCAGGATGCTTTGTCCTCACCAATTGATTTTATTGCATCTATTGCCAATTCACAGGATTGGTGGGGTCTTGTTTCTGAAGGTTATCCTGCTTGATTTGGCCATGAATATTGCTTTTTGTGTCAAACGATGAGCCCACAATAAAATTCTATTGTAATGTTTGAGGCTAACACAACAGCCTTTTGTTCTAAATTCTAATATAATATCAAAGTTGTTTTTCATGAGAAACATTCAAAGGATATTTCTTTTCAGTGACTGTCCGAGTGGTTGGCTGCAGTTAGTTATGTTTGTCTTTTGTGCAGTCTTCCACCTGGAACCTGAAATGGAAATGGACTAGAATCTTGTATAGAGTGAAATATGAGTTCCTATAATTCTGACATAAGCAAAATGGATCCATATTTTCAGTTTCAGAAAAGCCGGGATGATGGGTTGTTTTAGGCGGTGTGATAAGAAAAAATATTCGAACAATCAACCAAGCAATGAAACAGTAAATCAAAGGGACAAATGGATGAAGGAAGAGTTGAACATCATTGGTTAAAAGAACTGGAATACAAGAAATAAAGTTCCAGGAAGTGAACTTCCCTCTCCAGACAATGGAGCCTTGCTTTAGAGCAGCAATTCAGTATGAGCCAAAAGAATGATTTTCCTATTCCCCCTGCTCTCGAAAATACAGGCAACATAAGAACAAAAGAAAAAGCAAAACCGTTACAATATCAGTCCAACTAGGCATAACTAATTCTTCCCTCCTTTCTTAACAATTTAGTCCAGCCACAACTATATTGAATCAATCCCTTGGAGTGCCCCTGCTTGCTGCAGCTTCTTTCTGCAGGTATAGACTAACAACCTTTTAGGCCCATCTGCTGTCTGGTCCATCAGCCCATCCGGAGTGCCATCTTCTTCATCATTGTCGCCCCCTTGAAAAGAAGTCTTGTCCTCAAGACTTAGCTGCGGATAGGTGCTTTTCAAAACATACTCATCTTCCCATGTAGCTTCTTTTACTCCCTTGGACTGCCATTGCACTAACCACTGAGATACATGTTTGCCATCCCTGTAGACCAGCCGTGTTGCTAGCACCATTATTGGAACAACTCAATCCCCCAGTTCCAGTTCTAATTCAGGTGGCAGGTCGGAAGAGCTTGGTTGGGGCTCATTGGCCTTTTTGAGCAATGAGACATGGAAAACAGGATGTACTTTAGAAGAGTTAGGGAGGCACAGCCAATAGGCTATTGTCCTTACCCTTGCTTCAATCTAAAATGGCCCGTAATATAGAGCCGACAGCTTCGGGTATATCCTTCGAGTCACAGACTGTTGCCTATGTGGCTTAAGCTTCAGGAAAACCCAATCCCCCACCTCAAATTGGACATCGCGGCGATGTTGGTCAGCTTGAGCCTTCATCAGTTGCTCCAATCGAAGGAGATGTTGTTTGAGCTGCCTCAAGACTTCGTCGCGATCCTAAATCTCTCTGGCCATTGCTTCTACTTGAATCTCACCTGGAACATATTGTAGGATGGTCGGGGGTCGCCTTCCATACACCACCTCGAAGGGGAAAACTCCTGTACTGTCATGATAACTACTGTTATACCAATATTCTGCTCAAGACAGCCATTGACTCCAATAGCGAGGTTGATTGGATGCAAAACAGCAGAGGTAAGTCTCTAAGCACCTATTGATCACTTTGGTTTGTCCATCCGTTTCTGGATGGTTGGAGGAACTAAACTTGAGCTGTGTCCCTTGTAGCTTAAACAACTCTTGCCAAAATCAACTCATAAAAATCGGGTTCCCATCGCTAATGATCAATTTTGGAAACCCGTGCAGCCATACAATATTCTTATTAACCGAGTAGTGTATGGATGTTTCAAGGCTATACAGTGGTTGTATTTGGACAGCCTGTCAACAATCACCATGATAGCATCATACCTCTTAGACTTCGGCATCCCAATGATAAAATCCATATAGAGATCTTCCCAGACCGCGGTCGGAATAGGAAGGTGCTGTAATAACTCTGCGGGAACTAGTGATGAAGCCTTAAACCGTTGGCAAATTGAGCAACCTTTGACATAGTCTTTAATTCGTTGCACCATCCCTTTCCAATAGAAGCTTGTTGCTATTCTCTGGTAAGTCCGATAATAACCCGAATGACCCCCGGTAACCGTGTTGTGGAACTCCTCGATCATGGCATGAATACATGCCGATGTGGGCGGAATGACCAACTTCCCTCCTCGGTACAATACCCCTTGCCTTAACTCATACTTCGGCTTTAAGGTTGGGTCGGCCTCAAGAGCTTGTTTTATGGCCAACAATTGTGGATTCCGGTCCACGTCCTCAACGAAACTATTGCCATCAACCCATGTAGGGGAGAAGATAAATGTTGCAAACTCTGCATAATCTTGCTGCCTGGATAGGGCATCAGCAGCGTTGTTGAGTTTGCCCAACTTGTATCGAACTTCAAACACATACCCCATTAGTTTAGCGAGCCAATTTTGTTATCCGTAGTGGTGACTCACTGTCATAGCAAGTGTCGCAGACTCTTTTGATCAGTACGCACAATGAATTTCCTTCCCAGCAAGTAAGGATTCCAATGTTGAATAGCTAAGGCCGAGGCCATCAACTCCTTCTCGTAGGTCGACTTGGCGAGATTGCGATCGGCTAAAGCCTTGCTGTAATAAGTAAAGGATCTACCCTCTTGTATCAAAACAGCCCCCAACCGCATATCAGAAGCATCACATTCTATACAAAAAGTTTTGGTGAAATTTGGAAGTGCCAGCAGTGGTGCGACTGTGAGTTTTTCCTTAAGAACCTCAAAAGCATTTTGTGCTTTCGTATTCCATTGGAATCCATTTTTCTTGGTCGATTCGGTCAATGACTTAGCAATCTTCCCATAATCCTTAATGAACTTCCTGTAATACTCGGTCAAGCCCAAGAATCCCCAAACTCCCTTAACATTCTTCAGTAGGGGCCAATTTTGTATTGCCTTGATCTTAGTTGGGTTTACTGTCACTTCCATCTCCGTGATATGGTGGCCCAAATAACCAATCGAAGTCTGGCCTATGGAGCATTTCTTAGGATTAACCTTGAAGTCATTGTCTACCAATACCTTTAAGACAATAGCCAGGTGCTGCAAGTGGTCTTCCCAAGTTTTGCTAAAAATCAAAATATCATAAAAAAATACTAGGACGATATGTCGCAAGCAGGGGCAAAAGATATCGGTCATCACACTTTGAAATGTAGATGGAGCATTAGTTAGCCCAAATGGCATTACCAGAAACTCGTAATGCCCGTTGAGTCCAGAAAGCCATTTTATGCTCGTCCCCTTTCCACATTCGGATATGATAAAAACTGGATTTTAGGGCCAATTTGGTGAAGAATCTAGCTCCATTTAATTCATCCAAAAGCTCAACCACCACAGGTATTGGGTACTCATCAACCACTGTCACTTTGTTGAGAGCTTTGTAATCGATATATAATCGTCTGGAGTCATCTTTCTTTTGGACTAAAAGAGCAGGGCTGGAGAATGGACTTTGGCTGGGACGGATTATCCCTTGCTGTAACATCTCTCCCACCTGTTTTTGTATTTCCGCCTTCTTTTGGTGCGGATATTCATAGGGTCAGACACTAACTGCTTCACATCCTGCAACAAGCCGTATGGCGTGATCGTGCAAACGCTGAGGTTGTAAACCGGTCATTGGTTGAAAAACTGCAGGGAATTGGTTCATGAGTTCTTCTATGCTCGTTTTTTGCTCGGTGGAAAGTCCCTGCATAGAGGTTGATAGCAATGGGGGATGCTGTCGACACGTGTTTCAGACTTCCCCCACTTAGCCAAACCCGTAGTGCATCCATTTTAGAGAGGGTCCCCTCACTTCCAGCCAACACAACCTGCTTGCCCCCATATTCAAACCTCATCTATTTTCGCTCCCAATTGTGAGTCACATTACCGAGAGTTCTCAACCAATCAATTTCCAAAACAAAGTCAAGTGGCCCCAACTCAAACACCAATGCTTCTAGATTCAACAAGAGCTCATCCAAACTCAAGGGAATGTTTTTGCATTTTTTAGCAACTAAAACTCGGTACCCATCTCCTAACTTGATAGTAACAGGAGAAATAGAATCAATGTGCAAGTTCAGGGATCTTACCAATTTGCGGGAGATGAAATTGTGGGATGCACCCGAATCCACAAGCAAAACGATGGGGATTCCCTAAAGCGTTCCCTGCAGCTTCATGGTACTGGGCGTCAAAGCTTTATCTGCTGCTCCATAGAAAATCTCGATGGAATTACATTCTCCTTCCTCTACATCACCTTCTTCAGCTATCTCAGTAGTTGCAATTTCCTCATTTAATTCTCCAGCCTCCAAATACAAGTTGTTTTCGTGGATGGTGAGCTGCAACTCTCCCGCGCTACACCCGTGTTGGGGATTGTAGGGCTGGGCGCACTTGAAATACAGCCCCAACTGTCTCCACTCTTCGATCTCCTTCCAGGACAAGTGGTGCTGCCCCCTATTCCAACCTGGTGGTGGTGCTCTGCTATGGGATTGAAAAGAACGATTAGGGAGAGTTCTTTGGGAGGTTATTGGGCTTGGGTCAATGTTTTTGGGCTTTAGGTCGGGCTGACCCAATTCTTTGGGGTTTATAGGGCACCAAGTGAGTGGGATGGCATGAAAAATCATTGATCGTCCTATTGCCGCAACTCCTTTCTCCCTAATCCCCGATTTGCCTCCAGGAGGCACAAAGGTCATCTCTGCATCGTGAGCCATTTCCATGGCTTCCTCACAAGTCTGCGGCTTCAAGTACCTGACCCATCTCCCCACCTCCTCTTGCAAACCTCCCATGAAGGATCCTAGGAATTGGGTTTCGAAAGTGTGAAAGAGAGAAATAATACATCTATTTCATTAAAAATATACAGGTATTTATATTGTTTACAAGAGTTGAATTATGAAACAAATCCCTAATAATTTTCCTATAATTAAGCTAACAATCAATCCCTATAATTAAGCTAACAGCTGTACAAATCATAACACTCCCCCTCAAGCTGGAGCATAGATATTGATCATGCCCAGCTTGTTACAAATGTAGTTGATCCGATTTCCAGGTAACGCTTTAGTGAATACATCAGCTAATTGACTTCCTGTTCTGACATGTGAAGTTGAGATTGATCCATCTTCTAGTTTCTCTCGAGTAAAATGACAGTCAACTTCTATATGCTTGGTTCTCTCATGAAACACAGGATTATTTGCAATATAGATAGCTGCTTGATTGTCACACCATAAGTTCATTGGTTTAGACTGAACAAACCCAATTTCTCCAAGCAAATGACGTAGCCATATAAGTTCACAGGTAGTCTGTGCCATAGCTCTATATTCGGATTCTGCACTCGATCGGGACACCACATTCTGTTTCTTACTCTTCCAAGAAACAAGATTACCCCCAACAAAGACACAATAACCGGTGGTAGAACGCCTGTCTGAAAGATCTCCTGCATAGTCTGCATCCGTGAAACCTTCTATAGTATGGTGACCATGATTTCGATATAAGATGCCACGTCCTGGTGCACCTTTTAAATATCTCAGAATATGTACAACAGCATCCCAGTGTGAGGTTCTAGGAGATGACATGAACTGACTAACAACACTTACTGGAAAAGCAATGTCAGGACGAGTGATAGTAAGGTAGTTCAATTTTCCCACAACCTTCCTATATTTTTCAGGATTCCCAAACAAGTCTCCATCTTCAGCTTTCAGCTTTACATTCGGTATCATAGGCGCATCACATGCTTTTGCCTCAATAAAACCAGCACCTTCTAATAAATCCAGACAATATTTTCTTTGAGATAGATAAATCCCTTTCTGACTGCGAGAAACTTCAATCCCTAAGAAATATTTCAATGATCCTAAATCCTTGGTTCGAAAGTGAGTCCCAAGGAATGCTTTCAACCTCGTAATTCCAGCTTCATCACTTTCAGTTATCACTATATCATCCACATATACAACTAACAAAATGCACCCAGAAGTAGATGATGTAAAGAACACTGTGTGATCATATGTACTTCTCCGCAGGCCAAACTCAATCACAACTGTACTAAATCTCCCAAACCAGGCACGAGGAGACTGTTTTAACCCGTACAAAGACTTTCTTAATTTGCACACCTTCCCCGACTCCCCCTGAGCAACAAAACCAGGTGGTTGCTCCATGTAAACCTCTTCACTCAAATCTCCATGCAAGAATGCATTCTTCACATCAAGTTGATGAAGTGGCCAACTGTAATTAGCAGCTAAGGAAATAAACAATCGAACAGATGAAAGTTTTGCAACTGGAGAAAAGGTCTCCGAATAATCCACTCCATATGTTTGTGCATATCCTTTAGCAACCAATCGAGCTTTCAATCTAGCAACAGAACCATCAGGATTCATCTTAACAGTAAACACCCACTTACAACCAATAGCCTTTTTCTGAGAGGGCAAAGGTAGAAGATCCCAAGTATGATTATGCTCTAAGGTCATCATCTCTTCTTTCATTGCAGCTCGCCAACCATCATGAGCTAATGCTTCAGTAAGGGACGTTGGAACAGCAATAGAGTCTAAGAAAGCTACAAAAGACTTGGAAGAAGGTGATAAAGCATGATAAGATACAAAAGAAGAAACAGGGTAAGTACATGTGCGTTTACCTTTGCAAAGAGCAATAGGAAGGTCAAGGCTAGGATCTGGTGGTGGTGGAGGATCTGAAGAAGAAGCAGGAGCAGGAGGTGTCTCGATAGAATGATGCACACGTCGAGAATAAACTTGATGAATAATAGGTCGAGAAGGAGGAGACACTAACTGTTCACTAACAGTATAAACAAGAAAATCATCCCCTGAATCACTAGAGGATGAAGAAGAGGACACAGAGAAACCAAAAAAAGGTGTATGTTCAAAAAATGTAACATCAGCAGATACTAAATAACGACCCAAAGAAGGTGAGTAACAACGATACCCCTTTTGTTCACGCGAGTATCCCAGGAAGACACACTTAAGAGATTTAGGATCAAGTTTTGAAAGCTGAGGTCGCATGTCTTGAACAAAGCAAGTACATCCAAAAATCCGAGGATAAAGATGAAAAAGAGTAGATGAGGGAAAAAGAAGAGAATATGGAATCTGACCGTCAAGAACAGAAGAGGGCATTCTGTTGATTAGAAAACAGGCAGTAGAAACAGCATCTACCCAAAATATTTTAGGAACCTGCATATGAAACATTAGTGCCCGAGCAACCTCTAATAAGTGACGGTTCTTCCGCTCAGCTACACCATTTTGCTGAGGGGTAACAATACAAGAAGACTGATGAATAATACCATGCTCAGAAAGATAAGATTTAAGAGAATGAGAGACATATTTTTTAGCATTATCACTTCTCAAAATACAGATGGATTTGTTGAATTGAGTCTTAATTTCAGCATGAAAAGCACAAAATATAGTAAACAACTCTGATCGAGATTTCATAGGATAAAGCCAAGTAACCCGAGAATAATCATCAATAAATGTCACAAAATAACGAAAACCAAGTTTAGATGTAACAGGACATGGACCCCATACATCAGTATGAACTAAGTAAAAAGAAGACTCAACACATTTATTTAATCTAGGAGAATAAGATACTCTATGGTGTTTAGCAAATTGACAAGCTTCACACTCTAAAGTAGATTCCCTTTTAAGACTAGGACACAGCTTTTGTAAAGTTGAAAGAGGAGGATGACCAAAACGACAATGAAGTTGCAAAAGAGAAGATGAACTTGTGCAAGCAATGGATCGAGGCACTGGTTGAGAAGTTGATTCAAGAGCATACAAACCATTCACCAAACACCCTCTACCAAGAATCTGCTTCGTCCCAAGATCCTGAAAAAGACAATAATTGGGATAGAAAATAACACAACAGTTAAGATTTTGGGTAATTTGGCTAACAGATAACAAGTTAAAAGGAAATGATGATAAACATAAAACAGATGACAATGGAAGAGAATTTGTTGGGTTTGCTGTCCCACGCCCAATTACAGAAGCAGTAGATCCATTGGCTAACGTAACACAAGGTAAACTATCAGTAGATTGGAAAGAAGAGAGAATACCTGTGTTGCCAGTCATATGATCAGTAGCACCTGAGTCAATAACCCAACTACGAGATGAGGTGGAAAGACGTGCAGCAGGGTTACCTGTATTAGCCAGAGCTGACGTCCCAGAAGATAACTGCTGTGAATCAAAAGCGGCAGTTAAACGAGCATACTCATCCGCTGAAATGGTGACAGATGGTGAGGATGATTGTGGAAGCGGTAGGATGCCATCCTGAGTAGCTACATTTGCAAACCTCTTATTATTCATCTGACTTGAGTTCTTGGAGGGTTTCCCATGTAATTTCCAACAATTCTTTTTAATGTGCCCCTCAACTCCACAATAATGACATGTACGAGAATTGCTACTACCCCCAACAATAGAACTACCATTTCCACCTTTACCTCCGCGATTACTATTCGAAGCATTACCAACCAATGCCACCGTATCATTGGGTATCATACCGGAAGGCAAATCACCGTCTTTACAAACTCGAAGCAAACGAGCATAAACTTCAGTGAAAGAAGGAAGTGACTCACCAGTTAACAATTGTGTGCGTGCCACATCATATTCAGAACCCAATCCTGCCAAGAAACACTGCACCACAATCTGCTCCTCTTGTTCTTGCATCTGTTTAACATCAGCAACAATAGGAAACATAGCCCGCTTTTCTTCAAAGGCTTGTTTCACTTCAGTATAATACTGGAACAGTGAGCGACCTTTTTGCTCCGCTCGATAAATCTTTAGTAACAAATCATGGACACGAGACATATCTTGTTTGCAGGCATACAAAAATTCTAGATATTCCCATAATTCTTTTACACTGTCACAATGATTCACAACATCATCAACGGCAGGATCTAAAGTATTCTGAATTTGATTAAACAACTTATAATCTTCCATTAACCATTTCTTCCGACTAACAGCATCATCTTTAGACGGTGGATTACTAGTTAAATGGTCCTCCAAGTCTACACTTGTCACAAATCTACGGATTGTTCTTTTCCATTGTGCATAATTGTTACTTCCAGTCAGTTTTCTATCCGTAATTTTAGACGAACCAAACATAATTTCAGTAACAGTCTTCTTATCACTATTCTCAGCCATTAAAACCCGTCACAAATAACTTTAGACAATAAATCAATGCAGCAAAGAGATCAGTATATCTCACCAAGAAACAGCAACAGCAAAAGGCTTAAAGAACAGAACCCAAGAGGCAGGAACAAATCTGAGAGAGAGCGCCCTTTAGAAGAGACCAGACGAGAAAACCGACCCTGCGAACTGGTCGGACACACTCAGGCGACGCTGTATCTGGAACCGGAGGGCCGTCCGACAAGCCACGCGCCGTCACTCGCCGGCGCGTGAAGAAAGCGTCAAACTTCGATCGGCGCGTGAGGTTCACGCGCAGCTTCGATGGTCGCCGGAAAATGGTGAAATGGCCGGAATGACGGAGGCGCTCCTTCCTGTGGTGGCTGTGAGAAACAACGGTCACCGGAAAATGACCCTAAGAATCAGATCTCAAAAGCGAAAAATCCAAAAGAGGAAGAAACCCGAAACCGACAAGGGGGAATCGCAATCCTAAAAAAAAAAGACCCAGAAACTCGACTAGGCTCTGATACCATGTGAAAGAGAGAAATAATACATCTATTTCATTAAAAATATACAGGTATTTATATTGTTTACAAGAGTTGAATTAGGAAACAAATCCCTAATAATTTTCCTATAATTAAGCTAACAATCAATCCCTATAATTAAGCTAACAGCTGTACAAATCATAACAGAAAGTATTGGGAATATACCTAGTGACAACCTCAAACTTTCTATATACTCATCCACACTTTTGTTTTGAAATAGAACCCTCAGCTCTTCATAGGGATTCTGGGTCCTCCTTTTGCCAAATTGCCCATCAAGTTTTTGCTTAAAATTTTCCCATGTCGTTTGTGGATTGTCCCGTAGAGCCTGTGAAAACCATGTTATCGCTGGTCCGGACATACACATCTGCGCTATGGTGAGTTTCATCCATTCGGGGGTTTGCTGGACGCTGAAGTAAAGCTCAGCTTTAGCAATCCAGCTGCGGGGCTCCGATCCACTGAACTCCGGTAGCTTCACCTTGTGCAGAGCTATGGTTCCAGCCCCAAAATGGTCGGGTCTCACGTATGAATCCAGTTGAGGATTAGTGGGTTGCCCGAATTTGGAACTGGACTGAATAAAAACTCACTTGGAAGTATCCTCGCTCAAATCGGTTTTGTGAGTTTGCTGCTAGGGGTTGTTTCTCTATTTTTTTCATTAGTTTAGCATCCAGAGATTCAAATTTCTCCTCTACAAATTTTTGGAATGTGGCGAGGGTTCGTTGGATTACGCCTAGAGTTTTCTCATGGGCATCAACTCTTTCCTGTAAATCTGCTCTGGTTTGCAAACATGTTTTTAGTGGTTCATTCATTTTCCATAGACAGTGTCAATTGATAAGAAAAATATTTGAACAATGAACCAAGCAATGAAACAGTAAATCAAAGGGACAAATGGATAAAGGAAGAGTTGAACTTCATTGATTAAAAGAACTGGAATACAAGAAATGAAGTTCCAGGAAGTGAACTTCCCTCTCCAGACAATGGAGCCCTGCTTTAGTGCAGCAATTCAGTATGAGCCAAAAGAATGATTTTCCTATTCCCCCTGCTCCCGAAAATAAAGGCAACATAAGAACAAAAGAAAAAGGAAAACCGTTACAATATCAGTCCATCTAGGCATAACTAATTCTTCTCTCCTTTCCTAACAATTTAGTGAAGCCACAACTATATTGAATCAATCCCCTGGACTGCCCCTGCTTGCTGCAGCTTCTTTCTGCGGGTATAGACTAACAACCTTCTAGGCCCATCTGCTGTCTGGTTCATCAGCCCATCCGGAGTGCCATCTTCTTCATCACGGTGGTATGGAGTAGAAATGGAAGGCATCAGGCTTTTGAGAAGTGGATCAGGCCGGGCTTGTGTCAAAGCCTGATTTGTTTATGATTTCTCTGATTGGGTTTTAGATTTGGGTCCTCTCCCTACCCTTATGCAATTTGAAAGTATTTGCTTTTTCGCACCACCTGAAGTGCAAAGGACCCAATTGTTTATGCAATTGTTTTCATAACTTTATGATGAGAGGTAATTAGTAATCGGCAACTAGTCATGGTTAAGCTTGGGTTAGCTACAGTTTGAGCTCTAATTATGGCTTTATCTTTGATAGTGACTGGTCATAATATTTGTGCATTATAATTTTTATTAGCATTCATTTAAGAAATTTAATGTTTTGATGTTGCCAGCTTTCTCCTCCTCCCCTTGTTAGAAACACTAACCCCTTCTTTTCTTTTCTTTTTTTTCCCCCATTAGCGTATATAAAGGTGCATTATGCAAATTAACAATGGATTAATGTCTGCGCAGTATCTTCCATTCTTCTCTGACAACCGGTATCTTTATATGTAGGTAGTTTGCACCCTTGGAAGTGCAGTTTTTGTAAGCATCTTACTCATACGTGGAATATGGTCCGGGATAACCTATATACAAGAAAACCGTTATCTGAAGATGAACGAACTTGATGATGACCATTCATGGAATGGCACACAACCTGTGACTTGATTCATCCATTTATAAAAAGAAATGTGCCAAAGGTTGAACACCTATCAAGAACAAAGGTATATTAGGTACAGTCTGCACCTCCAAGATAAAGGATAATGAGAAGACATGCCATGATTTGAGTTAGCATTCAAATAAAGCAGTGTTGTGAAGTAGGATACAATACGGAGATATATAGCAGCTCATTCCAGTTTGACAATAATGGAGCACCGGATTAAAAGGTAAAATAAAGCTTTACTTGGTTGTACTTAGGGGGGAATGCTATGCCACCCCTTTATATATTCACACAGGAGGTAAATCATAAGTGTTAGTGTTGTTGTTATGAATATTAGCTGCAGAAAATAATGGTAGTTATAGATGAGTTAGTCATATTCTTTTAACTTAAATGGCATGTCGACCTCAAATGTTGTATTGTATACATACTAAGTAGCTTTACAGGCAGGGGGAATTCATCCTGTCCTGCTTGGTTTACTCCAATTTTACTGTTCACTGTTAAACCTGCGAATTACATATTGCATTTGTAGTTTGATTGTTAAAAACTGAGAACAATGAGTACTTATTCGATAATTCCATCATCACTGTAATGCTATAAGATTAGTATAAACTTCAGTCATACATCAATGGTCTGTTTTTGCTCACAAATTTGTGGATTGAATTGTCGTCATCGATGTCTTTTGTTCTTGTTTTTGCTGTTGCTACTTGCTACTGATATGGAGTTGCAGCTTTTTGTTGCTTCTTTTTTCAGCTTCATTATAATTATAGTGAAGCTGAAAATTAATGAGCAAGAATATACAATTGCTTCATTTGAGCTATTGGCTCGGTTTTTGGACTCAACGAGTGATCCTCTTGTGATGTTTCTCTCTCATCTCATATTGATAGTTTACATTTTTCTTTTTTATAGTGGAGAATTCTTTTTTTTTTTTATATAATTACTGGTATTATCCAGTTCGAAGCGAATTGGCTCGCTACGAGGGTAAAATTCTTTCATTATTGATTTTCGCTATTCACAAGATTCCAATTCGAAACTTGTTTAAAGAGGAAAATATCAAACCACTTAAAATCAATTAATCAATTAATATTGATTTTACAGTGGGAAGTTTAAATAGCTTATGAAATCCTCTTAAGATAAATTTACAATTTCGTGGAACTATCCGTAATTTAAATGGTTAAAAATTGGGTTATTTTTTTTGTTCGATTAGAATTCGTTCTTTTCTTTTGTTTGGGCATTAAAATGAGACCATTCTAATTTTCAATTCCCTCTAATCTCCGAGATAATTTTCCATGAAAATGGTGGAAAGAGAGGGGAAACGACAGGAAAAATTGACTGCTTAGATTTTGTATAAGCCTTTTTATAAAAATAATTGGCCCATGAAATAATCAAAACTGGAGAATGATTGCAGTATCCCAATTCCCAAACAGGCCCCAATCAGGGTCTCTTTCGCTTCCGAAAAACTCTCCATGCGTCTGGGCCACACTCCTCCTTAGCTGGCCACGAGCGGCAAAATTCAAAAAAGTTCAAAAATAGAGAAACAATAACCGTTACCCCATCAAATCCAATCATATCTCGCCACGCCATCACACTAACCAACCCCTTAACCAAACCCCAGTTAGATCAACCAAATATCTCTAACCTCAATTATCTCCTCTCTCTAACCATAAATACCTCCATTGCCATCTTCTTCGCATCGCTCTTCATCTTTAGGGTTTAACCAGAAGGCGTCTTGATAAACGCCTTCGTCTCAAATTATATCTTCTTTTATTTCTTCTTCTGGTTCCTTTGCAATTCTCCATCTGCTTTCTTTTTGAATTCAATCAGCGAAAATGAGAGAGTGCATTTCGATTCACATTGGTCAGGCTGGTATCCAGGTCGGAAATGCCTGCTGGGAACTTTACTGCCTCGAGCATGGCATCCAGGTACGTCTTTTGTGCTTATGTGTTTATTTGTTTTCAATTTGGATAATGTATTGTTCTAAGCCGAATCCTAGATCTATTGGTTTTTCCTTCGTTTTTATCTTTAGATCTGTTGTTTTTGGTCCTAGATCTGTATATTGCGTTTGTTATGCTTTAGTTTTGATAATGTATTGTATCTGAAGCCTAGATCTGTCAGTTTTAGTGTTTTATGTTCCGATTTTCAACTAGATCTGTTAGTTTTTATTATGTTATGATAGATCTTTGGTTCAGATCATTATGATGATTCGCTAAGTTGCTGAATTGTTTGGTTTTCTTGTTCAGCCTGATGGCCAGATGCCAAGTGACAAGACCGTTGGAGGAGGAGACGATGCCTTCAACACCTTTTTTAGCGAAACAGGTGCTGGAAAGCACGTCCCTCGTGCTGTCTTTGTAGATCTTGAGCCTACTGTCATTGATGAAGTGAGGACTGGTACTTATCGCCAGCTCTTCCACCCAGAGCAGCTCATTAGCGGCAAGGAAGATGCTGCCAACAACTTTGCCCGTGGTCATTATACCAGTGAGTGTCCGATGTCCGTGAGCAGCATAAGTACCTGTTTATTGGATGCTAAATAATAGTAATCTAATGAGATGTGCTTGTCGTTTGTTTCAGTTGGCAAGGAAATTGTTGATCTCTGCTTGGACCGCATCAGGAAGCTTGCTGACAACTGCACTGGTCTTCAGGGATTCCTTGTTTTTAACGCTGTTGGTGGTGGAACTGGATCTGGTCTTGGATCCCTTCTCTTGGAGCGTTTATCAGTTGATTATGGAAAGAAATCCAAGTTGGGTTTTACCGTCTACCCTTCACCCCAGGTCTCCACCTCTGTTGTTGAGCCCTACAACAGTGTGCTTTCCACTCACTCCCTCTTGGAGCACACTGATGTCGCTGTTCTTCTTGACAACGAAGCCATCTATGACATCTGCAGGCGCTCTCTTGACATTGAGAGACCCACTTATACCAACCTTAACAGACTTGTCTCTCAGGTTATCTCTTGTGCTCTTCAGTTTTTCACGAGATTAGTTTCTGGAAATTAAATTGTAGATGATATTGACATTTACTTGTTTCTCATCTTCAGGTGATTTCCTCGTTGACAGCCTCTCTCAGGTTTGATGGTGCTCTGAATGTGGATGTTACTGAATTCCAGACTAACTTGGTCCCATACCCAAGAATCCACTTCATGCTTTCTTCCTATGCACCAGTCATCTCTGCTGAGAAAGCCTACCATGAACAGCTCTCTGTGGCTGAAATTACCAACAGTGCTTTCGAGCCCTCATCTATGATGGCCAAGTGTGATCCTCGCCATGGCAAGTACATGGCTTGCTGCCTGATGTACCGTGGTGATGTTGTTCCTAAGGATGTCAATGCTGCTGTTGCCACAATCAAGACCAAGCGCACCATTCAGTTTGTTGATTGGTGCCCAACTGGATTCAAGTGCGGTATCAACTACCAGCCACCTACTGTTGTTCCTGGTGGTGATCTTGCCAAGGTGCAGAGGGCAGTCTGCATGATCTCAAACTCTACCAGTGTTGCTGAGGTCTTCTCTCGCATTGATCACAAGTTTGATCTCATGTATGCCAAGCGTGCTTTTGTGCACTGGTATGTGGGTGAGGGTATGGAGGAAGGAGAATTCTCCGAGGCCCGTGAGGATCTTGCTGCTCTTGAGAAAGATTATGAAGAGGTTGGCGCTGAATCAGCTGAGGGTGAGGATGATGAGGGTGACGAGTACTAAGCAATCCCCAGAATTATCTGTTCTACAATGTATTCTGCTCTATGTTTTCCTTTTCTAGTTTCCTGTGTTGAAGCTATCTTTGCTTCAAATATGCTTTAAAATCAGACTGAACTATGTTTAATATGATTTGTGTCAATGCTATTTCTATTTTTTATCATCATACATGCTCATGCTTTGATTGAATTTGCTATATAAAAGTCTAGAAAATGGCATTATTCTAGGTAAAAATATGTATATGTTGAATTAGAGTACAACTTTTCAAGAAACAGAACTGAAAGGCTTGAAGTTGTGGAGATCCATAACAATGCCTCTGATGCAAGCAGCAGCAGCAAGAAGAGAGACAATCAAGCAAGCAAAGGTAAGAATCTTGAGCCATATCCATGTGAAGCTATATCGGCCAATTTTAGCCTGTGCTATGTGCATCTCCAAAGGGAAGTATATGGTGAGAGGCCAAAATGTAACAGCACCAAGTAAGCCCAATACACTGTTGAAGAATGGAAACATCATGGCGGTGACACTTGTTAGTATCACATAAGCTGTTCTCCACAATAGCCTGAAGAAATTGAGATGAAAATCGCCAACCCTAATTCCCTTTGTGAGGAATTTGCTCTCTGGCCATTTTTTATTGCACCAGTCTTCCACTAGCTTGAATATTGGTTGGCAAAATACCTAAGCATCCACATCCGAGCTTGAGTACGAATCAGAATAATATAAGCTTGAATTTGTTATGCTGTCTATTGACTAAAATTACAAATCTCGAAGCTAGAATTTATAATTAAGGAAAGCAAAAATATAAATTATATTTAAAATTAATAAAATAAGTTGAAAATAAGGGGATCAAAATAAAATTGAGTATGTATATTTAATAAAGGGGGCAATTGCTCCCTTCCTTCCATGTAGCCTTGCCACTGGTTGAGTTAATTACATCTATGGTTATAGAATTTAGGTGAAAAATATTTAGAAGATTGCTAATTTTTATGGTAATAAAATTTCCTTTATGACTAATTTTTAATAACTCTTTCATTTTTATGCTATAGATATAATTAATTAACCAAGTAGTTTTTGATATTGTATGGTAAATGTTAGAAAGATCACCTGATAAGCTCCAACGAGATGAATGATGATACAAATGTTAGCGACGTCAACAAGCCAATAGGGTTCGTAAAATCCGAAACCAGTAAGTAAATTTCCAGGTGCCTTATCCCCAAATGCTGCGTACCCAAGAGTACCACACAGCACATAGAATACAGTAGTCACTGAAACTGCAACCAATGATGCCTTCTTCATTACTTTGTTCTCCGGTGGACTTGACTTTAATGTATCCTGCATTTCGTTGCCACACAATTTTCTTAATGCTACCCATCCTCTTGGTTGCCTCAATTTAATTTGGATAAAAGTGCATTTTTGCCTCTTATATTTGTCAAAATGGATAAATTTGCTTTTAATATTTCGGATGCGAGATTTTTGTCTCTCATATTTGCAAAACGACAGACTTTTGCTTTTACCGTATGATTCAGTTAACTTTAACCGTTTTTCTGTTAGTTGATCGTTAATATTGACAGATAAAGACGCGTGTCAATTAATTATTGAACACATCTCACATTCTCACATGTCCCATAATTGATTGTCAAGTGTTATTATCTGTTCATGCGAGCAGTCAACTAGTGGTAAAATAGTCAAAGTTAACTGATATATCTTCCATTTTGTAAATATAAGGGGTAAAAATCTCCTATTTAAAATATTAGAGGGAAATTTGCCCATCTTGACAAGTATGAGAGGCAAAAACGCACTTTAAGCCATTTAATTTTGTTGTAAAAATAAAGTTGAATTTTGATTTGAGTACACCTCATATGTAGATTAATGTATATATTTAAATGAGATTAATTAAAGTAAAATGAATTATGTTATTACCTGAATCTCAATGAGGACAAGAGAGTAAGCAAAAGCAAAAGCAATATCTCCAATAGCTTGCAACGTATTCCATATTCTCTCCGTTTTTGCCACTTCCCCTCCACTCGTTGCACCTATTAGGCTTGTTCTTACATGATTCCCACCTCCTTTTTTTTTTCAAAAAGAAAAAAAAATTATCTTAAATGGTTAAAATTAATATTAGAAGAGTTTTGCTTTTACGATAGTTAATCAATATAGCTTGAATTGAATTAGTAGAAATTTGTGTGCTTACGAATACGAATAATCATTAAAAAATATATGCAAATAACTTGGAAAAAAGAGTTAAAAACCTGCAATTTGGGCAATAGAAAGAGCAAGGCCAATGGAAGAGTAAGCAAAAGACATGACAGCAGCAAGGATGGAGAGGCCTGAAAGCTCATGAAAATTAGGAGTTTGGCTTAGAATAATCTGTGTGATCCCAAATATTATCATGTACATGTTATTTGACTTGTGGCATCCTGCTTCATGTCCCTTTTTGTGAAAGCAATTTGATCTTGCAATTGCCCTGTTTTTTGAAAAAAAAAAGAAAAAGAAAAAGATTTAAATTCAAGTCAAAAAAAATCAAAAAGTAAAAATTAATTAATTGTTGACTATCACGAGTATTGCTACAGTAAATATATGCACGCATATGCATCTTAAAATAGATAAAAATTAAATAATTTTTTTATTATTGCATTCGATCACACGTTATATACATATGCATATTGTAATACGCTCTCGGTATCTCATCATGAGTTTTACGATTGTGAAAGAATCTCAACTCATATATTCATAAATCTATTTCTAGATTGAAGTAATATTTAATAACACATCATATGCTAGAAATAATGTTTACAATCACTTTCATTTTACAAATTGAGAATGTTGAGGGAACTTACGCCATGCTAATAGATGCAGTAATAGTGTATCCAATAGATACTCCTACCATGTTTCCATACTGAGATAATCCACAAAGCTTGTACTTTATTCCTCCTATATTCAGAGATAATTAAAAATAAGAGGAATTATCAAATAATAAAAAAATATATAAAAATCAACGATAACTTTTTTCTGTTAAAAGTTATTTTTTTTTTAAAAAAATATAAGCTAATCACTAGAGGTTAAAATAAACGATAAGAGAAAGATAAGTTTTATAACATAAAATTTTACGTACAATAAGAAGTTTAAGTAAAGAAATGCGCGATCTTATTCGTAAATCTTTTAAATAACTTCATATGAGAAGCAAATTTATTTAAAAAATGGTATCGCACGGTTGCATTGTAGTAATACTGAAAATAAGAAGTTCAAGTAAAAAAATGTGCGATCTTGTTCGCAGATCTTTTAAATAACTTCATATGATAAGCAAATTTACTCAAAATTTCATATAGCACGGTTGCACTGTATTAATACTGAAATTTACGATAGTATGTAGTTTGTTTGAAAAATGAGTTACCTAAATGAGCTTTAACAGCAGTAATGTAGGTGGTGTTTCTTGATCCAACAAGAGGGCCTGGAAATCTGTAGCAATCAGCAAGCAAAAATGAAGAAAATCCTGAAATTACTGCAAATATCAGAAGACAAACAATCCCAGGAATCCATCCCAATTGTGCTGTTGCCCATGCAAGTGATAATACTCCTGATCCTATCACTGCTGTTATTATATGAGCACTTGCTGTCATAACATTCCCTTCAATCCAAGTTAAAGATGTATCAAGATCTTGAAGAATCATGAATCTAAAAGAAACAATCATAATGTTTTCTTTACTGTATAATTGCAATAGAAATTCATAGCAGACATGCAAGGATTTTGCAAGAACATACCAGTTCTCTTTGAACGACCATCATCATCAGTTTCTATCATATTCTTTTTCTCTTCTTATGAGGTTTTGGAGATTTTTTAGTACAGAAGAAATGACAGAATAAAATTGTATAAAATGGAATTTAATTTATATGAGAATTGCAAGGATTTCAGATTTTCTTTTTAATTAATTTTGCTCATTGTTTATATATAAATTCACCAGATTCACTGACAAGATTCACCAGATTTTGCTGTAAAGAGCAGATTTTTTTTTCTTTTCAAAAAGCTTATTTATTTATTTATTGGTGAAATAATTCATATGTACAATAAATTGGACAAATGGATATAAAGATTATAAATGTTTAATGAGGTAACCTGCCAAATGTTAGCAATATATGACTGTTATATAATTGATGGATTTTGTGATCATTTAATTTACACATGCTCATCAGGGAAAGGACAGTCTTATTTCTTTTTTTTTTTTAAAAAAAGGTAAGGCTTTTTTGGAAAAAGGGAAAAATGAAAAAGAAAAAAAAGGAAAGAAAAAGAATATCTAAAATTGTCACTTTGTCAGACCAATTTTTTAAATAAATTTAGAGATGAAATCCGAATTTATTTTTAAATTCTGTGAAATATTATATAATTTTGTATTTTTTGTTTTAAAAATATGTATACCGTTATTAAATTGATTTACATTCGTTTTTATTTATAATTTTATAATTTTTTATTTTAAAAATATGCACACCGATATTAAATTGATTCACATTTGTCATTATTAATAATGGCGGTGGCAAATATAAATTATTTTAGCTCAATTTTTTCTTTTTCATTTTTTGTAATTTTCATGTTGCAAAAAATATTTCCTTTAAATTTTGTGTGGTGATCAAATTTATCAAGCTTTTAAGTTTTAACTATTGAAAGAACCGCTTGATTAGCGTTGAGAATATGTTAATGGCTAACACTTCTATCCTCTACAATGTATACTGTAAATTCATCTCAATTTTCTCACTTCCATTGTCCAAATACACTTTTTTTTCTCTTCATATTCTTCTTTCCAGAGAATAAAAATCTGCAGTGAGTGGCCAATAACCTATGCTTGGAATTTAAACCTTCTGAAAACAGAGCAAAAGCTGGTTGTGAGAAGTTCTTGCTGATAGGTATAACAGTATTTGGTATTTACATAGGGAAAGAATTAACATGGAAGAAGAAGATTACAAGTTGCAGAATCTGCAGAAAATTTAAGAATCTGGCATTTGTAAAAACATCTTTGTCCTTCATTTTAAACTCGGGGCTATTTGCGATATTCTTTCATCCTCCAGAAGTTCATATGGATCGATGTATTGTGGCGGTGAGATGGGTGCTTGGCTTGCATCGTGGACAAAATTCGGTCCGAAATACTGCCAAATGTATAACAAAACAGATTGTTATTTAACTTCTATTGAAAATTTCAGCAATATGGTGTGATAGAATTGAAGAATATTAGCAAACGTGCAAGGAAACATAAAGTAAAATTAGGCGGCTAATTAATAAGAGAAGTATGGCTCAAGTCATAATTTGCAGGACCACATGAATCATAGATTTATATAGCTTCAACTTTTTTTTAACTCAAATTCCTTGGAAACTTCCAAGAATAGGTTTCTTATAGCCATTCAATAATATACGCCACGATAGAAACAATGCTGAATTTCATCGCTATCCTAGGGAAATCTAATCAACATTACCGTCTGGTCTATTGATTAATTGCTAAAAATACTATTCATGCCAGCAGTCAACTCATATTGTATCAACTTCAGCAATCACCATGCCCATACGAGCTTCAACATGATAACTTTAGATCTGAATCCAAGGAGCCATGTGATAATCAAAACCAATCTAGCCCCTACTGTCAAGCAGTCTGTTTCGTACTTGCACAAATTTTATATTTTACTTTGGCTATAATTGCAGAATCTTTATCTTGTCCAAAGAAGGTGTCACTCATCAAGATTTTTGCTGTGCATTATTCTTTAATTTCCTTCCCTTCTTTCTTTCTCATTGATGAAGATGAACAGTGTATGTCTCACAACCAAGCTATTAATACAAATTCAAACCCCGGATATAAAATTCATCTACAAAATGATTCCAATATAATATCCCCTACCATCATCAAAATTTATAGCTCATGATGAAAACTTGAAACAAACGAGGAATAAAACTTACAAGGTAGAGTGCAGAAAAGAATGCCACGGTAATAAGAATCAATGGCCCAAATCCCAAGAAGAATGTTCCTCCAAGTGTAAGCAAAAGCTTGGCACGAGGAATTAAACCCTGAAACAGAGAATAATTGTAACTTAACTGCATATGGACATGCACAATCCAAAAGGAATAAAATCTTAGTTCCAAACAGAAAAATGGAGAAAATCATAGTACACCTTGATGACCGAGTCACCAGACATCTCTGATTCACTAGAAATAAAGAGATTTAACTAGCAAAACAATGCCCACCCTTTAGACAAATATTGAGCAGCGAAAGAACAAAATAACCATTTTATTTTTTCCCATAACATTCTTGTTTTCGTGATCTATGGAAATGTATAACTCTGTAATTAATATGAAATTTGCTTCATCCAGTGAACTTCCAAGTCATGATACTTGACATTCCTTTGAAAAAGTTTTCAAGACAATTTTGTAGCAGATTAATCAAAAAGTTTCAAATATTAATCATTATACATCGACTGTTGATTGTTTCCTTCCCGTTTATCTGATTTGTCCTTCCAATTCTCATCCCCAAAAAAATTTAACATGACAGAGAAAGCAATAGAGAATTCTTCAAAACACTTCAACTCCAATGACACAAGCTGTAAAGCATATCTAAACAGGAATTGATAAAATTAATCAAGAACACAATTCCTTAAAGTATGGGAAAAGAATATTTCAGTAGCCTGTGAAAATAGAATGAATACCCAAAAGAACCTTACTTAGTTGATTTGGAATTGAAAATAGAATGATCATCCAGGAAATATAAATTTCTGGGTACTTTGCTATCTGACAAATCATGAACAATCTACGATCTTTTATCACTTTGAAACAGAACACTTGAGCAAAAATTTGACGATAGAGAAAGCAAAGAAGAAAGCTTAATAACCTCAAGGCCTTCACTATTCAGGGACATGGAACGCTCTCTTTGATTGGAAAGGCTTTGATCAAATTCAGTAGAGACTGCGTTTCTTTTAAAAAAACTTCTATCTTCTTCTCCCACCTTTAATTTATCTTCAACTCCATAGCTGCTCTTCGTAGACCCCTCCAGAAATGAAGTTGGAGTCATTCCTCTTCTCTTCAGTTCCTTCATAAATAAAGACTCCGGCGGCTCCTCACCTAAAAGCACCAAAATTTCCAATTTTGAGAGAAACCAATAATCAATGAGAAACAAACAAATTTAACCAAAAAGAACGTAACTTTACCATTGCTTTGGTTATCCCCTTCTTGCAATGAACAAATAACCCTAAAATTTGGTCTCTTGGCGTATCGTCTCGACCAGCAGCTAATATAATATCTCAATTTGAGAATTGTCTTCCTGGAAAACGATTTTCCGGGAAAATTGGGATGTGATACAGAAATCGGAGACAAAGTGGATTTGATTAGGTAAAGAGAAGCCATTACAGTTCAGGATTGGTTTGGCATCACAACTTTAAATGATTGGAAGCTATCAATCGTGTACGGTTTGCTTGTTTGTAGAGTTCAAAGGAATAGTGAAGAAGGCGACGGCCATGGGACTTAGTTTTGAAGTGTCACATTTTGGGCGTACTTTAGCGAAGAGTGTTGTATATGGCTAATTTGCGCGGAAGAGCGTGCGCAGTTTGCGGGGTTTTGTGGCTTAGAAGTTGAGTGACGTTTCAGCGAGAATTGCCCACACATTTCCTAACCTAAAATAAATTCCAATTAACGTTAGATATTTTCTTTAATATTTTATAATTGTATTTTTTCACTACATATACAATAATTTTAAAATTTTGTAATTAAAAAATAATATTTTTATAATTTTTATTCAATAATTTATATTCAATATAGTTGAAATTTTTCACTCTTAATTTAAATATGAACCATGTTTCATGCATATGTGAATTCAACTAATATGTCATTATTGGGAAACAAATTCATATTTAGTTTGTAAATATTTTGCAAATATTAAGTTATTGGAAAAAAATAATTTTTGATATATTTCCAATTTCAGATATAGTAATATATTTCCAAAAATATCCAATTATAAAGTTTGCAAAATCACGCCATTAAATTGATGAGAACCTATCCGATATTTAAATAAAACTAGTAGAAGGGGAGAAAAAAAAAAGACAAAGTCCATAATTTAGTTCATTAATTTTAACATTTTTATATATTAAATCGTTATACTTTTAAAATTATATGCTTCATTTTTTAACTTTTATATATGGATTCATGTACTTTTAAAACTATACGTGAAATTTTTAAATGTATTTATTAAAACATATTAAATTCAAACAAATATAAAAATAACAGCATTTCGTTAACATACATGTAATTTTAAATACGTTTGTACCGTTTATTTTAAATTTAATATAATTTTTTGAAAAATTTTAGAATTTAATATATAATTTTAAGAGTATAGAAATTAAATGTGTAAAATCGTTAAAGTACATGAATTAAAATATGATTTTTTTTCCTTAAAAAAAATAAATGTAATATGGACACCAATACTGTTGTCTACTTTCTCTAGCACGTGTTTGATTTGCTTGTTTTTAATGGTTTATTCATCTTTTAAAAAATAATTATCTGCATAGTGCCACAACTTACTAATTAAAAATATAAGATAGAATGTTACACGACCACTTTTATAATAAGTTGTTAAAGTTGAGTAATTTAATAACAAATCATAAATTTAATGTTAATTTTTGGCTATTTATAGCAATTGCAAATGCAAAATACACAAAATAAAATTAATGTAATTCTGTTCTGTTGAAGCATCAGCCGATGTTGACATCATTACACGACTAATGCAATTATTGTAAGATAAACAAAATTAATGATTTAATTCATACAAGAAAAAAATTATCAATTGGTTTTATTCAATTCTTGATTTAATTAGTTGGATATTATAAGTAAATATCGGTTCAATTTTCAGAAACTAAACGAAAAAATCAAAGCAACGAACTAATCTTCAAAAAATTGTTATTGATATTTAAAATATAAAAGCGATAAATAAAAAATTCAATAGCCAAACCGATCGATTCTTAAAATTTTATAATTTCAATTCCCAGTTTATTTGGTTCATTTTTACAAAAATTCTAAAATAAATAAATCAATCAAAATTAGTCAGCACCTAATTAATTAATCACTAATACTAATATCCATCAATAAGAGCAAGTTGTATTATTTTCCTTTTTTTTAATTATTTCCTTTACCACAAATATTGTGAAATGAGATGTTTTTAAAATTACAGTCAATTAAATACAACATGATCATATGAAAACTTAAATGAAAATGGTGTTTAAGTTCATAATCATTTTGATTCTAAATTCATATTTTCTGCTTCACATTTTAATTGACAGACTAAAAAGAAAATGGTGTTTAAATAGCATTACAGAAGCACAATTTTGTTTTTTGATTAATCAAAACCAACAAAAAAGAAAAAAAATAGAAATTATATGGGGAAAAAAAAAAGCCAACTCTAACAAAACAATCTACCAACATTCTGCAGCTAAGCTACACACCTTTGTCTTTCTATTCTACAATCTGCAGATACTGAAGAAGAGCAGAAAGACCTTCAATTTCACAAAATTGTAGTATATGCATTTCCTCAAGGGATCATCTTCACCTGGATTGACTGGAACGCAGTTCGAGTTGCACGAGATGGAGGGAGATCGGAGACTATCAAAACCGAATTTCCTTCTTTCATCATGCCTTTTGTTTTTATAAGATCAATAGTTTTTAAGATATTGATCTCCAGGTCATCTGCCAATTCAAACAGTATGGGCATAACACCCCATTGCAAATTCAAAGCCATCCTAGCACTATTGTTGTCCGTAAATGCAAATATAGGTGCGTTTGGACGGTTTCGAGAAAGGAGAGATGCCATCTCTCCTTGCTTTGTGTACACAAAGATTGCATCTATACCAAGATTATTAGCTGCAAACAAAACATTCAATGTGATGTACAAGGTTAGCAGCATGCCAAAGCTATGCAACTGTCAATAACAGGAGCTATCATGCTATGGAACCAAGCTAATCGTGCACCTTCAAGATAAAAATGTTAAATAATAGATAGAGGACAAATGTGAAATTACCCATTTCAACAGCGGAGTTGCATATCCCTTCAGATATGCGATCAGCCAATGCAACTCCAAGCTGGTGTTGATAGAGAGCATTTTGTTGCTTTTCTTCACGGCTTTGTGATTCCATTCGATTGCTGACCATCCTTAGAATGGAAAGAGCTTTCTCTCCATATGTTCCGATAGCTGATTCACCAGATAACATCATTGCATCAGCATATTGCCGAACTACTTCGGATACATCTGCAACCTTGTTGCATTAAATTACGTGTCAATGTAAAAGGAATGTTTAAGCAGTCCATGATGCATTCAAGAAAGCAATCAATTCTTAGAGCAATATTCAATGGATTATAGCACCTCAGCACGTGTTGGTGTAGGATATTCAACCATTGATTCAAGAAGTTGAGAAGCGATAATCACTGGCTTGTTTAACTGCCTGCACATATGGGTTATATTCTCCTGGACCGTTGGAATCTGTTCAAGTGGAACCTCCACTCCTAGATCACCCCGTGCCACCATTATTCCATCAGAAGCCTCCACAATTTCTTCCAATTTCTGCAAAGACTCCAAGCTTTCAATCTTTGCCAATACTCTTGTTGATCTGTAAAATGCAAAAAAGAAAAAAAAATACATAGAATGATTTAAAGATAATTCCAAAGCAAAAAAAAAAAAAAAGTTTTGACATTCATCTGCCAGAGAACAGAGTACTTGTTGTTTTTACATCCAACTAGCATGCAGAAAAAGAAACATATAATAAGGGAAAAACTTTTGGAGTTAGTGCATAACTAATCCACAATAATGTTTGACATAAGACATTGGCAGGCAGGCAGGGCTGTTACTACTTCAGAAACCTTTCTTGCACAAAATCCCACTCCATTAGCAGAAATATTGACTAAAAAGTAGCAGTTGGAACTCCTTTCAGGATATATGTTGCTAGAGAATTGCAATACAGTCCAAGCATTTTTTGCATGCAAACTGAAGTCTGTCAGTTTTGATGAGATATGCATAGACAATATAAAACTTCATGTGAACCAAATAACCCAAATTGTTATGTGGGTTACTTTATAAGAAATGTGATGTTTGTGAATTTGTTTTGCTTACTCTGACGCCTTAGAGGAGAGATAGTTCTTCAGCTGCTTGATAGAATCGGCATCATTTACAAATGACACAGCAATAAAATCAACACCTTCAGAAATTCCAAAATCAACGTCTTCCCAGTCCTGTACAGAGGATAAGATGGTGAGCAGGGGAAGCAATTGGTCAAATGTTTTATAATTTCTAGTTTTATACTAATCTAACCGGATAATCTATTCAAGAATCTGTTTAGCCAAAACTATCTTAAAGGCAGAAAATTTCTCAAACAACTTATCTGAAGGATGAAAATTTTCTGAATTTAATGTGGGCCAGCAAAGGAAATGCCAATCGAAAGAAAAAAAAAAAAAGAATCTTGTTGTAGCTAACACAGAAGCAACAGGTTTTAGAATACTTCGTTTTCTTGAGGCAAAGATAATGGAATCGCACAAGTGTGAGATTATAATAATTGCCACGTAAAAACTAAACATAATTCAACCTTTTCTGATATTGTTGGGAGACCTTGATAGGAAAGCTTCCCATCCCTCCAAAAGCTCAATTTGGCTCGAGGTAGGAGTAGACCAGGATCTGTGCATTTACATCGTAAATCACTTGCCATCCTTTCAACAACCTGAAAGCTTGCCATTCCTCCATCAATAATAAGTTCATCACCAACCATAATGCCTGGCAATCATTTGAAAGTGTTCGAGCAATGAATTAAATAATAAAAGATATCTTCTCATTGCAATTAAAGTAAAAAAGATCAACGATCAATTGAGCAACAAATTCGCCACCTTCAGAGAACCCTTCATAGTTTGCTCGAACAGTGAATGGACGTGAACCCTCAAATTTTTGAGCTGTAAATACCCAAACTGAACCTTCCTGATTCCACAAAGAGAATATTATGAATCCCATTAAATAAAGATTATGATAAACCAACAAAAAAAAAAAAAGTCCATAGTCATGTTTTTGCTTGATTTAAACAAAATCAATGCTTACTTCCTCTTAGCTATGTAACTGCAAAAGATCAATAAAAATCGTATATAAAAAGCATATCAACAATATTCCTTATTTTTCTAAGTATAAAATATAGACATAATTCCTTATTTCTAAGCATCTAAAAAACTCAAGTCCATGATCATGGCTTTCCCTAGCAGAAGTAGATTGGAATCATTTCATTTACTATACATAACCCAAAGGGAAAAAGAAAATCCTCAAACGGAACCAAATTGCATTTCTGAACCTGAAAGAAAAGTTCAATTAATATACATATTTTCTCCCAATCAAAGTAAGTATCGGTTATAATTTATAACTCATTTTCCCTAAATCAGCAGCTCCTAAAATTATTTCAATAACTAAGCTCACTAGCCATAAATAAGTAAGCAAAAAGTGGGTTTTGAGCTAAAAATACCTCTGCTTTAAGAGAAGAGGGAGCTCCATGATCAACCACATGGATCTGGCTACCTTCAGTATCAATCATAACTGAAACACAAAACCCCTTTTCCTGATTTAACCTCTTGATCTTCCTAATAACATCTCTGTGCCAATCTCTGGTGTTGTGACACATATTAAGTCTAGCTACATTCATCCCTCCCCTTGCTAATCTCTCCAAATCCTCCCATGAGCAACAAGCAGGCCCAATGGTGCACACCAGCTTTGTCTTCCTCATCCCTGAAAATCCTCTTTCTCTTAGCTCCCTCGCAGCAGCAGCATCCAACCCCCACTCCAAATTCACTTTCTTCAACCCCTTAATGCTAATCTCTGCCACTGCTTTCACTCCAATTGTAGGCTTACTTCTCAGCTTATTTCTTGCATTGCAAGAAACCCTACCAGCAGCCACAGCAGTCCCAAAAACTCCATCCTTTAAATCAAAAGTTGGGTTTTTTACAAGGATTTTCTGGAAGCAATTTAGGATCGAATCACTAGAAACTGCCATTCTGGTGTGGGTTTGTGATCAGAAGAATTGAAGAAGAAAGATCCAAGCTTTATAAGTGGAACAGCAAATGGGTTTTGAGCATTGGGATTAACGATAGTTTGTAGGTTGTTTTGGATCGAGAACTCCGTTAAATCTGTGGGTTTTTGTCCAGCGAGAGAGAGGAGTCTACAAGGAGAGATTAGTGGCACTTAATTGCTTATAAAATATAATAATAATAATTAACAAATGCAGTATATAATTAGGGTTTAAGACGGGGACATTAAATAATTTAAAATTAGAGGGCAGGTAGGAGGCTCACCTGTCCAAGTTTAACGGTCAACTACCCTATTGAAGGGAAAGTGAGCAGTAAAAAGGTTGTACAATTGGGGAGTAGAGAGTCATATCATTTAAGTGGAAGGGCAATTTGGACATAAAACAACTATTACAATAAGATAAAAGTTGCAGGTGAAAAATGGACCCTCTCGTACGGACCATACGATAAGTGACCAATTGGTCGGTAAACGGCTTTTACTGCGATGCGGTCCAACATAAATTCGGAGCAATGAAACTGTAAATTTGAATTTTATCTTGGAATTGGATCAATTTAATCCGAACAAAATAATATTAGTAGTTAGATAAAAAAAATATCTTGGTACATAGATCAAGCTTAATTTAATGCATTTGAATATGATTTTACAAGCGATATGTATTTGAAAACGAAATTAATGGCTAAATTGAGGAAAAAAAGGCATGGAAGCTTTGGAAGTCCAATGGGAATTTTCGATATTTTGCTGTATTACACCGATTTGACGTTTTGACGAAAGATTTTGAGCAAGTCAACCATTTAGAGTTGTACCACATTGTCTTGGCTTTTTTTCGCTTCACATGCATCACGTTATTTAACATGTGATTTTTGGGGACTTAATTAATTACCCTACACATATCATATGCATTGCGTACGAATTTACATAGCACACGAGGAATACCAAATTTTGTGTATGAAGCATAAGCCAAGTTCAAACCTTACCTCACGCATGGAACGTAAGTTATTGAAAAGTTCTCCAATTATGGATTTGAAAATATCCGATTTTGGATTAGTTAGTTTCATGTGCTCAATAGAGCTGGATCGAAAACCGAACAGTCATAAATAAAAAAATAATAATAAATTTTAAATTAATTAATATTATAATTTTAAAAAAGTCGGATCAAAATAAGGAGCGTCACGTATAAAATAAAAAAAATGAGTATATTAATTGTGGTGTTCCTTGATTCAAATCAAAACATGCCAACTAGTGGATTTTTTTAGATAAGAACTAGGCAAGAGAATTAAACTATGCAAATACAAATAACTATTAAAGTATAATTAATTTAATTAATATTGTATTTTGGATGGCACATAGCTTAATTTAGTCCACATGATTGAGGAAGATCATGATTGTAATATTTAATTTCTATTTTTTTTACATACTTTTATTTCTTTTTTGAATTATCTAGGAATCCAGAAAGGAATAATTTAATAAAATGGATAACTCTATCTTATGTTTCGTATTGTAGATAGGATATTTAGGTACACCTAACTATCACAATTAAGAATAAAATGGAAAATCTATAAATTATTTTTTAAACTATTAATTTTTATAGTATTATTTTTTTAAATCAATCGAGTGCTGGATTAATTTATTAAAAATATAAACAATACCCTTATACTATTAAAAAACATACGAAATATTATCTAAATTTGACGAAAAAATCATATTATTTCTTATTATTATTCAGATGTTACATGTATCTAATTTTTATAATATATCACGTGTCTCTATAAGAGATAACTTGATATTTTAAGAAGTTTTAAGAGATAATATGATTTTGATTAATTCAAATGATTTGTTAAATGATAATTTTTTAGGGGATTCATATATTATTTTCAAATACAAAATATATACATAAAAATAAAATCAAATAGGTAGTTGAACCTTTAAATAAAAATAAATATATTAATTAACTCGTTAGAAGGTGAACAACAATTGACAATGGAGGGCATTTTGAAAGAGGAAAAAAAGAAAAACATGATTCATATAAATATTTTTATAGAACTATTCTAATTTCTAAAGATAAGTTTCATTTACGTACACCTATGGCTATAACAGACTGCAATGGCTCAATTGATTAAGTATTAATTTTCAAATAATATTAAAGGTAGCTATGTTTTGGTGACTGATTGATCCATTTCTAAGAAAATTTGGCCTAACTCAAAGAATATTCTCTACATATTTTGCGAATATAAGTATGTATATTCTTGATATGGATAAGCATTTTCTTATTGGATACTTTTTTATTTTGTTTAAGAAAATCTCCTTATTGAATATTAATTATTGGTCTGCATTTAAGGAGTAATTTTATAGACCACCATGGCCTATAAAATATAATTTTTTTAGATAGCCTATAGATTATAATTAATTAGATTATGATTGTCGAAATTAAATATAAACTCTAAACCTATAGTTTATGATTCTTATGATTGAATTTACTTCTAAAATTGAGAATACTAACCGATAATCCAAGAGATATAGAAATGAGAAAAATTGTATGAGCTGATTGGATTGTAAGCAATTTAAAACTTGCAAAAGGCTAGCTTGATTGGTCCGACCGTTGACAGTCGGAAACTTAAGTACGTAAGAGACCTAGAGAGATAAAGTAAAGATAAAGAGTTTTCAAGAGTGTAATACCTGTAGTCATTGGTGGATTTGACTATTTATAAACAATAAGACCTATGAAGTGGGAATATTCAAGTGGAAGTGTTTGATAGATAAAAGGTATGGTCTTACAGTGATTTGACTATTCATATCCTATTAAATATGTTAGTACAACTGACATAACATATTTTTATCAGACCGATCAGATTTGGTGACAGCTAACAGACTTAATTTAACAGGCTATACGTATCATATGAGACTTATCTTGTATGGGCTATTGTTTGGCTAAATGAACCTTAGACATCATAGGTGTTGTAGAATTATATGTATTATCACTAATAAATTTTGACATTCAATGCTACTAATGGTAAAACAATTGACTCAATATTTAGTTAGACTTATTATATATTTTACTCTCTAAAATTTGGTAAAAAAAAAACCTACTGCACATCCAAATTATTTGAGTGTTTCATGACACATTTCACCTTAACAAATTCAAAAGCTACTAGAAAATTTAATTAATTTAAACATGATAGTGATTAAAAACGTAAAGATTAATCCAATTTTGTCTTGCGAGTCCAGCCAACGATCTCCAGCTGTTCAGATTTAACTGATTTGGAGCTAACCCATAAGCTCTCAGAATCGCTATTTCAAAGGCACCGATGGGCAGTCCCATCCCTGCTTCCAAACTAAGGAGGGAGCAGATGAACCACTCGTTGCTATTGCGGCCAAAAGATCACTCTATAATAGCCATGGAGGGCAGACAAGCCATCACAGATACCTCCGCTAGAAGACCATACTGAGCAGGAATCTCGACTACTTTCGCCTCTGTCAGTCTTGAAGGATGAGCGAGAGGCTCGCGAGTCTTCTACTCATTGATGAAACTTCTATCTATTGACTCGTTGCTACTAGAAGCAATTCTTAGTAGAGGGTATTTTTAACAAGGCTAAAATTGCTGGGATGTTTGAGTTGAGAAAAGAGGAAATATAACTGCAGAAGAATGATGATCAAGTGGAAAATCGAAGAAAACTTACTTGCTGAGAAAATCCTGCAGAAATCCTTGAAAATTTTGGCAGAATTTCGAAAATTTGGCAGAATTTCATTAAAGATCGACGAGAAGTGAAAAAAAACTGCCCTGAACTCACCTATTTATAGGCAAAAAGCTTTTAGAATACTCCGAATGCCTCTCCATTGGATGGACGTCACGTGTCTTCAATCCATTATTGCGGTTACAGAGAACGAAGTACCGTTCTCGACATGCGCACGTCATTAAATGCAAAACAGCTATCTGAACTAAATGGACGGGTCTATTCAGATGAGCGTCTCCTAAAAATTCAAAAAATCCTGCCAAAAAATTGAATTTGCCCGATCGGACCATTCGGGAGGAACAAGTGATAACTATGAAAAAAATATCTTCCAAGACCCAATCAAATCGGCCCAACAACACTTGGCAGGGTCTAAAGCCTATTAACAATGAAGGCAAAGCGTGAGCTGAAAGATAAGACAGGAGGACACAATATCCAATCGGATTGATGGGACAACCCGTTTTGTCAGTCCACTGACAAAAGCTAGCGCCCATATCTCCCACCTGCTCCCTATCATATCGTCTCTCTGCAGCTCTAACTGCCAATTATCACATCTCAAGTACTCAGTACTTCCCCTTTCTATCTCCTATAAATAGCCCAACAAATAGTGGTTTCAGGTATTAAACATCTGAGACTCTCTCTCTAAATATTATCTCTCTAAAAAGCTACTAACTTAAACTTCAGAGTGCTAACGTCTGGTCCGATCGGGCACTCCTTCTTGCAGGATCAGTTACCCGATCGGGCAAACCAGTTGTCAGATCTCTTTCTTAGATAAAGTCATTTTATGCTTTATCAGAAGCAAATACAATATAGAAAAAAATGTTTTGCTTCAATAGAATGGAAACTATCCACCGTTTATCTAGAAATCCATTTTTGTTACAAATTATGAGAATTTATATGTATTCACATTTGAAAATTGATAAAATATAGTACATTTTGGAACATATATATAGTTCATGCTAAGTTAGATCATAAATAAATTGATTTATAAATGGGTCAAAAATTTTTGAATTGAGTTATGGTCCAAATAGATTATTAGAATTATAAATTAGTTGGATTATAAACAAGTAAAACTTTATGGTCTTGAAAAAAAAAAGTATGCATGCATATTCTATACAAACAAATATTTTTGCATTCAAATTATATAAAAGTTATTAAATCACAAATAATATATACAAATTATAAATTAATAAAACTAGATTGAGTTAAAAGGGAAGGAAAAGAGGATTTGAGGAGGTCCTTCACACCCCAAACATGAAAAATTACATGCTAATGCTATAATTTTAAAAATTAAAAGTTGTTATAAAATAAAAAAACTATATGAAATATTATAAGAAAAATTATAAGAATAAAGATAAAAGAATGAGTTTAAAAAAACGGAGAGAAAATAAATACTCTTATTACTTTTCTTGTATGTATTTCATGGAATAAGCCCTTTATTTATAGGCTTATGGGTATATATTACATAAGTAGATATAAATACATGAGTTACAAATAATTAATAAGTTGAGAGTTTTAAGTTATAAAATAAGAGTTTAAACTTGATTTATGAATATTTATAAATTCATTTATTTACATCACTCTCCCTTAGATGTCTATAAAAATTAAAATTAAAAAATTATGCCTCGTTAAAATATTACTAGGAAAAACCCAAATGGGATAAAATATTTCTTTTTCTAAGCTTTTTAGGAGTTCCAATGATATTTAAATCATCAATATATACAACAATTATGATAAATTCCGATCCTGATTTTTTTATAAATACCCATGGACAAATTGGATCATTATTATATCTTTTCTTTAGCAAATATGTACTAAGATGATTATACCACATTCATCCGTATTGCTTTAATCCATATAATAATTTTTGTAATTTTATTGAATAAATTTCTTGAGAATCTTTATATGCCTCAGGAATTTTAAATCCTTCAGGGATTTTCATATGAATTTCACTATGAAGTGAGCCATATAAATAGGTTGTAACAACATCCATTAGACGTATGTCAAGTTTTTCATAAATTGCCGGATTAATCAGATATCTAAAAGTAATTGCATCCACTACTGGAGAATATATTTCTTCATAATTAATACCAGGTCTTTGCGAAAATCCTTGTGCAACCAATCATGCCTTATATCTTATAATTTATTTTTTCTCATTTCGTTTTCACACAAATATCTATTTGTACCCTACTGGTATTATACCTTTAGGTATTTGAACTATAGGTCCAAATACTTCATGTTTTGAAAGCAAATTCAATTCTGCTTGAATTGCATTTTTTCATTTTGGCTAGTCATTTTTATTTCTACATTCTTCAATAGATATAGGTTCAAGATTCTTATTTTCTTTTAAAATATCAATAGCAACATTATATGTAAAAATATTATCGATAACTATATCTTTTTGGTTATAACTTTTTCCTATATTGATATAACTTATGAAGATCTCTTCATTATTATTATTTTCAGGTACATGAATTTCTTCTGGGATTTTATGATTAGTTATATCTTAAGTTTCTTCAGGAGTGTCTATCTCTATAACATGACCATCTTTGTTATTTGCTTCTTTTCTTTTTCGAGAATTTTTATCTTTGGAACTGACTGGTCTACCACGCTTTAGGCATGTGTTGTTAGTATTTGTAATATTAAATTGTTCTATAGGGACATCAATTCGAATAGGAGCATTTTTAGCTGGTATATGAGATTTAATAACTCTTATTAAATCAATGAATGTATCTGGCAGTTGATTTGTAATATTTTGCAAATGCATTATCTTTTGAACTTCTAATTCATATAATTTTGTTCAAGGATTTAAATAAGATAGTGATAATGCATTCCAAGCAACTTCTTTTTCTAGCTGTTTATTTTCTCCCCCAAATGTTGAAAAAATTATTTCATCAAAATGGCAATCGGTAAATCTTACCGTATATAAATCTTCAGCTAGTGGTTTAAAATATTTAATTATTAAAGGATATTCATACCCAACATATATTCATAACCTCTTTTGAGGACATATCTTTGTACGTTGTTGTGGATTAATCGACACATATACTGCACAATCAAAAATTTTATGATGAGCAATATTTGGTTCTTGACCAAAAGTTAATTGTAATGGAAAGAATTTATGATAACTTTTTGGCCTAATGCGCACAAGTGTTGCTACATGTAAAACAACATGCCCCCGAGTAGAAATTAAAAGTTTTATTCTCATAAGTAATGATCTAGCTATTAACTGGAGGCGTTTAATAAATGATTCTACTAAACCATTTTGTGTATGAAAATGTGTAACAGGCCTTTCAATTGTTATTTCAATTGACATTTAATAATTATTAAAACCCTAAGATTTAAATTCACCAGCATTATCAAGACGAATTGACTTGATTATATAATATGAAAACTTTTCTCTTAATCGAATTATTTAAGTAAGCAATTTCGTAAATACCAGGTTGTGAGTTGATAATAAATACACATATGATCATATTATAGATGCATCAATTAATACCATAAAATACTTAAATGGTCCACATGGTGGATGAATGGGCCCACAAATATCATCCTAAATACGTTTTAATAAGAAAGTAGGGAATTCAGTTCCAATTTTGGTTGGTGATGGTCTAATAATCAATTTTCCTTGAGAACAAGCATCACATGAGAATTATTTGAATTGAAGAATCTTTTGGTTTTTCAATGAATGTCCATGTAAATTCTCAATAATTTTATGCATCATTATTGCACCGGAATTGAAGAATGTGAAACATCCATTCTGAGGAGCGAACTCGTGCTGATAATATGTTATGAAATACGAAAACTATATAAAATATTAGAAGAACATATTATAAGAATAAAGAAAATAGAATGAGTTTAGAGAGGAACAAAGAGAAAGTAAATATTCTCTTATTACTTTTCTTGTATGCATTACATGGAAGAAGCATTTATTTATAGGCTTATAGATATAGGTTACATAAGTAGATATAAATACGTGAGTTTCAAAGTAAATACATGAGTTACAAAGTAAATATATGAGTTACAAACAATTAATAAGTTGGGAGTTTTAAGTTATAAAATATGAATTTAAACTTAATTTATGGACGTTTATAAATTCACTTATTTACAACAAAAGTATAATTTTAATTTGACCCCTCAAATTTTTTGTACATGTAGATAAATAGAGGCTATAGACTATATATTAAAAATTTATAACTCTAAAAATTAAAATTATACTCTTATATTAACTCCTAAATGTTTAAATTTTACTAATTGAATCAAATTTAAATTATATTCTCACGTACAAATTTGATTGGAACCAAATAGGGAAGCTCTAAATTGCGCCTTTCCTATATAATGTTATTTATTTATGTTTATAATGCATAATCTATAATAGACGATAATTATCTCTAAATGAGAAGATCCCAATTAGGAAGCGAACTTAATATACTTGCCATGTTAATTATCACTATAGACAATTAATAATGGTAAGATCTTCTCAATTGAAGTAGCTATATAACTAGCTTGATCTTACAATAATTAAAATACTCAATGCAATATTTCCATACCTAATCACTTAGAAATATTCTTAATTTAAAAGTCCTTGTATGAATGAAAATATCATCGATAATTAACGGAGTCTATCACCATCACTCTACCATACCATTTGCCCGGAAATTATTAATATACTATACTATATATTAGATTTGAATTATCAACTTCATCAATGTAGATAACTAGATATTATTTATAAGACAGAATTTTGCTTGTGGATAGAGCATAACTTGAATAAATATATTAAAACATACTCCCTCTATTTCAAAATAGATGACGTTTAAGGAAAAAATTTTGTTTCATAATACATAATACTTTGATATAATCAAGACACATTAATTAATTTTTACCAAATATACCCTTAATTGATTTTGAAAAAAGATAAAATTTTATTAGTGAATGCAATTAATATAATAAGGGTAATAAAGTCTTTTAATAGTGAATTAATTGTATTTTTTAATTATTGTACATTATTCTCAAATATCATCTATTTTGAAATAGAGGGAGTATAACCTACGCATGTATCTCGATATCCATCAACGGAAGTTGATGTGTATGGACGCATTGCGTATGACACACTGAATAGTGACTCATATACTATACGCTATGTAACACCCTGTACCCGGCCAGTTAAAAGACCCGGGTACTGGATGTCACACACAGGTTTGGATCTCGTTGTGAGGATCAACTCTAAGGTTTGACTAAAATTAAAAAGTTTATTAATTTAACATATTATTTATTTTTACCAAAATTTTAACATGATCTCCCCTTATTAATGGCTACTTCCTGAGGAAAGGAATATAAAATATTACTAAGATTATATAACTACTTTTAGAATCTCAATTAATTGTCATTTCAAACGCTATTAATTTTACTATTTAATTAAAAAAATTTCTGCAGCATGACAGCTTAAAATTCATGCTACCAAAACCTGCAAAACTTAATTTTACACTCCCAATATCGTTCCTTCAACTCCAGAACTTCAATCAACAACACAACACTTCTATAATTTCATCTCAACACAAGCACAACCACTCAAGCACAGTTCACATAAAGCTCATTCACGCAACTCACTGAATTCATATAATATTTAAATTACATGCCCTATTTACAATAAATTCTTATAATTCATCACATGGTTTATATATATTAAAAACTTCTTTATATACATGTCCCATTAACACAATTTATATAAATGGCTTCAACATAGAAACTTAGTTCATCGTAATTATAACCATTTACTCCTATATACTAGTATATAAATAAGAATTTGCATCACCAGGATTCCATGTACCTGTACTTATTAAAACGTGCATAATCATATGAATATAATTTGGTTCGGACTTGAGATATCATTTCTCAAGCTTCCTACGTATCCCATTTAGGGAATCAGAACCACGTAGTTCTCCAATCCCGAGACTTAATATAGGACTTTAAATAAGTAATCAATAAATTTGGTTTAGGCAAGAATATCTCATATCACTTTTCAAACACTTACAAATACATAATCATGTTATACACATTCTTAGTTACACCATACTACTTCAAATTTTTGTAACACACAATTAATTACAATACGAATATATGTATCCAATACCAATCAATCCCAATCATCATTAGTTGTAATTAATCATAATTTAAATTAATCACAGTACAAAATCCGTAAATTGTTTATTAATATTTGGTAAAATATTTACATCAACCTTTATTCTTTTATTTACTTCTAATATTTTCCCTTAATGTATTAATTGGAATTTGTACCGAGTTGAACAAACAGAATTTAAACATGGGACCGAGTTCTCGGAACCATACGGTCCATTATTAAAACATACATATTTATATGCACTTGTGGACCGAGCTCTCGGAGCCATTCAGCCCACAACTCATTTTAATTACTTTTACCGGAAGAGCTCTCGGAGCCATTCAATCCGATAATACACATCAAGGCGTGATACTTATGGACCGAGCTCTCAGAGCCATCCAGCCCATAATGTAACAGCCGCTAGCAGATATTTTCCACTTTGGGGCCCATGTCTCACACGTCTGCTTTTGAGATCGTGCCGAGTAACCACTACCCCTCACGGTTTTGCTCTTGAGGTACTCCATATGTCTGCTTTGGAGATCATGCCGGAGCCCCCAAAACGCGTCTTCCAGTGCCTCCACATGTCTGCTTTAGAGATCATGCCGGAGCACTAGTCAATATTGTCCTTTTTGGCGTCCCATGTCCCACACGTCTGCTTTTGAGATCGTGCCGGGCTACCACTAACCCCTCAAGGTTTTGTTTTCATAAACACTTTATAGCAATAAGTAATAATAAGACAAAAAGAAACATGTTCTCCTAATTAAATTAAACAGTTTAAGTCTGTTAAACGATCTCATTAAATATCTTAAACTATATAATCTTCAGTTAATTCTAATTTACATATTAGAGTCACAATATACATACAATTTAGACAAAATGATTAACCATGTACCTTAGTAGTAGAATACATATATATCCATAACTAACACAAATTAAGCAAATTTGATTCAATTAATTTACTTTACTATAAAAGAGCACACACTGTTTCTAAATAACTGCCAACAAGCAACTCAATATGCCAATAACAAACAAGTGATATACCAATTCTTAGCATGTTTCCACACTTAAACATGCATTTTGTAACGCCTATTGTAAACTATAATGTGCATGTATTTGCATCCCATTATTTTCCGTAACCATTTTAATAACTTCTTTTAATTTAAAACAATGCTTACATCATTAATTATTTAACCACTCCAACATTCCTTAGATTGTATCTTTTAATCCATTTTATAAAATATATTTACTTCCTGTGGTTATAACTCTAAAAAGAATATGCAAAAATGAAGGACAAACACCAACAGGCTAAGAAAGATCTTATTCTCGCTATTAAAATAATGAGTCACTTAAAGTTGTTACCAGTTAGACCACGGGAATTAAGCTAATATGCTTCCTTAAACTAGAAACACATGATTAGCATCTCATCACATACCTATAATTAATAATTCCACACCCTTTTCATCTATTATACAAAACGTTTCCAAATCCACCTCTTTATGTAACTACAATCATGATTCTATATCCCAAGTGGCTTAGGTCCTATTTGTTCCAACATATCAGAAGTGTTATTCAACCAATTAATATATATATATATACACACACACACACACACCTATATATATATATAAACATAAATAAAAAGCTCAATCTTTAGTCTTATACACCATACTCAATAATAAGAGATTTCACCCATACTTAAAATTTTATTCACACACCATTAGCTTATCTCCAACTAAAACTCAAACCTTAATTACACATATATATATTTTGTTTATATTCTTACTTGCCTTTGACCATTTAATCACATTAATTTTCTAACCATTTGAACTAAGATCAATTCCAAATCATTAAAAACACTAAAATCATTTAATCAAATTCTCCTTACTTCAATTATATGTCCATCACAATTTATTGCTATAAGCAATTTATTATTGAAGTAAGATTTCCATACCATCAAAATGTGCTCTTAATTCTGCTCAATCGGAGCCTCGCCGGAGACCCGCCGGAGTCTCGCCGGAGCTGCACCGAGACTCACCACAGGTAGATCGAGCTACCCCAAGCTCGCCGGTGGTAGTCACGCGCCAAACCGCCTTCTCAATTTGCCGGAAATCGCGTCGGAAGGTGGCGGCAAACCCATTTCCGATCTCCTCAACGCCGGCGAGTTAGGACGATCGGTGACCACCAAGAGGACCGCCTCACCCTTGTAATTCCGCTGGTGGTGTCAGCTCCCCCACCCGACGTCGGAAATCGCCGGAAAAAAAGAAAGAAGCTTCGGTATGGGGAGAGAGAAACGGAAACCAAAAACCGACGGATCAAGGCGTTAACGGTGGAGAGAGAGGCGACCGGAGAGCGGCGGCGACGAGGCGGCCACCGGCGACGCGCAGCGCCTCCGGCAGCTGCCACCGGCGCGCCCTCCTCTCTCCCCGACGCTGTCTCCTTCCCTCTTTCTCTTTCGTTTTCTTTTTTTTTTTTTTTTTTTTTTCGGGACATTACACGCTAAATCTTAATAAAAAAAATATTTGGTCATATTCTTTCCTTTCTTGCATTCGATTCAATCCAATACAAAGATTACTTTTTGAAAAAAAAAATTATTTCACCTGAAACTTTATTTTTATAAAATTAAGATAAAATTTGTTATATTTATTTCAATTTTATTCAATTATTAATTTATTACTATTGATACTATATTAATATTTTTGTTAAATTTTTTTTCATTTTTATTTTCATTAAAAATAAACTTTGACCACATAAAGAGTAGCTTAGTATTTTTAAAATATTATCTTATGACATTAAGAAAAATTAATAATTATTTTGTTGTTTATGAAAGAGCAAAATAATGGCTATTTATACGAGGGGGAGAGTGCTATTTTTCTTAGACGAGTTTATGTATTTATTTATTTATTTATTTTGACATGGCAATAAAATATTAAGATAGAGTCACATCAAGTATCAGGAATAAAATTAAAATATAGTGAAAATCAAATTTATAAAAATAAGGGAAAGAGATTGAATTTATATTTTATTTATATGGAGTATTCACCGTTTAGTCGTCAGCTTAAATTTCCGCAATATTTTGGGGGCGAAATTGTAATATGGAAGAAGTTTCCAAATCCTCTTCTTCCACAGCCACCATTGTTAGCAGAAGTATTCTGCGTAGAATGCATTTATAAATAACACCCAAATCTTCCCACCATTCTCTAACTTCAATTTCTCTTCTCTTTTCTCCTTGACCTCTTTCATTCTTTGCAATTTAATTGATGAATTCCGCGTAAAAATCCGATCTTTTTACACAGATATTGATCTAAACTGACGAAATCAGAACCATGGTCTAATCCAACAAGGAAAGATCACTGCATCGTATATCTCTTAGAGCTCTATTTCACAAAGAAACCCAAGAAAATAAAGGGAGGAAAAGGCTTTCAAAGAAGCTGTTTTATGCGATTAAATTTTTTTTTTTAAATTTTTGTGTGATTAATCAAATTCGCAATCTGTTACCAAAGATTCAGTCTTTAAGGAAAAGCACAACAGAAAATTGAATTTCCAATCGAGGGTGTTTAGGGTTTTTCTGGGTTTTGTTTGGCTATGAGGATAAACGGGGAAATCTCGCCCCGCAAGGAGGAGGAGGAGGTAGAGGATGTAAAAACGATGTCATCTGTGCAACAGTGTCAAAAACAAGTTGTGGTTGGGTACGCCTTGACGTCGAAGAAAAAGAAGAGTTTTTTGCAGCCAAAACTTGAAGGTTTGGCCAGGTATACCTATCATTTCTTCTCATTCACTGTTTATTTGATTGCATATGCGTATGCATTTGTTAGCTATCAGTTTTCTTTTGGCTTTTTAATTCCAGTTTGGTACATCACATAGACATTTGTGAATATGTGAATATGTTTAATACCTTCTGCTATGGATTTTGGATGCGAAGCTTTTGGTCATGTACAATTTGCTTTTCAATATCCTGAAACGGATTTTCTTAGAATTCTTGATTTTTGCATGTTCTGGTTTTCTTGGATTTTTAGTTATTATTATTATTATTATTATTATTATTATTATTATTATTATTATTATTATTATTATTATTTATTTTTTCAAATGGGTTGCAAATTGTGTTCTCTCTCGCTCCCTCCCTCTGTAAAGCTTGATTTTCTCTTGAAATTGTATGAGCTGCTATATGCCAAAAACAGAGGCTGTTCAGGACTTGAGGAGTGTTGTGTCTGTGTGAAAATGGAAAGACAAATTGTTTGGTGTGTGTATATCACTGTCTGGATTAGATTTTGGGCAACAATTCTTGCTTGACTTTTTAGATATGCTTTTACTCCTGGGTATTTGGACTCTTTCATTTTTAAATTTCAATATTAAAAACTTTTTATGGGAATATTCTGCCATATATACTCTTTGGATTTGTTAAGCATACATAAAGTCAATGTTTGGTGCTTTGTTCTGTAGCTTAAAAGTTCACTGTGCGATATTGTCTAATTCTTTGTTCAAGGAAAATTGTTTCTTTACTAGTCTCTGAAAATTTTTCCAAATAAATTGTTTGTGTTGGTAATTTTTTTAAATTCTTTTGAACACCGGGTAATTTTGTTAAATTCCAAATAAAGCTTCTACTTCCAGCTAATTCTGCAATGGCAATTTTAGCTTTTGCTCTTCTAGATCTGCTGAATAAATAACATATTTTCCTTATAAATCCATGAAAATAAGGTTTAAATTTTGAGAGATTATTTTGGCATATTATATTAGTGGATCCACCAAATACGGGTCAATTTCATCCATGCTAATTGAACTTTCTACTTTCGACCGAAAAGTCATAGAATAAAATGTTTTAACTGAAAAATACTTAAATTTAGGGAAATATATTAAAAAAATCACTTTGACTGGATTTCAAGAGGAATCCTATAGGAAATCGTCATTGGTTGCCTTATCAGCCTATCACATAAATGAGTGTCATATTAGCCATCACATGATGATTAATGAGCAAATGACTTGTGTAAAATATTATGATTTTTTTTTTAAATATTTTTACACGTGATATTTGTTTATTGGTCGAGATGTGGCAACTGACAAGAGTGATAGATTGATGTGATGGCTTATGTGTCATACAGTTGGATGAAATGGATGATGTGAGAATTTTTGGCAAGATTTCTTCTAAAATCCGGTTAAAGTGACTTTTTTAAAATATTTTTCTAAATTCAGGTCTTTTTATGTTAAAAAAAATTTTATATGATTTTGTGGTTAAAAGTGGAATAGTACAATTAATGAAGTGAAATTATCCCACCAGTGGCGAAGCCACACACACCCTTGCTTTTTAAAAATTTCTTAAATATATATATTTAAATTATAAAAGTGACTTCCCTAATTTATTTTAAGTGCCTAATCTCAAATTTCAGTCGAATAATAATCACATAAGTATTGACACTAAAATTTTTGCTCCCTTTAATCTTAGAGTTTTGCCACCGCCACAGTATCCCACAAAATATTGAACAATGGGAGCATAATACTCTCGATCCTTTTGTAATTTCTCAGTTGCATATACTAGTGAGGCCATGATGATCTCCTTGGGCATAGCTTGAAATTTAACATTGTTTCATTTTATCAAATTTTTTTTTTAAATATATTACCGTAAATTTTCGGGGCACAAGTGAGGATATCTATCGAATGGGGTAACTCTTTTGCAATGTAGTCATGCACTACGGGCCCTTATTTGGAAATGATAAAGATAAGAAGCATTTTTGAATATTATGATGATCTGCAGTTACATCTAGGAAAATGCTTCTTTCTTTTGAGACATTCGTTGATGAAATGATTCTGAAGGTAAATATATTGTTTGAAATGGCTACAGTAGCTTTATGAAAGTCATTTGATCATCTAATTGTTTAAATTTCCTGAAGGTTGCTTCTTCATTTAGGAGTTCTATAATGATGAGCAAAAATGTTGCAATTATTGATGCAGAAATAAGGGGATATTGTTCGTTGCCATTGACTTAAACAGGCCATTTTCAGATCAAGGTCCTTTTGATGTTGTTTTGCATAAGGTCAGTGTGGTTTCTGTCTGTCTTTTGCACAGAGATTTTCTGTATCATACCTTTCAGAATTATGCTTCATTTTCAAGGAGCATTTTGATCTGCATTTATTGTTATTTTTACTGTAATGGTGGTGCTGCTGTGTCAAATTGTACTGTATTTCTTGTTTTATTATTATTGTTTATTTGGACCTAGCACGTGAGCATATCTCTGATGTGTTTTGGGATCCTTGTAGTTGATGGGAAAGGACTGGTGCAAAGTAATTGAGGTTTGTTATCTGTTCTTATGTTAATTGTAATTTTACAATTTCATACTGTTTTAATGAATTGATAATGTAAGATTACCTTGATATGCAATTTGTGAGTAGATGCAAAGTAGTTTTTACAAGGGGTGGGAATTGAATTTGAATGAACAGAAAAAATTTGGCAACCACAGCTTCTGAACCTTGTAACTTCTTTTTATTTGGCCTATGGTGCATGTTATTTTCTCTTTCATCATGAACGATAGTAATTAAAAAGTTCAAAACCAGTCCCTAAGAATTCAAACATCTGAGGAATTTTCTTTTGTGTTCTATCTGGATATCTTTTAGAGTTTTGGTGAGCTTAGTCTCATAGAAACTTGGACAAACCTTTTTTCTTTTTCTTAAAAATCTCTTGTTTGGAAAAAAGGATAATAGAGAAGCTATGAGATCATAATGGATTGGGAAATACTTTAATGGATGGAATTCTCCAGGAGCTTTATTGTTTTGTTATATTCATTATAATAGTTTTACTTTAATTCTTGCAAATGTAACCATTAGTTAGTTTGTAGTTTATGCATCCCTGGAGAAGTTCAGATATCTATTTTAGCAATTTTGTACAACTGTCAATAGTTTATGCATCCCTGGAGGAGCTTGTTCTAAATGGATCACAGTTTGATCCCATATTTGAACTGCTTTAATTCATCCTTCAGAGTGCTTTGCTGGAGCTAGTATTAAGATTCCATAACTTCTTGATCTTAGGTTCTTTAATTCATTTTTCAGTTTGGATTAATGGATCCTGTTGTTCCTATATTCTATTTAAACTTTGTGTTGTAGCTACCACTGTCAAAAATTCTAAATACCCTATTCCCTTCACAAACTAATGGGAGTGGTGACACTAAGTTTAATGCAAAACCTTTGAACAGAAACTTCTAAATTGGAACTTTGAACTTGATCTTCTTAGCACTGCTTACCCTCTTTCTCATTACCTATCAATATGGTGCCTTAATTAGTTGAGTAAATATGTATATGCAGATGCCTGCTAATAACTTCAAACAGCATGAGCGCTGATCCTAACTGCCAGTTGAAACGAGCCTGTTTGTCATTCTAAAACTTAAGAAGTTTGGTTACAGTGCTTCTAGGGAATTAAAATGAAGTGGGTTAACAATGGATAAGGAAAGAGTGCCTACAATTTTTGGGAGAGCTGAAAGTGCAGCTGTAATATCATTCATTACTTCCTGATGCTTATGTTATTTTAATTTTCCAACCTTCATATCAAATCTGTTTGAAATAGAAAATGGGACAACAGGACAAGTAGTCATTTAATGAAAACCTAAGTTAGAACACTGTTCCTGTTGTGTGCTTTTGTCATATTTTGCAGATTGCTACAATGTTTCAAATCATAGAGGCTTATCTAGTATGCAATTCTCTCATTTTTTATTGCTATTTGCCTTGCATCACTGGACTTAAAGATAATACATTGTTTACTTTAGAGAAAAGGACAAGGTGGCCACATTCATGAAGTGATTCCTATGGAAATACATGGCCCATTTTTTAGATAGTATATTAAAATATATTACCAATTGCGGTCTGTAATATTATAAGAAAAATTTGCCCATCTTGGTAGTGGATTTCATTTTGTCCCATGTGCAATTGTTTCCTTCTCTCAATATATTTGTCACAAGTGACTGTTGTTCTCATTCTGGAGACTTGTCAGTAAATGCTTGTTTCAATTCTTTGGAGCACACAGGATTACTTTTTTAAGTCTCCATGTAATTGTGAATGTTGATATGGTTGGGATGTTAACTTTACCCAGCAAAAGTTCTGGTCTTGGCTGTCACGTGTTTTGTGATCTAATGATTACTTAGATAGCTTCAATGTGTGTGATAATTACCAGTACTTGTGTAGTATGGAATACACACATTGATGGGATTTCTGACTTTGTGGAACTGGAACAACTAGGCTGAGTTATCTTTTGTCCTCTTGTTCTTTCTTTTTATTTATTTTTGCTTTCTTAGATTGTGTATCCCTTATATTTTTATATTTTCCTCTTGAAGGATTACCAGAAAGAACATCCTGAAGTAACTGTCCTCGATCCTCCAGATGCTATACGACATTTACATAACCGCCAGTCCATGCTTCAGGATGTAGCTGATCTCAACCTGGTTGACTGCAATGGTAATCTTTCTAGTTTTGTCTCATATTTTAGATTGACGTACCCCTTTTAATTTTGGAAAATATTCTATTAGTCTTTGCTTGAAATTGCTGAGAGTAATTTAGGGCATGTTGACCAATGTGGCATTGACTTGTTAATCTCACAGGTAAGGTTTGTGTCCCAAGGCAAATGGTCGTCAATAAAGATCCATCATCTATTCCTCGCGAAGTTACAAATGCTGGGTTGAAGTTGCCCCTAGGTAAAACTTCAATGCATATATGTAATGTAATCAATGTACAGTATTCTTGTGTGATGACATTGGTAGCAGTACAACAGAAGGAATTAATATGATCTTATCAAATTACGAAGGTTGATTTGCTCAGGGCTATCGATTATATTAGTTTTTTGGATTTCTTTACCATCAGCTGGACACAGTCTATTGCTTTGTGGTTACCATGATAGCTATTTATATATTCTGTAGTTGTTTCAAATGCTTATTGTGAACTCTGTATTTATTTAATTCTCATATGTCATTGTTTAGTTGCAAAACCGCTGGTAGTGGATGGAACCGCCAAGTCACATGAATTGTTTCTTGCATATGATCAATACTCTTTGTCAGAACTTGAACCTCCCCTTGTTCTACAAGAGTTTGTTAATCATGGTATTTTATTTTGACCAAATTATGATAATGATTTTCTTACAGCCATCAATATTGTTTTAATATGAGGTTTATCATCTTCATCTCTTATACTAGGTGGAGTACTCTTTAAGGTATACATTATTGGAGAGGCCATAAAGGTTGTTCGACGCTTCTCTCTGCCAAATGTCAGTAAGAGTGAGCTGGCAAAAGGAGGTCTCATCCGATTTCCAAGGGTCTCATCTGCTGCTGCTTCTGCCGATGATGCAGATTTGGACTCTTCAGTTGGTGGTGAGATATTTAAACTGCTCCATTTATCATCACCTATCTTCGACTGTTTTAGGAAATTGTATTTCCTGGAACCTGAAGTCAAATTTTTCATTTTTAATTTAACTCAATTTAATAATTTTTTTCTACAGGGAATAAATAGTGAATGGTTGAGTTGTTCACTCTACCTTCTTTTTTTTTTTTTTATATATTTATAAAGGCAATGCTGTGTGACTTGGTGTGTTCATTTTTTCAAGTTTAAGTAGAATGAGTGATAAGTTAGTTGAGAAAGGGCACTGAAACAAACTGTTTGTACATTAGTCCTCGACCCCTTTCACAACAATTTGATGTCTTCTTGCAGAACTTCCTCCCCGTCCTTTGCTGGAGACACTTGCAAAGGAGCTTCGTCGTCGGCTGGTAAGCCCCTCCAACCACTATTTTGAGCTATACCACTGCTGTTGCATTATCTACCTTTTAACTGTAGGTTTCAATTATGTTGTGGTGCATTTTATAGGACCTCCAGTTGTTCAACATAGATATGATTCGGGAGCATGGAACTAAAGATGTTTTCTATGTGATCGACATTAACTACTTTCCTGGCAAGTGTAGTACCTTCCTCATGCATTCTATTTCAAGATGCTATTTATGAGCTTAGTAGCCTGTTTTATGTGTCCAGTTGTGCTCAATGTTTGTGTTCATGTCATTCAGATTTTATGCCTTATTGAGATTTAGTTGAACAGGATCTTAATCCATGGCAGGTTATGGGAAAATGCCTGATTATGAGCACATTTTTACGGATTTCCTGCTGAGCCTTGTTCAGAACAAGCATAAAAAGAGATCTGGTACATGACTGGAGATATACAAACGGTTGAATATGAATGTTGCTTGCAGGTCTCTTGGGAAATTGAAGAGCAGTCAATTTACTTGAAATTCTGTTATTACTAAATGGTATGGTATGAAGCTTCCTTTGCTCAAACCATAAAATGCATAACCAGTTTCTTGTTGCTATTTCAGATTCTGATGATTTGTACCATTTATAGGAGCAAATAGCAGGTGTCCATGAATCCTCGGTAACTTAGACTTTGGAGGAACCCCGACTTCACAACTCATGCGAGTCCCTTGAATATCGCTATCTTTGGTGGAACTTACGATCTTAGCGTAGTCAATAAATCATGAAAAAGAGCAGTCACAATCGGATCATTTTCATTTCTAACTGAATGTGAATTTTTATTCTTTCATTCCTTGTTTCCTTTCCCTTTCCTACTAGTGTATTTTTCTTTTCCTTTTTGATATTCACTAAATTTTAGTATCAGTCTCAATGAGGTATAATTTTCCTTCTTCAGTGACTGCGGTATTTTTAGTTGGCACATCTCTCTTTCTGCGTATTGCATTGAATCATTAGCAGAATTAATCAAATGATTATATCCATACATTGACGTTTTACAATTACTAAACTAGTTTTTTTTGTCATAACCTACAGTTTCCAATAAATTGGACTATTTCTTAATGCAAGGAAAGGGAAAACGTAAACTAATTTTGACGAATTGGAAAACATTTTTACTTTTTCAAAATGGAATTAGCAAACCAGCTTTCTTTTTCAGGGTTATTCTTTCACAAGACATATATTAATCAATCTTAAAAGGAATCTGCTGTATCATTGTGCTTCTTGTAAACTCTGAAAATTTGATATCTTAGCGTTGAAGAAAGTCAATTATATTTTGCGTTCCCTATCATGTTTTCAAATGGGTACTCTTTCATAAAAACAGGATTCTTGAATGGAAATTTTAAGTGCCAAGAAAGCAAAGTTGCCCCTTTGTGCATGAGTCCAATTTAATCGGACCGGCGAATTTTGAATAGGGCTGGCAATTCTTGATAAAACGACGGTTGATGGAAAATGCAACAAAGCCAGGAGGCTCAGAAAAAGCCTGGTTATGTTAAAAGAAGAATAAACAAAGAGACATCAAGAGTTATGTTAAAAGAAAAAGAAAAGGAGTAAATGAAAAATGGAAAAAATGGAGATTAAGCCACGAACTTCACTAATCTCTGTCAACTACAGATGATACATTGTATTTCCATTTTACTATACAAGGATACATCGTTCATGCTCTTCCTGTAAATTACAAATGGCTTATATACAAACTTTACAATAGGAAGGCCAACAGGCACTTTGTAAATCAACTAGATACATACTGTACATACAATTTGACTTTTGCTTGAGTTTACCAGAAAGGGCACCACCTGAAACAAAGAGTAGAAAAAATTAGAAATCAAAATTTCAGCAGTCGAAGATTAATTGTACATTTTCGAGAAAACTCGGAGTTTCATTATTGTTATCGATAAATCCTTACTACTGTATACTGTAGAAGTAGGGTATGATCAATGCATACGAAAAAAGGGGAAAAAAAAGGAGAATGAAAAAATGTCAATATACCCCACATAATTTTGGCACAAATTTTCAGGTGAAGAGGCTTGAACTATGAGCTTCTGAACTTGCAATTTAACAGATAAGCCATGATCTACTTCACGAGAATCTCCAGAAATTAAGGAGCCGTGATCTACTACATGTTGAACATAGCTGTTGTGTATTGAAGATGATGGTGAAAAGTCACGTCCTGTAAGTTTATTACTCATCCGAGCCATGACGACCACAGCACGCTCATTCAAAACCTCATTAGCATCACCAAGCTGATTTACAGCCTACATACCAGTTGAGAATTATAAGTACCTTACAATGGAATAACATTCCCAAATATTTTGGTTGGCATGATACCTGAAGGATTTCCCTCTCTCGAGCACCACGTTGAGGTTGGGGAAGCTCTCTACTTGGAGCAGATTCTTCAGCATTTACAACAGCAGTAGCATTTGCAAACATTGACATTTGTGGTACTTCATTGAAGTTGAAAAGACGCCAATTGATGAGAGGATCATGAACAAATGCCTGAAAGAAGTTCAAAACCAATTATCACACAATAAGTACATGTAACTATCATTTGGGTAAGGAATAAAGCATACGTTTCTTCTCTTCTGCTTGATTGGCAGCGCCAATACACAAGTACTCCTATCTTATCCTATCCGTGTTCATTTGTTTACCTTAGTCCTCAAAATTTCTCTAGTAAAATTATCTTAAGCTTTCAAGAGCAACTCCACTTAGCATTGCAGAATTAGTTGTCTACACCAGAATATCAATATAATTGCATGCTACAAGTCTGCAGACTTACTGCCACCAGTATCTGTACATCCACATATGTAGTATTTCCTATCCGTGTTCATTGCAATCAAATTTGAAATCTTATCTCAGTTCATTATACTGACCAGGATCTCCAATGCATAAACAGAATAAGCAACTTCAAATTTTACCTCCATCATGGCCATAACGCTATCCTTATTTGTCCGCAGAACTTGCATCACATTTTCACAGGTGGAACGGAAATTGCCCTCTATACCACTAACCTCCATAGCTTTTACAAGCATTCTGGTCAAACGGAAGGGGACCTACATGGAAGAAATTAATAGATATTAACACATCTCAATTAAAAACCATAAAACATATGGAAAAAAAAAAGTTGAGTTACTATCTTTGAAAACTCACCTTCTCAGGGAACTTCTCCCGGTTCATTGAAGCTTCAAAGCAATCTCCAAAGTCAATATGCAAAATCTTCCCACTGCAAATACAATATTAATATATGATAGAATCACAGTATTAACATTATCTTTAACTTTCTTCAGATCACAGCCTACCTATAACGATGAAGCATAAGGTTGCTTGGGTGCCGATCACCTAAGCCAAGAAGGTAACCAACCTGAAGCAAAAGTATTGTTTAAAAATATTAAACAGTGAATAGTATTTAGTCACAAAAGGAGACAGGTAAAAGGACGCCCTTATGCAAGGAAAGTTAAGAACTCCTAGTTTATCTGCTAACAACTCTTGTATAAGGTGCAAGCTGCACACAACTTTGTTGGCTAAGACCCAACTACCTTGCATCAGATTTTATTGATTTTGTAAATGAAACAAAAATCTCTTTTCAGGGTCAATCTGTCTTCCCTTTTTATTCCCACAACTTTAGAGTGTTTGCTGGAAGAACCATACACTGAGAAAGAAGCTGATGGTTCAGATTATCAGATTCTGTCTGAATATTTCAGAGAGCATCTAAATGACGTAAGCAAGGTTCCACAATCCTAAATTGCTTTTTCTGAAACCAAGGCCACAGCCATTCCATCTGGAGCGTGACTATAATAACATTCAATTTTATTTTCTTCTTGGTTTCTTTGGAGTTGGTAGATTACTTGAAACTTACAAGCTAGCCAAGAAAGGCGCACAACATTAACTGCAAATTTGACAGTAATAAATCTTTCATTTCATCAAAGATGCTAAACAAAAAAAGGTAAACGCTTACCATGCTCATCACTGCTAAACTTCTTGTATAATTTGTTCTTCTCTCAAGCCATACCTCAGAAGTGCGACTCTTCAACCAAAGAACCTAGCAAAAACCAAGAAAATGTTACAGTGAATAAGGTCCACAGAAAAACAGAATCAAGAACAAAGAGAATAAATTTGCTATTTTACCCTTGCTAGATCATTTCCTTCAGTATTTTGCAAAGCATATTCAAACACTTCCACTTTAGCTATAAGCGGTAGATGGTCATAGTCTGGAGCAAAACTGAGCATAAATTTGTGCTCTTGATTCAGTATGATCTGAAATTGGACATGCAGCATTACACTTATTGCAACTTCCTAAACTGCAAAAACATAAAACATCAACCCACAGAAAACTCTGATTTACCTTCCTGGCATCCCTGTACTCCCGAATAAGTTGGTGCAGTGTGTCACAATTTGGAACCCATCCTATTAACCCACTATTAGGAGATAATGGAATGACAGAATATCGTTGAATAGAGAGATCCTTCTCGCCAGTTTTTCTCGAATTTTGTAGAAGAGTATTCACCAATCCAAAAAGCTGATAAAAATGTGAGCCAAGGATTTTAATCCTTTTTGCAAGGTAAGTAATTCAAAGATTGTTAACTCACCAACGCAATCTCAATCTTGAAGAAACAAAGCATGAGATACCTCAAAGGCCCCATAACAAGAGTCAAAGGACCTCATAGCAGTAAAATGTAAGAAACACAGTATGGTAAAATTGATTACCTGCATGACACGCTCATCTTGGCGCAGATCTTCATGTCCCTTCAGCAGGAAGGCATGATCTTCACCATCACTCCCATGAATTGTCAATTTCCGGGGTCTCTGTTTAGATGTTATGACAACAAGCTGGCGAGCAAATGATGCTATTGTCACCACCGGTGAATCTAAAGTGCAGAAAATGGGTTGATTTTTGTTAGGAAATACAAAATTTAGCAAAGATGCATATATCTCAAATAGTGATTTCAATATTTACCAGCACGATATGTCCCAGGAACAGCAAGCTCCAAATTTCGGCAGTCTAGCAGCTCTGGAGAAACAGACTATTTTTGATACAAGCATAGCAAGTTAGTGCCATTTTATTGAAAACTAAAAATTTAAACAATCAGTCACTCTTCTTGCCTGCAGGTCCAGGGTAGTAAGGCTTTGAAGCTGCTTATCTATCCGTCTGAAAACATGATAATATAGGTCCCATGCCTAATCAAACCAGAACTCAAATCATTCAGCAACTTATTGTTAATAGACATATGCATAGGTACCATCACATCCATGCTTCAGTAACACAAATGTAAACTCAAACAAATGCCAGCTCAGTTGCCTCGGCTAAGAAAAAATAAGTCAAAATATGCACGAATTCAGAGTTCACCAATCAATTTTAATGCATTTGACAATTGGAGATTATGAAAGTACATATAAAATTTGCTATTGGACAAAATGGAGATTTTTCAATTATCTGAGAAAAGGTTGAATAATGGTATTGGGGACATTCACATAATTCTTCAATTGACCATAATGAGTTCAACGCCAAATTGACAGGAGAAAAGGAATAAAAGACTGCAATGCATTGAGATGCCATACTTGCCCTTCCACTTTAAGGCATTTTATGTGCAGGTATACACACAACAATACAGAAATAAGAAAAAGTTTGCTCCAACTCTTCATCAATACATGAGAACTCAAATACAACAAACATGAACTCTCTATGAGGTTGCTACACCTGGGTAAGCTCAGCTTCTTTTCCAGTTCTCCTATAGTTCATGCAACACTCCCATGCCTCTAACAATTCATGTCGATACGCCTGCAAGAAAAAAAAAGGGGGGTATATTTAGATAAATACACAAGATAACAGTACAGTATAATGGTTGATGGGTTCAATTCAGCAAGAAAAATAAAAGGATTTATATTTAGAAATTGAATGAGAGGATAAGAAAGCTAATGGTTCCAAAATTATGGGCTGGAAAGTTGAAATGAGACATGACACTTGAGAACCATAAGCAACACATGTAGGGAGAAGAAGGAATAGCTTATAATGTTTTAGAGACCAAGATGAAAGCTATGGCATTTGGAAGACTAAAAAAGACAGGAAGCAAATTCAAAATTGATATGAATCCTAATAGTGGCTATTGCTATAGTAATGTCATCATGCAAGTTTTCTGGTTAACATAAATGTCATAATTGGTAAAGAGATCTGCTATGTGATCCATCTATCCAAAATAAGAAATCCTCTAACCAACCAAAATCTGAGATTATCCTTGGTTAGACCAAGAAAACAAGATCCAACTTGCATATTATAATTTGTGATCTGTGAAGACAAAACTTTGGACAGAATATCTCCTCTTTCATTCATATACCGAGTTTATTAAGATAAGTTAAGAGAACCTAGAAAAGGAAAAAGAATAATCTTAATATCTACTGTCAAGCTATCTCATAATCAAGCCCCCATGATCATGCTTAGCTATTTACAATATATCATGACCTCTATACATTCTATAACACGATGCAACATAATTCCAAACTAAGATGATCAAGCACCAGTAATATTCATAAGGAATAAAAAGCTCTAATTATAACAGAGGTTTGGGAAGAAACCTCAATGAATGCTCTCTCCTTTATGGTGGCAGTCTCCCTCATAGCACCTTCCTCGAGCATTTCATGCAACGGCTCCAACACATTAAGCATTCCCTCAATGTTATGTTCACCAAAATATAGACGACTGGCTTCTTCCAGTCCCTCATGCCAAAATTCATGCCAAAGTATTGCAACCCTGATTAGTTCCTTTGACACAAGTTGTGCCTACAAGTAAAAGAAGTGATTTTGAAGTAAATGAAAATACATCAAACAACTGATTAACTATGACTTGAAAAATCCATTAACCTGATCTACAAGTGCACCACTATGCTGTCGAACTTTATCTACCACTTCTTGAGCCGCTGCTTTACGTAAATTGCTTATGGATTTACATGCCACAAGTAGAGGATACATAAGTGCCTGAAACAGAAAAGAGAATCAGTGAGCATGCGCAAAGTTTGGAAAAGAGGGGGCTAAGAAGACAATTTTTTTTTGTCGTTAAGAACACTATTTCCACTTGCAGCGGCATCATGCAATTTTTGATAAACATAGAGATTCGATGCATGAGTTCCAAAAGCAAATCCTACATTTTAGCTGAGGCCATCAAATGTTAAGCTGCCTTGTATCTTTCCAGGATTCGGCTCTGTGATTTTGCAACTAGGATTTCATTTGAAATTCTAATACATCGTTACAATCTATAGAAGTTTTATAATAGGAAAGAAAAGGAACAAATAAACTACAAATTCAATTAGTAGATAACCATATTTGTTATGTTGGAAGGAAGAATTGCATATTGGTGGTTGAAATACAGAACATACTAAATATAAGTTCGCGTTCTCTACCAAATTAGGCTGTGGCTTATTTTGGTCATGCTTGAGCCCAAAATTAAAGCAAAACAGGAAAAAAAAAATAAAGAAAGAAAGAAAAGAAAAGAAAAGGAGAGAGGGAGGGGGCAATTCTGAGTTGTTTTCTTTGGCCGAACATCTCTCAGAACCTGGACACACCTCATGGATTTCTCATGGGCTTGACAAGTGGCATTGGTTAGATCCATGGCTAGGCCTCTTGCAGGTTGCCAGCTGCTAGACAAGTTTATCTGTTTTGGGGAAAGGAAGAACTAGAACCAATTCAGGAAGGAGAAAACTATGCATTGTTTGGCAAGTGTCACCTGGTTATTGCATAAAGGGGGATTGTTGGAAAGCAGAATCGATATTCATAGTCAAACAAACAAAAGAAACTAAATCTAAGCAACGGAATCCAGACTAAATTAGGCAAATCCAGTCACTAGTAAGCCCACAACAAAGTAGTCTGACCACGAGAAGAAATGGACAAGATATTACAAGGCCTCTTCACTTTACATAAGGATTGCACCAGATTTTGCATATCCCTACTATGCATTGTTGCAAAGAGAGCTCTACTATAAATACACAAACTCAGGTACGACCTTCAAAGTATCTCAATTCTCAAGCACATTAATTATCTAGAAACTTAGTCTCAATTTCACAATTGGCATATCTATCTCAACTACATATTCTGTTCATCAGTCATAATACTCCGCCAAAAACACAAATATAATAATTCAGAGATCAGGGAACAACAGAAGTCACACCTGGGGATGACTTTGTCCAATTCTCACCAACAGCAACTGTATTAATTCTCTCACAGCATGATTATTTGAGTGGATCCTAGCAATTATTTGGGGCAAAACAACTAGCCATGTGTTAATATTAACATGTGCAAAACCTTTCTGCAATGCAACTTGAACTTCTGCAGTAGCTCCATGGTTGAACCATAAAGTAAGAAGACGGAGTATATCCTGAGGCAGATACAACAATTAACATCAATTCTGTGTCAAATTGGCTTGACAAACAATAGAAATTAGGGTATGATGAAGTGGAACAAACATATAAGTAATTGTGAGTAACTAGAATGTTTATGTATCACAAAGAAAGAAAGTATTGGGAAGAGGAAAACAAAACTTGGCAATAAAGTCACAATGACTTGGTATTCTTTCAGGTGTATCCCTATAAAGATTCAGATAACAACCAGCTCCCCATATCCACTAAAACGTTTTACCTGTAAGCTATCATCGACTCCTTTAGAATTTGCTGCACAAGCTATTGAATGAAAATATCCAGTAACAGCTGCAACAACAAACTGAGAAGTTGCATTAGGGAACCCTCTGAGAGTATAGTGAGACATCACTGCAGTGTTGAACAAAGCCCAAGTATGCCATGCTTTGACCCATTTTGTAGCATAGTGAGTGGCATTCCTGAATGCAGAAAGGATTTCTGAATAACAGAAAAAAAATAAAAGCTCCAGTTAAAGATGGCGACTTAAGCAAAAGCCAGATTAATAGGAAAAGGTTAACCACCTTGTATGGATTCATCATCCAATCCAGGAGAAAGTGTCCACTTCCAGTTTCCAAGCTCAAGACATACACGAGCAAGAAGGGGAACATTTGAACTTGTGCTGCTCATGAAACCAGTTGATGCAACTGAATGAATATTTGGGGAGCTTGAAAGCTCCATGGCCAAATTCTGTCACAATGATTTAACAAAAACCAAAACAAGCAGTGAAAGAATCAAAATCAGAAGTCAACTCAAACCAGCAGAATTGCATCATCATGAGCAATTATGTGTCAACTCTAAAATCAGCCATGTATACCTGCAACCTAGCAAATGCTTCTTTTCTCTTGTGGTCTTCTCCAAGCGACCATTGGTATTTCAGGTATGCCAGCATTACTTGAGGAGGCCCATGGTATCGTACATTTTCAGGACATGTCTCAGGGTCATACTTGAAAATGAAAAACAAGGGTTAAGCAAGCATACAAAATGACAAACAACTACACTAACTAGCATCTCTATAGGTTCCATCAGACATGCACAACTAACCTGCAAGAGTTTAATCAAAGTTGATCTAGCCTGACTGATTCGATTATTTTTCCGACAAAGAGAAGCAAATTTGAGCCAATTGTCAGTGTCTTCTGTTGGGGGAAGAACAAGTGCCCTTACAGCCAAAAGAGCTTGCCAGACCTATATAGAAGCACAGCTAGTGTTATAGAGCAAGAATAAAAATTAAAGGAGCAACAAGAATTAGCATTTGTGGTATAGAATCAACAGAAGTAACATTGTTTGGTAAAAAAATAATGAGAATGCATACAGATTTATTTACTTTTCATTGGAAATTAGGCTCCCACAAGTTATACCAGGAAATATTCTTTGCTTTGTCTTAAAAAGAATCTAACGAGTTTGAATAGGCTTTTGAAGTCTGAATTTCTTAAGTTTGTATTTTGCACAGCTTTTGCTTCTTACTCGGTGCAAGATCACAATAGAGGATCCTAGGCATTGATTTTTACTGATACATAACATACAATCACAATAGAAGACCTTAGGCATCGATTTTTACTGATACACAACATACATGCATTAACTAGACAAGTTAACAATTTGGATAATCTGTTTGTCCATTCAATTGATCTAGCAATTATGCCTACCTCAACATTTCGCTTTGCTCCTTGTATCCGATCAGTCCACATATTGCGGATAAGGGCTTGTCGCTCTTCAGTGACAGGATTTCCCATGGGAAGATTACAATAGTCAATTACCTGTTGATAAAATTACCACTCAATGTAAGAAATAAAATAAAATTTGTCAAGCTTCTATAAGAAAACAAAATAAATTAAATGAAGAAAAAATAGTATCTCGAATGAATAGACCTCCTCTAGTTCAGAGAGTTGTTGAACTCGGACCATTTTGCTATAAGCACGCTCATAGCTTTCCAAAACCTGGAAAACAAAATACATGAAAACATCAGAAATTACAATGAATTAGGCACTGCAGTGAGAAGAAATTCCTCACTGTTTCTCCAAAGTAAAGAATTTTAAAAGAGAAACATGAGTCACCATAAACAGAACTTGACTAAGGAAAAAATGTATAGGGAGATGTAAAGCATACCAAAGCAGCAAGCTCTGTTGCCAAGCACTTCCTAGCTCTCTCAACATATTCCCTAGCTTCGTCATACTTTGAGAAACCATGATAATGATAAACCAAGTAAGAAACCATGGGAACTACTGACCAAATAAACCACGAAAGATGGAATACATTAATGTTAAATGCAGATAAAGTTCAAAGAGTGTACCTTTCCTCTTCTGACTAATAAGACAGCCCTGAAGAATGTACCATTACTGCTTCCATCACAACTAGCAGCAGTATTACCCAAAACCCGTAATTTGGTTTCATCACCATCATCCAATCGAGACACATATTCTGCCATCTGGTCCCATTCTCCCATGTTCCAAGCAGCATTAGCAGCCTGGGGCAATCACATCACGAAATATAAGAATGTATACAAAATTCTATTCAACTTACAAGATTCAGAAAACAACCATTGGTGCCATTTCTAGTCGAGCAGATGGTTCAGCTGGGGTCCAGTACTCCTTGCACAAGTTGTTAAGCTCTTCCCACCGAGCTAATGCGGCAAGGCATCGCATCCTTCCTACAGAAAGCACACAGAGATGAAGAATTCCAAGATTGTACATATTCCAAACCTCAGAACATTTCAAAACAAGGTGCTCTTAATGATAAAGAATCACCAAAAAGAAAGAAAAAAAAAAGTAAGATAGAGTTGAAGCTGGAAAAAATACAGCCATGATGCCATATATTCATAAAAAGCCGCATGCTTCACAAAATCAAGAACCTGCCCTATTCATTGAAGTTTTATGACTAACTTTCGGACAGGTCAACTGTAGCAAGCACATAGAACCCATGCACATTGCAAATAATGACGAATACAACTGCAGGTGTAACTGCATGAAGAATCCCACATTGCACAGACTGGGGAGAGAATATAATAGATTCAGAGAGTAATATATTCAGCCAGGCCCTGCGGGCCAAATCCATACAAGTGTTACATCAACACTAGAAACCCTAAAACAAGAATGAACATTCAGCAAGACCAAATGGTCTGATCTATATGATGCATCATCAAGAATAGTTGACCTAGTTTCCATTGGTAACTGAGATCTGCAGTGGGAAAATTCTAAAGCCAACCAAAACATGGATAAGGTATATGTGAAGTAAAAAATCTGCACTTGGTCAATATGATAAAACCAAAAGTGTATTCTTTGATCTCCAGCTCAATCATTTATCCAGTTTTCAGAGTTTGCCCAGCTTTTGAATAGGATAAGGATGTTTAACTAGATGCACATGGTCAACTATCAAGGATATTTAGACCATTAGACATGATCAAATGCTATTTGACCTAAATTATTCTGTTGGATAAAGTGTTTTCAGAAGGATGTCAGCATTGCCCCAGAAGTCCCTACTTAAGCTTCTCAAATTAATCCCACAAAGGTTGTAACAATTCAAGTACATCACAAAAACTCAATGATCGTGTTCATAGCATTAAAAGCAGTGCCTGTATGAATTAAAACATCAAGAAACCAAGTGCATTAGGAAATATAATTAAATTTATTTTGTTTAAGTAATGAAACACCAAGAAACTAGCTACAACAGGGAAAGTAAATAAAAAAAAGTACAATTAAAGGATCTAATAAATACAAACCTATTGTAGCTTCCAGGACAAGATGAGGACTTGATACTTGTGCAGCTTTTGTAGTGTATGCTTTGAGAGCATCATCCCACCTCTGCAACTTCTCATACCTAGGCAACAAGTTAGTTATGATACCAAAATATTTCTCATTCTGAAACATCACAGTTCTAGTGATATGCAAGGAGGGAGGAAAAAAAAAAAGAAAAAAAATTTCTCTATACAAGAATCAATACCATGATTCCTTCAGTTGAACATCAAGATGTTGTTGGGCATAGGTCAATATTCCAACAGCAGCCTAACAATCATTAATGAAAATGAATAAAAAAGATCAGATGTGAAAAATCATCAGTGAACAAAAGTAGGAAAGTAGCAGAAGTACAAGCTGGAAGCATTAAGACATTGAATCATCAAGTTTCTAAAAGAAGACCTCATGCTGTTGCAACTGATTATTTATATGTATGAGAGCTTCAACCACAGCAACAGGATTAGCATCCATCTTCTTTGAGCGAGAACCTTCAAACTCCATTTCTTTGTAATGCAGAGCCTTTGCAAATGCACGACACTGTAGTTCATAATTGATCATATACAAATTCATGAGACATTTTAGTACAATTCTTAATGCACCAGAAATACATAAAGCATATGGGTTCTGCAACTGTGGAGTTCTTCCATGAAAACAAGACCTTTTCAGCAAGAGCGCCAAGCAGACGGATGTCTATTGGAAGAGGTTTCTCATCATGTTCCATGAACTCAGCCTGCAAGGGAGAAAATAACACATTAAACACCAATAATATGAATTCAGCTTATGTTGCAAGGATGCAAGATGTCAACAGCAAAAAAGACTTCATATTTCTACTCTCTTATTCTTTCCTCTTTCATTTATTATAAGATAAGCTCCATAAAATATCATGGAATTAAATAGCAGCTGATATGAAATGTAATAGCTGTTATCAACAAATATGGGGGGCCCATTATTGTTACCACCACTCAGTTGCAGGCAATTTTATTTGCTTGATGGCCATATAGATAGAGTCATAAAATCCTAGATTTTGCCTGGCAGTCATCCTACTTCTCCCAACTTTCATATTATTTTCTTTAATTAAATTCTCCCAAGACCGCACTTGAAATTAACTATTGATCAAGTTCATAACAAGACAAGAATTGAGAGGATTTCCTTACACCTTTCCTGAACCTAGTTAGTTAATTGTTGTCATTTTTCTTTGCTGCCATTTACTGATTTTGCAAATTTTGTTGCTAAATATTTGTTCATGCTATGTGAAGATTTTGGGAAAGATTTTATTGATATTTCTTGTGTGTATAAACAAGCAATTTACAGAGAAATTTATATGAAAGAATTGAAGCCTAACTAGGAAAGACACAAGGAAGGCAATAAAATAAAATCTCTACAAATTAGGACCACTTTGAGCTAGGCACCTTGTTAATTGATAAGGATAATTACACATCACATAGTATATGTCTTTCTGACATATTTACACTCGTTACTCAGTTATATTTCTTAGCTCTAGAAAGCCCCAAGTTACATCTTTTAGTTTGGTGTTAATAACAATTTGTATAAAAAGATTTGCATAATGAGAGTGTGCAATCCCGATGTTACAGTTGAAACAAGCCGTGCTTCTGTTACACACAAATAAAACTGCAATCTAAACCATGGAAGGTACAAGTCACAGTAAAACTAACCATATTTACAGGCCCAAATCAAAAAATTCTGCACAGCACAAAGACTACTGCCTAGAAAAAAAAGACAAATAATTTTCTGCTTCACTGAACCCCGATTAGTAGCTGCAGCTGATATTCTGAAGTTGATTTTTAAAAAATGCAAACTCCTAAATAAATAGCTTTCAAGGTTCAAACAGCTAATAACTTCTATCTTTTGTTCACCAGATAAGCTCACCTAGTCATTGACGCTCAGACAATCATCAATAGCTAAAAAAAGGATTCCCAGGTTTGCATCCATCTCTAACTATGGAGAAGGCTTTACAAGAAGGGGAACAAACACCAATTTTCCATGTTCTTTCAGAGCTTCCCCACACGTTATGTTTTTCTAAACAAAAATCACAAATTCTTCTCAGGATCATTCACCTCAAACTCAGAAAAATTAGCATCCATTGAGAAGAAGTCATGACAATAGGGGGACTATCCATGGGCTTCTATCTCCCCCTCTTTGTTTACCAGAATAATAGGGCAACTCATAAATATCCCACAGGACAAGGGGACTATACTACATATCAGAAGTTAGCAACAAACTTGACAAAAGGACTATGATATGTAGTTAGTGCAGGGAAACTACCAGAATTTCAGAAAACTGTTGATAGAAAAAATATTCATCTGAAACATAAACTAAAGAATCAAATGCAGGCTGGGAAATTAGATATGTTGTTGTACAATAAAAATTTAAGTGTTGGAGGAAATATAAAATCGATAGTCTGGGGTGAATGTGACAAGTGATAATTGAGCAACAGTTTCCAAGGAGACAATCAGATGAAAATAGAAGATCTCATAAATCAACCAGCAAACACCTAAAATTATTTCATCAGAGAACCACAGCTTACCAAGTTAAGAAGCGTTGCTAGAATTTCAGGAGGAATATTTGGAGATGAAAATGCCATCTCCAAACTTCGAACCAATTGTTTTTGACTGGTCTCATTTAGTTGTGTCCAACAGCTAACAAAACCCGCAGCAAACAACTCCCGCCCAACAAAAGGCTGCAGAAACTGGGTTTTAGATTGAAAGTACACGGGAAAATGATGCATAAAAACTGATATTGAACCTGTAACTGTGCAAGCCTCGCACAGGTTCGCAATGCTGGAGAAGGAGACTCCTTTAGAAGTTCAATGCTGAAATGCCTCATCCACTCTGCCCAATCTTCTTTAGTACTGCGCTGGGAAGCCTCCCCAGCAGTACGTATTCGACCATCATTTACCTGCACAAAAACATCTACATTGATCAGAAAATTACAAAGGATAAGATAATCGTTGTTCATATCTAGTGGAGTGGGAAAAAGAAAGAAAGAAAAAAAAAAGAAAGAAAGAAGAATTGAGAAAACACAATGGGAATTGAATTGATTGTATTCTCTTGATTAACACTAAGATTACACCCCTATTTATACAAAGAGAAAGATAAAATTACACCTAAAATCTAGTTGTCACACACTATAATATACAGCTGTATAACAGCTGTATTCCATGTCTTCTAACAGCTGTATAACAGCTGTATTCCATGTCTTCTAACAGCTGTATAACAGCTGGATAAGGCAGAATATTACAGCTTTAATCAACTACACAGCCAAGTCTCCCCCTCAAGTTGGTGCATAGATATCACGCATGCCCAACTTGGATAATGATGCATAAAACTGACCACTAGCAACAGCGTGGGTCATCATGTCAGCTAGTTGATTTGCACTCTTGATGTAAGGAACCTCTATTATACCAGAATCCAGGTTATCCTTGATATAATTCCTGTCAAGTTCAACATGTTTAGTTCGATCATGTTGTACCGGATTATTAGCTATCTCAATAGCTGCAGTGTTATCACAATAAAGTACCATAGGTTTCTTTGGACCAAATCCAAGTTCTTTTAAGAGAATTTTTAACCAAGTAAGTTCTGTGGTTGCATGATGGAGAGCCCGATATTCAGCTTCGGCGCTAGACAATGACACCACATTCTGCTTCTTACTCCTCCAAGTCACCAAATTACCTCCAACGAATGACACATATCCTGAAGTTGACTTTCTATCTAATCTAGAGCCAGCAAAGTCAGAATCTGTGTAACCCACAATATCTAAGTGCCCATGTTTGGAGAACATAATACCTTTGCCCGGAGAGGACTTCAAATAAGCCAGAATACGATTTACTGCATTCATGTGTCGATCACTTGGATTGTGCATAAACTGACTGACAACACTAACTGCATACGACAAATCGGGTCTAGTATGGGTTAAATAGATCAACTTTCCCACTAGTCTTTGATATCTCTCCTTGTTAGTTGGAACTTGATCAGGATAGATAGATAGACCATGATTCACTTCAATGGGAGTATCTACAGGTTCACAGGCAGAATTCCCAGTTTCAGCTAAGAGATCTAAAATATACTTCCGTTGGGAGAGGAAAAGGCCTTGTTTGGACCGAGACACTTCAACACCCAAGAAATATTTTAGAGTCCCTAAGTCTTTCATCTCGAATTCCTTTGCCAAATGGTTTCGAAGCTTCTCTATCTCACTAGCATTACTACCTGTAACAATCATATCATCGACATAAACAATAAGCAAGGTAATATCATCATGATCTCTCTTATAAAACAGAGTGTGATCTGCTAAAGCTTGCTTAAAACCATACTCCTTCATAGAGTAACTCAACTTGCCAAACCATGCCCTTGGTGACTGTTTCAGTCCATACAACGCCTTTTTCAGCTTGCATACTTTTCCTTCTAATGGGAATCCTGGAGGAGGATCCATATACACCTCCTCTATCAAATCACCGTGGAGAAAAGCATTTTTTACATCAAACTGCCGTAATGTCCAGTCTTGATTGACCGCAAGAGATAAGATAACTCGAACGGTGTTCATCTTAGCCACAGGAGCAAAAGTCTCTTGATAGTCAATCCCATAGGTTTGAGTGTAACCTTTGGCCACCAATCTAGCCTTGTACCTTTCAACTGTCCCATCTGACTTGTACTTCACTGTAAACACCCACTTGCAACCTACCGTCTTTTTTCCCGGTGGTAACTCAACCATCTCCCAAGTGGAATTCTTTTGGAGAGCATTCATTTCTTCTTCCATGGCAGCCTTCCACTTAGTATCTCCAAGGGCTTCCTGAAAATGACTAGGAATAGACACAGAAGACAACTGAAGAGCAAAAGCAAGATGAGTTTCTGACAAGCGATGATAAGAGATAAAATCAGAAATGGGATAAGCAACATTAGAAGATGATTTGGAAAAGCCCAACCTATCAGGTTCTTTACGTTCACGAAGGGGATATCTTCTACCATGATCGTGATCCGTAACTTGTGGATTCACAACAGCATTCTCTAATGTGACAAGACTAGAATCAATATCTGAAGTTGAAATTTTAGGAGAGGGAACACATACCTCAGGATTTATAGTAGAAGAGTCATCCGATGGCATGGTAACGTCATCAAGAGGGGCATTAGAATTAGGAGTCTCTTTTCTTCTTGTATACTTGTTTTGGAATAATTGAGCTGGTCTTTTGTTCTTTATCTCCTCAAGTTCAGACCCAACTTCAATAGTACAAATATCATCTAAAGGACAAGTATCATCTAAAGATTCCTTATTCCCCACATCAAATGAATGCTCCCCCTTACCTGAACTCTCCCCCTTTCTTGACATCCATAACTTCTTCTCTGCTAACCATAATCGTTCCTCTTCCCTACTACTAATCTCCCCCTGAAGAGGAACCATAGATACATCTCCAGAAAAATAAGATACCTGTTCACAGAACTGAACATCCATGGAAACATAATATTTACCTGTAGGAGGATGAAAACATTTGTAGCCCTTTTGAGAATTAGAGTAACCAAGGAAAACACACTTAAGAGCACGCGGATCAAGTTTATCCCTATAGATAGAGTGCACATGAACATAACATACACAACCAAAAACCTTGGGGCAAAGATTTAGAGCAGAAGGGATAGAGTGAAATTTTGATAACATTCTCAAAGGAGTTTGAAAATCAATGATACGAGCAGGCATCCGATTAATAAGAAAGACAGCAGTCATGACAGCCTCAGCCCAAAAACGTTTAGGAACATGCATAGTAAAGCTTAAAGCCCTAGCAACCTCAAGGATGTGACGATTCTTACGTTCTGCTATACCGTTTTGTTGAGGTGTATAAGCACAGGTGGTTTGGTGGAGGATGCCATGTTCTAGGAAGAAATCAGTGAGAGACTGATTAACAAACTCACGGCCATTGTCAGAATGAAAGACTTGAACCTGAGTATGAAACTGTGTGACAATCATTTTATAAAATTGAGGAATCAGATGTATAACATCATTTTTAGATTTCATCAAATAAACCCAACTCACTCTAGTACAGTCATCAATAAAAGACACAAAGTATTTGTGACCCGAAGCAGATGGTGTAGAAAAAGGACCCCACACATCAGTATAAACACATGAAAAAGGAATAGAACTTTTATTGAAACTGTTTTTGAAAGAAACACGATGGTTTTTTGCATAAATGCATTGTTCACACTTTAAACTAGAGGGAGTAACATTGCGAAATAACTTAGGGAATAAATGTTCTAAATAAGTAAAAGATGGATGTCCTAACCGACAGTGCCATAAAAGAATCTTTTCTCTATCAAATGTCTCTCTCTCTACTTGAAGTCCATGACTATGTTCAGATTTAAGCTCCTTAACCCCCTCCAAGTAATAAAGGCCGCCTCTTTCCTTACCAATGCCAATCGTCATCTTCGTATGATTGTCCTGAAATACACAGTGAGAAGAATTAAACGTTACAGAACAATTGAGACTTTTGGTAATCTTACTAATGGAAAGAAGATTATTAGAGAGGGCGGGTGCAAGTAAAACAGATGACATAGAGAGTGTAGGAGAGACTGAGACATTTCCAACCCCGGTAATGGGCATAGAATTCCCATTAGCAACCTGTACAGACTTAACAGTAGACGACATGAGAGAGGTAAGTATGGAAGAATTACTAGTCATATGGTCAGTAGCCCCTGAATCAATAACCCAAGTGTTAAAAGCAATATAAGCACATGTCAAACTAGACTTACTTGCTTGAGGTGACACTTGAGAGACATGAGAAGCAGACGGTAGAGAAGTATTAGCAATAGCTATCTGAGCAGATTTTTTGTTTTTCTTCTCAGCTTGCTTAAGTTTATACCACTCCGGATAACCATGCTTCTTCCAACAAACGTCTACTGTATGTCGGTTGCTGTTGCAATGGGTGCAGAAGCGAGAATTAGAGGTGGCAGAATCCATAGAGGCAGTATGAGGGGTGCTCTTTTGGACAGCCAGAGCTGATGCCTCAGAATGAGTTTCTGATCCCATGGTGACTTGTCTCTGCACTTCGCGACGAACTAAAGAATAAGCTTCCTCCAGGCTGGGTAAAGGTGAAGTAGCCAAAACACGACTACAAACTTGATCCAAATTATAGTCAAGACCTGCAAGAAACATATAGATTCGATCTTCAGAAATACGCTGCCTCTGTTTCTCAATATCAGCGGCACATGTCATGTCATTGGGCCTTCGATAATCAAGTTCCATGAAAATTGAATTCAACTCATTGTAATATTCTGCTAGAGATCGGCCAGCTTGACGCAATTGAAAGGATTTTTTCATCAGTTCATAGACTTGAGAAGAATCTGAAACATCAAGATAGCTCCTCTTAACTGCATCCCAAACTGCTTTAGATGTCCCACACTGCACAAAGTGTGACATCAGATTATCAGTCATGGAATTAATTAGCCAAGACTTGACAAGAGCATCTTCAGCTTCCCATTCGTCATAGCCTGGTTCATCCTCTGCAGGAGCAGCCTTTCTTCCAGTAATATAACCCTTCTTTTTTCTGCCAGCAATATGCATCTCTAGAATCTTGGACCAAACACGATAATTAGTACCATCCAATTTGATATGGATTGGAGAAGATGTCTCATGAATAGTCATAGCAGGAAGGTTTTTTTCATCTGGATTTTTGCTATCCGAAATCTCATTGTCAGTTTTAGGAGACATTGATGTCGGCTAGGGTTTGAACAAAAGAAAGGCAGCGGCTAGGGATTGAACAAAAGAAAAGGCAGCAGCTAGGGTTTGAACAAAAGAAAGGCAGCGGAAGAAATTTTCTTTTGCTCTGATACCAAATTGAGAAAACACAATGGGAATTGAATTGATTGTATTCTCTTGATTAACACTAAGATTACACCCCTATTTATACAAAGAGAAAGATAAAATTACACCTAAAATCTAGTTGTCACACACTATAATATACAGCTGTATAACAGCTGTATTCCATGTCTTCTAACAGCTGTATAACAGCTGTATTCCATGTCTTCTAACAGCTGTATAACAGCTGGATAAGGCAGAATATTACAGCTTTAATCAACTACACAGCCAAGTAGAAGCATTGCCAGTTTCTTTCAAGTTCAGTGTTCCATATCTTTTTATCTTCACACAAGCAAGTTCAACAAATCTGTTCACCAATTATCTTTTTTTAGCTTTTTTTTTTTATTAAGTACTATAACAGTACAAAGAACTCTAGCTTTTGAGCATTTTCTACCACACATTACTGGTTATATCATCACATTTTCGTTCAACAAGCACCAAAAGCCTTACAGTTCAGAAGATAGTAACTTTTACTTTCCAAAACTAATGCCAAGGAATATGCTCAAAATTGTAACATAATGGATTTATTAACCAAAATTATGCAATAGAACCACTTCAATAAACTTATTAGCCAAAACTTCAGATATGCAAATCATGTATGGAAACTAGTATACTCTTCAGGGCTCAGAGCAGCTTGGCACACAAGCATCTAATATCCCTCGTATGATCATAGCATGCAGTAGAACTCACTGACTGTAAAGCAACAGTAGAAGTTACCTGATGGCCTCTAGGTTGCCTTTGCAAGTCAATCCCATCTTCATAAGGATCATTATCCATGTCATTTAAAGGGTCACTAATAACCTCCACCGGAAGTCTTTGGCTCAATCTTTGAGCAGCTGCGCTCCCCAGGATTAGAGGTTCACGTCTCCGCAAGCGTCCTTCAATTTCTTCAAATTCTTTATGCTGAAGATAGTGGTAGATTTATTTCCAGCATGATAAAAAGACAATTGAGTAATCAACAGCACAAGAAGAAGAAAAAATAAATAGGATAAAAATTCTGGTAATCATACCCGCAATCGATGCTTTAACAAGAGTTTATGAATTGATGGAATGAAAATGATGAAGTCCTCCCCAAGAGCATGTGCCAAACTGCATAGTGCATCAACAGCATCTTTTCTTATCTCATCATTCTTCCTACAAATGAGAGATTAATGTAAATACATGCAGAGGGAAATAAAATAGACAAAGTAAGCAGAATGTGGGAATTAAATACCAAATTTTTATTTTCATCCTAAAACAGCATTCAAGATATTAGCTTCGACAAGCTACCAAACATTATATGAAAATGTCCCCAAAAAGAGAAAAGATCGATGAAAATTGAGAAGCAAAAAGATTTGCAGAATTTGAAGTAACCACCATATTGATAATGTTCTAGCTCATGTTGAAAAGGAGGAAAGCCCAAAAAAAAAATCATTCTATTACACAAAGGATGCAGGAAGCTTTCTTCCTCTCCCATCATTAAATTATTAAAAAAGCCAAAAAGGCTTCAAAAAGTAAAGAAACTTTGGAAAATTTTTAAAAACACAAGAGCATTTAGCTTCTTCAACTTCACTTTTCTTCTCTTTCATTCATAAAATTCCTGGCCTTAACTTATGATTGACACCAGAGACATCTAAGCTCTTTTCACCTAAACAAAAATATGAATGTGCATAAAAACAAAGAAAAATTACATATATTATGCCAGTTAGCATGTTAACATACTAATGCATTTTAGGCAGCAAGAGAGAGAGAAAAAAAAAAGTGAGATTTGCAAATGGTACTAATGCATTTTAGAGAGCAAGAAAAAGTAAATTGAAAAGAAAAGGTGAGATTTGCAACTGATACAAAATTAGAAATGAAAGATCAGATTGTTTCAACTTTTTATTGCTGGAGTCTCAGTGCAAATAGTTTCCTTCTCAATCAAAGATAACAAAATAATTAATCCTGTACCCTTTAGCAACACTCCCACAAGACCAAATCATAGTGAATTGGGAAAAATTACAACTAAATCTGGGATAAGTCAGCAAAAGAAAGCAAACAATTGCACAGAAACAAAAGCAGGTGATTTATACATGCAAGGGAAACAAGACCTACCCATCCAGAACCAACTTTAGGTGGTGCACAAGTGCAGATATATGACCAGTAACCTGAAGACAAAGAAAATATATAATGCAAGAAAAGTTATTCACTGATTACATAACAACCTGAATGTGTGTAAAGAACAAATATCAACTGGTCACAAATCACATTTGTGGATGTGCTCTACTTTTCTTTGATTTTTGCAGAAAAAAATTCAATCACCCCAGCCCATATCTTGGCTGGACCATGTCATTGAATATTACAAGGGAACAAACTGAAGCAACAGTTTATAACAACAAGAGAAATATTCCAGTCTAGTCAAATAGAAAAAAAAATAAGGTTAAACAAACAAATAAGTAAATGAACAGTAAAAAACTGCTAGACCAAAGAAAGCTCAGGACCCACCTGAACACGAGGGATCAATCTTGTCAATGTTCGGATAGCAGCACGGCTTATATCCACTGAAGCGTCCACTTTGAACAACCGAATGAGTGCAGGAAAAAGTAGATGCATATGCTCATCCAGTGTTCCTAAATTGTTTATGAGAAATTTTTCAGAGGTAGCATAGAGTCTAACAGTACGGAGACTTTCATGTAACTGAAGCTCCAAAAGCCAGAAGCTACAGATTCTCTTTTCTTTTTAACTCATATCAAATGCTTTTCTAAACAATAAAAAAAAAAATTCACAGAGCTGATGAGGTGCCTCTCTGGCCCCAGAAATCCAGATCATAAATTGGCAGAGTTCCAGTTTTTCCTAATGATCTCTGAAGACAAATAATTCTTATGGTACTCCATCGCACATGCCTCTACACTAGAAATGAAGAACTAACGCATCCTTGACAAAAATACACCATGATATCTATTCAAAGGAAAGCATAAAAGTTCTAAGTAGCTAGTCAATAAGTCTTCATACTAAAATTCCTCCTTATATGCCAAATTTGCATGCCATTAATGCTTCACAAGATATGTCAAACAAATTTCTCAAGGGTGCCATGCTGCAATTAGTTTAAGGTTTGTGCATTAACTGATCCCATATTAAGCACTTCTTGTTAGGTTATAACATCCTATCAAGACAGAGGAAGTTGATAAATGGCTTCTCTATTCACTCATACTCTCCGAATTATCCAATTGACCCTCTATCAGATAACTTCTCAACAGTTTCTATTAGTCCATAAAGAATCAGAAGGTGCTTATCCTGTGCGCTTAGCTAATGCATGTATTCCCCAAAAATGAACAAAATACATACAGCAGCATTACAAGAAAGATAACTAACCCCCAAAAACTTCAAGTGTATGTAATATGTCAAGTACATAGGTGTAGTCATGACACCGTTCAGCATCACTCAGAACCTGAATACAACAAGGCAGAATAACTGGAAGATGTGTTCTGAATTCGTCATTAAGAGCCAAGCAAAGTTGTTCAACAAGATGCAAAACCTGGCAAGAGAAAGTGTGTGTGCATATGAGAGAGAATGGTAATTGAGGGTGCCGATAACAAGAGCAAAAAAGTGTCCAGCAATAAAGTAATAATAAAGTTATAGTATGCTGAGAAAAAAATAATTATCTTACAGGGAAGCCACGGGCAGGGTTATTTGTGGCAGGCAGACTAAAGGACGACCATAATTCAGAAACTAGAGCAAGCAACTCCGGAAGATATTTACGGATATGCTGCATAAACAATCAAAGCTCCATAAATCATAATAAACATCCCCGAAAGGCAAACCATAGCTAAAAGCTTACAAAATTATAGTTCACCTGGCGCACTATTGACACTAGAGTTCCAAGCTTCCATGTTATGAAATCCTTAAGATAATCATCACAATTACGCACAGTGTGGAAGAGATCAGGCAAAACCTACACAAGGAAGGATGAATATAGGGCACATATTAACTAAGCTGTATGGTGTATATCAGAAAAGTGTTTCTCACTGGCATAACATATCAAACAAGGACCAGAAAGTTATCCAACATCAAAGAAAGGTTATCCAGAACACAGTTTGCAGTATGGTGGTGGCAAAATCAATTAGATGAGGTCATGGTCAAAATTCATGAAAGCTACAACAGACATTGAACTGTTATGGCAATTCAAATAAGATATTGTAATTCAATAAGTTTACGGAATCATTTAAATAATTCAGATATTGCATTCATAGATCACTACATCAGAGAAAAGCAAAGCAAACTAAAACTGTGAAGTTAAATTCAAGCTCAAACTATATATAACAATGAAAAGCTAAAAAAATGGTTGAATACCATAGATAAAACATAATCTCAAAGAACATAACTTGTAGTGAATATTCCAAAAAGAAAAATAAGGATTTTGCAATGTTCACATCAATTTTAACAAGTGGTTTTCGCAGAGATTGACAAAACTGGAATTAAACTCAGAAGTGTCCATGTTCATTCACTAATTAATGGATAGTTATGGACATTGGAGTTTTGCAGCTTTACCACAAACTACGTTCTAGCTGGATATATAACATACCAAATCTTGTTCAATTTTTTCTCAACTAATATTTTACATTTATTGCTTCCTTGGAAAAGAAAAAAATCAAAATACAGTTTTCTAAGGTAACTGCATGATTTTGATACTATTCAGGAAAATAAACTTTGAACAAGATCCCTTCTTTTGTGCCTGATGTTGGTTAATGTATTTTGTTAGATAATATATTGTAATTAAGGATATAATAGTAATTTTTCTTTTACTACTTGTATACCTATAAATATACTCTTATATAATTATTTTAAATTAATTCGAGATAATATAAACTCTTGAATTCACAAAATCTTCATGATATCAGAATCACTGGCGTTTCGAAGGTCGAATTAACTCCCTTCCGCAGTTGGTTCTTTTTCGGTAACCTCTATTTTTCCGGTGACTCTAGAAGGTCGTGTTCCAGTCCTTCTTTTTTGACACCGCCCCCACAGGAAGGTAGATCGGGTGAAGATCGGCCGGTGTCCCAATTTCCGGCGCCGTCAAAAGCCACGCGTGAGTACACACGCCTCCCAAAGGTTTCTGCCCTTTCTCCACGCGCTGGCGTGTGTGGCGCATGCCACCACCTCCGGCCACCTTTTGCTGCCTTTTTTTTTTCCGACCTGCTCGCCGCCCTTTTCTGCTTGCAACCCACTGATCTCCGGTGATTTTCGACCACCTTGGTTTCTGGGTCAAGCGTGAACAGATTCTGTTTTCTTAGGTTAAATTTTTTCCTGTTGTTTTTTGATCCTCTTGTTTGGCTTGTTCATTATGTCAAACATTAAAGATGATCATAAGGAAGTAGAGAAACATTATTCCATTAATGACAGTCCCTATTTTCAAATTAGCCCAGTTAAACTTGAGGGGAACAGTACTTATTTAGCCTGGTCTAGATCGTGTTTATTGTCGATCAAGGCTAGAATGTTGCAGGCTTATATCGATGGAAGTAAAAAACCACCATCTGTCACCGATCCTAATTTTAATCAATGGGACTCAGATAATTCATTGGCTATGTCTTGGCTCCAAAATTCTATGCATCCAAAAATCTCTAGACAATATTTATTGCTTGACACTGCAGAGAAGATATGGAAAGCTGCAAAAACCACATACTCTCGAATAGGAAATGATGCTCGTATCTTTGAACTCAGGAACAAAATTCAAAGTACAAAACAAGGTGAGCTTTCTGTTTCAGATTATTTCTCTGAATTGGGTAGTTTATGGCAAGAACTGGATTATTATCAGAATTTTCAAGCAAAATGTGTTGATGATACGGTGCTGATTCAAAAGATGATTGAAAAGGAGATGGTTAATGATTTTCTGGCTGGTTTAAATCCTGAATTTGATCAAGTGCGAGTTCAAGTCATTGGCAGAACTCCTTTTCCTTCACTTGAGGAGGCACATTCTTTAATTCAGCAAGAAGAGACCAGGAGAGGTGCTATGCTTTATACTACACCTATGGACAAGTCAGATTTGACTGTCCATACCTCTCTTGAGCAACCAAAAGGGATTCTTTCTGATAAAGATCATTTGCTCTGTGATTATTATGGTAAGCCAAGACATACTAAAGAGACTTGCTGGAAGTTGCATGGAAAACCTAGTAGGGGCCGTGGGGAAAAACGAGTTAATTCAACAAGGGCTCAAGCACATGTGTTAAAAACAGAGGAATCATCTAAGGAGTCGGCTTTAGTTGAGAGTCTCTCCTCTGATGAGATTTTGCATTTCAGGCATCTCCTATCTCAGCTTACTCCTTCCTCCAGTGATAACTCTAATTTGGTCAAGTCAGGTACTACTTTCTCTCATCATAATTTATGGATTATTGATTCTGGTGCGAATAGACATATGACAGGCATTTCAAAAGGTTTTCTTAACTACTCTCCTTGTTTAAAAAGGGATAGTGTCAGGGTGGCTGATGGGTCATTAACCCCTATTTCTGGGACAGGTTCTGTTGTTTGTACTTCTAATATTAAATTGTCTTTTGTTCTTCATGTTTTTCAATTCCCTATCAATCTTTTATCTGTCAGTGCTATCACTAAAACTCTTAACTGTAAGGTTAAATTTTTTTTTGATTATTGTATTCTTCAGGATCTTCAAACAGGAAAAAGGATTGGCAGTGGTAGAGAGCATGATGGCTTATATACGTTGGAAGACGGTCAAGAGTTGGCTCTTTTTGGGGGGTATCAGGATGTCAACCAGGAGATCATTCAGTGGCATAGGCGATTAGGACACCCGTCATTTTTTGTTTTAGAAAAACTATATCCTAGTTTATTTGCTAAAACTCGATTTCATTCTTTATCTTGTGATGCTTGTGAGTATGCTAAACATAATAAAAACTCTTATCCTTTGAGTGATAATAAAGCCAGTGAGCCATTTATGATTGTTCATTCTGATGTTTAGGGACCTACACAAATTGCCTCTTTGTCTGAAAATCGATAGTTTGTTACTTTCATTAATTGTTGCACTAGAATGACTTGGGTATATTTGATTAAGGCAAAGAGTGATGTTTTATCCTATTTTCAATTTTTTCATAAAATGGTTGACACCCAATTTGATGCTAAAATAAAAATTTTGCGGTCAGATAATGGGACAGAATATATGGATAGTAGGTTTGGTACTTATTTGGAGTCTCATGGGATTATTCACCAAACTAGTTGTCATTATACCAGTGCTCAAAATGGTGTAGCTGAAAGAAAAAATAGGCATTTGTTAGAAGTTGCTAGATCTCTTATGTTTACTATACATGTTCCAAAGTCATATTGGTGGGATGCTGTACTAGCGGCTGCCAATTTTATTAATCGAATGCCTCTCAAGGCTCTTAACTTTAGGACTTCTGTAGAAGCCTTAACCGGAAAAACTGGCTATATTGTTCCACCAAAGATTTTTGGATGTGTTTGCTTTGTTCATACTAGGAATGTTGGGAAATTAGATCCGAGAGCACTGAAATGTGTGTTTGTTGGATATTCTCCAACTCAAAAGGGATATAAATGTTATCATTCTCCATCTAGAAAATTCTATATGAGTATGGATGTTACCTTTCGGGAGTCTGAACCTTATTTTAGCAGTATTCAATCACCTCTTCAGGGGAAGAATAGTGAAGAAGTGGTGATGAATGTACCTGTACTACCTCAAGATCTAGTTCAAAGGAAAAACGAAGAAATTGTTATTCAGGAGCAGAATGTTGATGTTCAAGGGGAGGAGAATGAAAATGTTGTTGGTGTTGGTGGTCGTTTAGATAGACCTAACTTGTTGAGATACTCGAGGAAGAATAGGTCTGAAGAAGCCATCATGCATTCTACACTGCCAGAATCCTCGGGTGAGTCACTTCTTGATTCTGATTTATCTCTTGATTCTGATTTAAATTTACCCATTGCTCAAAGGAAAGGAGTCAGGTCGTGTACAAAACATTCCATTTCTAACTTTGTCTCTTATGATTCTTTGTCTCCTTCCTATAAAGCCTTTGCCTTGTCTCTTTCCTCTATGTCTATTTCACAGGATTGGAGAGAAGCTATCAAGGTTCCAAAGTGGAGAGAAGCTATGGTTGAAATGAAAGCCCTTTCTAAAAATGAAACCTGGGAACTAGTTGCATCTTGAGACAAAAAGTTAGTTGGTTATAAGTGGATGTTCACAATAAAACACAAAGCTGATAGTTCAATTGAAAGATTTAAAGTTAGATTAGTGGCAAAGGGATTCACTCAGACTTATGGAGTTGACTATCATGAGACATTTGCACCAGTTGCTAAAATGAATACCATTAGAATCTTGCTATCTTGTGCAACTAACTTGGATTAGAATTTGCTACAATTTGATGTAAAAAATGCATTTCTCCATGGGGACCTGAAAGAAGAGGTCTATATGGAGATTCCTCGTGGTTTTGATGATGAGAGAACACAAGGAAAGGTGTGCAGACTGAAGAAAGCTCTGTATGGGTTGAAACAGTCTCCGAGAGCTTGGTTTGACAGATTTAACAAAGCTATGATATCCTCTGGTTATCAATAAAGTAATGCTGATCATACCCTCTTTATGAGGCACTCCAAGGGTAAGATCACTCTTCTTATTGTTTATGTTGATAACATAGTGATGACAGGGAATGATAAAGAAGAAATGGTTCGACTGAAGAAGCTCTTAACTCAGGAGTTTGAAATCAAGGATCTTGGGAATTGAAGTTGTCAGATCAACCAAAGGGATCTTCATTTCTCAAAGAAAATATGTTATGGATCTTTTGAATGAAACTAGTATGTTGGGATGCAAACCAGCAGATACACCCATTGAAAGTAACCATAAGTTACAAACAGGGACTGAAGGTTCAGTTGATAAGGGCAGATATCAAAAATTGGTCGGTAGACTTATCTATCTATCCCACACTAGACCAGATATTGCTTATGCAGTTAGCTTGATGAGTCAGTTTATGCATGATCCAAGAGAATCTCATTAACAGGCTGTTTTTCGCATTTTGAGGTATTTAAGATCAGCTCCAGGAAGAGGTATTCTTTTTTCAAAAAATAGTCATCTAAGAATTGAAGCCTTTAAAGATGCAAATTGGGCTGGATCTTTAGATGATAGAAGATCTACCTTTGGTTATTGTACATTTGTGGGTGGTAACTTAGTCACTTGGAAAAGCAAGAAACAAAGTGTAATTGCAAGATCAAGTGCAGAAGCGGAATATAGAGCTATGGCTCAAGGTGTTTGTGAGTTGTTATGGTTGTAGAAGTTATTAGCAGAGTTGAATTTGGATAAAAAGGACCGACTATTTTTGTATTGTGACAACAAAGCTGCAATCAGTATTGCTCATAATCCAGTTCAACATGACAGGATAAAACATATTGAAATTGATCGACACTTCATCAAAGAAAAATTATCTGATGGTGTTTTAAGCTTATTTCATGTAACGTCGGACAGACAATTAGCTGATGTTTTTACAAAAGGACTCGGTAGTCGAGCTTTCCACGCCATAGTTTGCAAGTTGGGCATGTGTAATATCTTTGCACCAACTTGAGGGGGAGTGTTTTTTAATGTATTTTGTTAGATAATAGATTGTAATTAAGGGTAGAATAGTAATTTTTCTTTTACTACTTGTATACCTATAAATATACCCTTGTATCATTATTTTAAATTAATTCGAGATAATAGAAACTCTTGAGTTCACAAAATCTTCACCTGATAATGTCTAGAAGGCTATGTTAGCCCAAGACTCCAAGAGACACATATTAAGGACAATTTTAAACACTTTAACATGGGAAAGTACTTTTCATGGACATGAAAATGGAGGTGGAACCACTAGTCCATGAATTCAATCCAAGAAATCATTTCTACATAATGCAATCATGGAATATGCTTCCAACAGCAATATGCACCAACGCATCGAGAAGTAAAGTTAAATAAACAATTTACTTTTCCTAAAGGAAGATTAAGAAGGAAACAGGCAACATGGCTACTACACATGCATGCATGTGCACAGAGACAATGAAAGAAGGGACGAACATGGAATTTAACATGATAATTTATTCCCTCAATACAGATTAAGTTTTCTTCTGAAAGAGAATAAAAAAGAAAAGAAACTCTGGGGTCAGGGGAAAACAGAGGCACTGCTAAAAGGTAATCAACACTAACCTTTGGTAAATATGGAACACAACCAAGGCCCATTGACTAACCTCGCAAAAAAAAAAAAAAAAGAGTGAAAAATATAGCAATTCTCATTTAAAACTTAATATGAATAGACAATTAAATCAAGTAACGAAAGAAATAAAACATCATCACTTCATGTTAACTTACCTTAAATATGAACATAAGAGATCCTACCACCTTTTGGTGGTAACTTGCAAGTGAAGGATCCCTAAGAATTCGCATGAGAGAATTGATAGCAACCTAAGGATAGAAAAAGAAGAAAGAATGTTTAGGAACGGAGAATATGACTATTGAAAAATGCAATTTAAGTACTACCGTGGAATAATAATCTTCAGATGTAGAAAAAGATGGCCAAAGGTCTAAAGGAAGTTCATCCACTGCTGGAACATGTTGGCCAGAATCACTGGCTGCACGAGCAACCTCTCCATGTGATCCAGGCAGGCTTTGCTGGTTTCTCTTATGCGCATGAGGATCTAAGGCTCCCATGATACCAAGAACCTGGTGAAGGAGGGAAAAGAAAAGTAAAAGGCAAAGAGAAGAAAGAAGATATAAAGAAGAGGGCACTCTAATCAAAGACATATGCAGAAACAGAATAAATCAAAGCATTTTGGTTGATGTAAAGTTACCTTTAGTACTTCACGCCTGGTGGACCACATAAGCTCACCATTTAACAATTTCAAGAGTAAGCCAAGTAATTGTGGATACTCATTATAAGGAGTTATGACATATCTGTCAATGAAAAAGAAAATCTAATTATTAATGTAAAATAAAAGATAACAAATGCATTATTTAAGGAAAATAAATAAATCTTGAGAAATTACTTAAAAAATATATTCCTGTATTCCACGAAAAAAGGTAAATCATTCACAAGGAAAGCATAGCAAAAACAAACGGGCTAAAAATTGCTTAGAGGGAAGTCTTAGGTATTTTTGTTATGAAATGATGTTAAAATTTTCCACATCCAGATAATAGGCATGGTAGAAAGACTAATAATGATCAGAAAGCAAAACGATAAAAAGACACCATACCCAGTGCTCTGAACAACTTGACCAAGAGTTGCAACAGCCACTTCACGTTTTGTAGCTGCTGCACCATCCAGTAAAGCATCAACAATCAGTGGCATAAGTTCTGGAATGTATTGCCTCATTGCAAAGCCACCCTAAACAAGCACCACAATCCAAATCAATAACACAAAGAAATGGGCATATCAAGCAAAGAAAGGACAAGTGTTGATAATATGTTAAGTTACTTTATGAACTTCATGATATAATCAATCTACAAGCACTAGATTTACGTTTATGTTGTAGATTTGGGTTGAAGAGCTTGACCACGAGGACAATTACTAATAGATAATGCATATTTTTCTCAATAAACATATCATTATTGAATATTTAAGCAAATACCTAGGTTCCATGATTACATATAAGAATATGTGAAAACCACCCCCAAACAAATCCCAGCATTGTCACTTTAACTATATGAGGAAAGATAGAGGACTTTACACACCACTCTTGCAAGATCTCCAACAGTTAGAAGAACTCCACTAATGATTCCATTATTTGCATTTACTCCTGTGCCCTCACCAAGCCTTGCCACAAGTGCCTGGAAAATCAGGAATGCCTATGTTAAAAGGAAGGTAGGCCAAAAAAATATGCAAATTTATACATCGTAAACAAAACAAACCTTGTGCACTGGAGCAATGTATGGAAGTATTAATCGTTCACAATTGCGTATTAAACAACCTAGTAATTTTGCACTTTCTTCTCTGCATTTGTTATCCGCACTGCCGATGTTACAAGAAAAAGTTAATAACAGAGACAATTTCACTGCCAGTAGAGAAAGGCAATAGTTGCTTTGTTCCAAAACAAAATCCTATATTACAAGCATATAATTAATACCATCACCTTTGATCAAGATAAGTCAACAACTGTATCAGATGACGACGGAGGGCTGGCAGAACATATGCTGGATTTTTCTCTGATAATCTCCCAGCCACTGAGATTGCATATTCTCTAACATCAAAATCCTGATACAATGTTATGCTTTTCATTTTCACAGAATTGAAGTGATAAGGAATGCCAAGAGAGAAAGAAGGGAAACAACAAATAAATCATACTGCAGCATCACATCATTCAGCAACAGAAACATGCACTCAGAACAAGTTGAATAAAATACAGTGCAGCAGACCCTCAAATGAGTTTATAAAGCCAGAATTTAGCTTACCAAAAAAAATACACAGATGCTACAACTTACATGGACAAGCACACAGAGTTGCATATGTATCAAATAGATGAAATACTGAGGTCAGAAAGTTGCATTATACTACAACTCTTTAAAAGATGCCCAGAATTTCCTATATCCACAAAGAAACTACCTTCTTAGTAGTATATATTAATTTTAAAAGTGAACCCCTGATGGAGAAGATACTATGATTCATCTCATACGGTAGTAGTGTCATCCACAATCCACCAAAATCAGAAGGACCCTTCGCAGACAATAAATTGCTATTCTAATGTCAAACTAAAATCCTTGCACTGTGCGATTCTATGAAGTAATGAGACAATGAAACAAGAATTTGTCAAAGCTTTCAATCAAAAAACATATATCAGAGGGAGGTTCACATAAAAGGTTATTAAAACCAAAACGTAGCTGAAAACATCCACAACCGAAAAAAACAAGCTTAAGTCAACTTTTTCTACAGAAATAACTTAATCAAGAACAATTTATCAGATCTCTACAAACTGTCAAAAATTTAACCGAGCAGAAATCAAATTAACTGGCATACTCCTAAGCTTGAGATGCAAATAATTCTATTATTGCATTATGATATCACATGCCAAAAGCCAAAAAAAAAAAAAACTGCACTAACCCCAAAGAAATAGAGGACATTAGAAATGGAAGGCAAGTTTCAAAATCAAGTATACTTGCTTTCAGACGCAAACATTCAGTAAATGAAAATTTAAAGTTTCCGGAGTCAAAAATATACCTCATCATTTAAAGCAGCAAAAACTGCACTAAGGCTGTCAGCCTGTGCCAGAAAATCATCAAAACCTCGATTTGCATGGAGGGATGAGAAAATGGAATGTCGAACAGTAACATCAGCATCCGCAACAGCCGCAATAAGAAGCTTTTCCACAAGCTGTAGGGTAACCAAGACCACTTAAAAATCAAGAACGCACATTTCACATGATGAAAAACATTATTCAATGTCTTCATGGGACTCAACATATTAATCATGAACATGGAACTGCATCAATCATGACATATGCAATAGGAAAAAGACACCAAAAGACTACCCAGTGAAGCACAATTGAACCATGTTTTATTGGTGAGAGAGCATGCAAAGACTCAACAGAACAGAAGCCCTGGCTTTCCAACTACTTACAATTTTATTTTCTAACCACTGTTTCCCTTATACCTGAATTATTTGATACTCACAAAATATCTAGAGATTTATTAAGAAAATTACAATAAAGAAAAACAACCTCCTCAATAAGACGTCGTTGCTTCACGCCAGTTCGACCAGACCTGGAAGAACCGAACTGTGTCGATGAGATGCCAGAAAATGAGTTTGCAATTAATTTGCAACAACAAAGTGCAGCATCTTTTCGTGTGCCTCCATCCTCATCATCCAAATAAACAACTACCGATTCTTTTGCAAACTCGAGAAGTTCATGACCCTGGATAAAGAAGCAGCTTTAGAGGAAATAAAGATAAATACAAGCTCCAGAATGGCCATAAAAGTTTCACAAACCTTGAAATTAAAGCGAGCTAAAGTCTGCAAAGCAATTTGCACAAGGGCTGGACCACTGAGGTCAGAAACTCTCTGAGGTGCATTCATTGTGGTACCTCGAGCTGTTTGAGCAGCTGGCTTTGCCTGGGAGTAATGCGACTTTGAGAGGACTAATGATATAGAGTCAAGTAACCGGTCTTGAATAGTCGGCAACAAAGACGGAATACTGAGAGCAAGAAAGTAGCAATTCTTAACAGAGATTAATAGTTCAAAATAGAACTCTTCTACAAAAATTAATATTGCACATATACCTGATAGATATTTGCTCAAGGGCTTCAACAAGTGTGGAGGAGAGACCAGCAGAGAACATAACATCCAAAAGGTTGCGCACATATGGTTCCATAACAGGACCCATGGCTTTAGCAATGTTACCCACACAGGCCAAAGCCTCCAGTGAGGGTCTATCTCTACGTGGAGCAATCTAGAACAACATTAGAAAGCACGCAAGTCACTATTATTGGTTCTATGCCACAGCCTCAATTTATTTTCAAATAGCTAATTTACTCGTATATAATATTTACATCTGCATAAGAACCCTTTCATTTTTTCATTTATGTTTGAGGGAAGTTGCCCGCATGTTATATCATATTCTACTAAATAGATCTATGCATTTTGATCCAAGTGCAAGCATTAAAAAAATAATAATAATAAATAAATAAATGAAATCTGCTCCCATCAGACCTAATTAGATCTAAAAAATCTCTTTCTCTCTTTTTTTAAATGAAGAGATAAAAGAAGCCGGTGCAACTGCCGGAAATACTAAGCCCACTAACAAGGCACAAAAATGAAGGGTAAATTGTTGAGAATTTTCATAGAATAGGGAGCTCAATTTAATATTTTTACATATTATTTGTTCTTCTAATTATTATATTAATTAATATAATATTATAGCAACTCCATATTATTCTTATTTATTTTATTTTCTATTATGAAATCAATTCAACAGAAAATTAATGAAATTCCCAAACTTCTAAAACAACAAAAGCAAGAAAATGCAAAATAGCTGCAGAAGAATGTTTCAGCCACAAATCAGGTCCCTTACAGCATCACGTATGTGAGGCATTATTGTCGGCAAATAGTTGACAAGTTCCCCATCCAAAGCACCAGCCATCTCCCCTAGGGCAATGAACCCGCTGCCTCGTTCAGCTTGAATTCTCAGTACAGCCAGAATATGATTCATGCAAATCTACAATGAATCAGATCAACAGGCTGCTTGTGATGAGGTATCAAATTTTGAATATATGAAAGATCTACAACGAACTTTCTTCCAAAAAATAAATAAATAAATAATTCTTCTACTGGCTACCGACAATGACAAAAGGAGGAATCCAAATTAACAAACCGTTAAATAGTTCGTAACAAATCGATCCCGCAAGAAATGAGCAATCCGAGGTAGCAATGAAGTTATGCTGAGACGAACAAGCCGGTCTCGGTGCTCTAAGTATCTCAGAACAATCTCAGCAACTTCTCTGTATCTAGACATCATGAATTCACCAGTATTTCTGCCCAAAAAGATATTTAAAATTTAATCCATAATGGATACCCTGTGAAAATAAACTTACTGGTTTGGTTGCAACCATAATCTATGAAGTGAACATATAAAATCCAGAAGCACATAAGTAACAATATTCAACATCTAGCATTATGTAGTCAAAACTGAACATTCAACTTCTATTGAATTGCCAGCAATCACATAAAGAAAAAGAAAAAGATACAGGGTCCAAACAAATACAATATAGAGGATTACTTCATGGGCTTTGGAGTAAAGGAAGGGAAGATCTTTGGCGTCGCAATATTCAATTTGATTCAAGAGTGCTAGCTTGAAACATGATTATTGATATCCCTAGCTTGGTCTATGTTCATGTAGTTGCTACGAGGGACCAATATACTTTGACAAAACTGATGTGGTTCTATGAATTCAGCACAAAGTGAATCATCCCCAAGCCACTCGTGAAATATGAATTAGAACAATCTACGATGATGATGAAGCAATCAGATTGGTGATAGGCCAAATTTGTTATTATAACTCTATAATTACTTATGCAAGTAGCTATCTGGATTATACTAACTACTGAATATCCAAAGTTCACACTCTTAGATACATTTAGTTTTCACAATAATGCACTATCAGAATTATACAACGCTAGAATCTATTCAACTTCAGCACTGAGAATGTTCAGAGAATAAAATATATAAAACAAAGTGACCTCCTACACATAAAAACAAGGAGAAGTTGTAGAGGATGGTGTATTCCCTCAACAAAAGACCTACCAGACATAATTGTAACCATTCTTGATCCTGGCAATTGCTAAGGACAAAAGTTAAAATACCTGAACTTAATATTAAAGGGCTCAGACCAATCCAATGGTTCAGACCCTTGAATCCCATTTACTCTGCTGAGAGCTGTCTAGAAGGGAGCTCGATTTTGAGGAGAACTGCTGTGGCTATTTCTTAGCCAGAACAATGTTTTGAGACACCAGGTTGTCAGGACCTAAACAAAAACCCCATCTGGATAGATCTTCTCTCAGCCTCAAATCATAGGTCACTCTCTTCAGTTTTCTCAACAACCGCAATGGTTGACCCTAAAAAAATAAATAATTCCCCTAAATAGAAAGCGAAGCAAGGAGTTGGACTACAACAAGGTGCCCTCTTCAAGTGTATAATTTGCAGATGCCATGAACAGAACACATCAAATGCTTCAAGATGTGATGGGATATAGGTTCTTGAAAAGCTAATAAACACTATATACAACCAAAAGCATTCCTAAGGAGATTATTGACTACAAAGACTTCTATACAGGATAAATGCCATACTCATCCAGGATAAGTCCCATTGTTATATAATACAAACACCCAAATAATCTAATTAGCCTGCATGACAAACAAGGAGCACTTACTGCTTTGACCTTCATTCTTGACGAGGAATTTCATCAAAATTATGTAACATGGTGATACATGGTATAACTACCCATATCTCTAAAATATGAAAGACATCGGTATCATCTGAAACCAGCGGCACACTATGGCAATCTCCAAAACCTAGCAGGAATCTGATGCAGATGCACCCAAAGAAGAAGCCCAAAGGCCCAGAGTTTGGAGAGTATACGCAAGGAGGCCCAAACCAAAGGCTGGACGTGGACTTGGAGATGAGAGTTGAGGTGGCACGAGTTAGTTAGGAGTGTTATATATCAGTTGTTCTGTGAGAAGGAGGGGGGATGTTGTGACTTGTATTAGGGGGTAAGGGAGAGGAAGAACAGCCTGCTGTTTGGCTGGGAGATTGTTCTTTGTATTAAGGCCTTTGCTTATTTGTTCTTTTCTTTTCTTTTGAATTACATTGTTCCCAAAAGACTCTGTTTTCCTTTATTTCAATCAATACAAAATCCTGATTGGCATTCTGCTATTATTGTGAACTTGTTGTGAGTTTGTAAACTGTATCATTGGTCCGACCTACCGGATCATCAACTATGGAGACAAGATATCAAAATCTCTCTTCTCGTGTAGATGAGAATGAAAATAGGATTGGGAAACTAGCATCTCGTATACAAGACTTAACCAATGTTGTAACAGAAATGCAAAATAGAGATCATGTGATGGAGCAAAAAACCGATGAGTTCCAGTCATTGGTGCTGGGTTGGATAAAACGGATGGAGAAGCAACCTTCCATTGGAGAGGAATACAGCTCAAGAGGAGATACTAACCTGTTGGGGACCGGGAATACCTCTGGACAAACTCCAGTGCAAACAATGGAATTCAACATGAAACCAAACTATTTTGCTGCTTCAAATGGGTTTTATAAGAAAATAAAACTTCCTAGTTTTACTGGAACTGATCCTCGTGCTTGGGTTACTAAGATAGAAACCTATTTCCGAATCAATTAAATACCCTCAGATATCAAGATAAACGTGGCTGAGATTTGTATGGAAGGGTCTACCATTAATTGGTTTTCCATGCTTCTTAACACCCAACCGGAGCTGACTTGGGAGCGATTCAAGCTTGAACTCACGCGCCGGTTTAATAGTTGTCGATCCACTAGTCCATTTGAGGAGCTCGCTAACCTCCATCGAACTGGAAGTGTAGAAGAGTACATTGAACTGTTTGAATTGGTGACTGCTGCCGCTCCTGGGTTGCCGGAGGAACAGTACATCAGTTAGGGGTGATCATGGGGCGGGTTGGGGCCAGGGAATTCTCCCCCACTCACTCCCTCGCCAGTGGCGGGGATTCCCCGCCCCCGCCACCAATATCGGAGAAGAAATTTCTCCCGTCCCCGCCTCCCGATTTTTTTTTTAATTTTAAAATATAATATTTTATAAATAATTAAAATTAAAATATAATATTTAATAAATAAAAAAATTTAAATTAATAATAATTTAAAATTAAGTATAATTTAAAACTTAATAATTATAAAATGAAGTTATATTTTAATTTTATTTTTAATTATTTATAAAATATTATATTTTAAAATAAAAAAAATTGCGGAGCGGGGATCCTCACGGGACGGATACCCCATTCCCCGCCCCCGATTCCAGGACGAAAATTTTTTTCCCCCAGTTCCGTCCCCGCCCGGAAAATTTCAGGGATTTTCCGCCCCGTTCCCGCTGGGGCCGGGGAATCCCCGCCTCATGATCATCCCTAACATCGGTTATTTCGTAAGTGGTCTTAAGGATGAGATCAAAGGCTGGATCAAGGTTCATAAGCCTGACAACCAAGTAAAGGCAATGAGATTAGCAAGATCCATCGAAGTGTCTCTGCAGATGGGGAAAACGGAATCTGGAACTACCAAGGCAACTGGGTTTTTGATGAAGGCGGTGCAAGGGAAGAATCAGTTGGGCCACAGGCCCAATAGATTTGGGTCTTCCTAGGGATTGAACCATCCTTCTCTTGGCCCAAGTTTTGGCAGGTACTCCACACCTCAGAACTCGCCTACCTCATCGTCGTCTGAACCAAACCGTTGGGGCAATCGACGGTCAGGAGTCCGGCACCTTACCAAAACAGAGTGAGAGGAATGCTGGAAAAAGGGACTGTGCTTTTAGTGTGGCCAGAGCTATTCCCCTCAGCACAAATGTCCCAAGGCTCAGTTGAGGGTGATGCTACTAGGAGAGGTAGAAGATATGGAAGAGGAGGAAGAATCTTATGACGTGGAAAATGATGAGGGAGACGATCCAGCTGATGGCGAATGCAGAGCCCTTGATTTCGGTCAACTTAATTCCCATATGATTGCACCGATGAAGAGAGAGGGAGAATTGCAGACCATCAAACTCGCTGGAACCATCAACGGAATTCCAATGGTGATGTTGGTTGATAGTGGGGCTTCGCACAACTTCCTTTCCTCTCAGATGACATCTACTCTTGGTTTCCAGGTATGTCACATTAAAACTCTAGGAATTAAGCTTGGGGATGGGAATTGAATTGCTGTTGATAAGAAGTGTTTAGGTGTTCCCATGACCATGGGTGATTATTAGTGCTCAATCGATGCGCAGGTGACAGATATAGGAGGATTAGATGTAATTTTAGGCTTTGAATGGCTACGAACGCTGGGAGATATCATTGCTAATTGGGCATTAGGGAGTCTGAAATTTGAGGATAAGGGAACGAAGGTGGAGCTGCGGGAAATGAAAATGGGGCAATGGGAGTTTCAGGCTTTGCAATATTGGTTGGAGGGGCACTTAACTCAGCTCATTACTGAAGATAATAAGGCCTCTCTAGTTCCATGGGGTGAATTACAGCATTTGAGTCAAACACAACGGCAACAAATGATTGCCAACTTCCTCAAGTACCGCTCTGTTTTTGGGAACCAAGAAGGTCTGCCTCCCCAGAGAGAAGTCGACCATTCCATTACTCTCCAACCGGGTCAGGAACCTGTGTGTGTGCATCCCTACCGTTACCCATACCACCACAAGACAGATATTGAACGTCAGGTAGCAGAGATGTTGGAGAAAGGAATCATCCGACATAGCCAAAGTGCTTTCTCAAGTCCAATTATACTAGTTAAGAAGAAGGACCAGTCGTGGCAGATGTGTGTTGATTATCGCGCTTTAAACAAGGTGACGGTTCCCTACAAATACCCCATTTCTGTGATTGAGGAGCTATTTGATGAATGAGGGGAAGCCAAATTCCTCACTAAATTGGACCTTAAATCTGGTTACCACCAAATCTTGGTTCGTGAAGAGGATATTGAGAAAACAGCTTTTCGGACACATGAAGGACATTATTAGTTCTTCGTGATGCCCTTTGGTTTGACTAATGCTCCTACCACATTCTAGGCAGTCATGAACAGCATCTTCAGGCCATTGCTTCATCACTATGTGTTGGTTTTTTTCGACGACATCCTTGTGTACAGTCGGACTTGGGAGGAACACATCCAGCATGTGGGAACTGTCCTAAGTATTTTAGCACACAATAAGTTTGTGCTGAACTCCAAGAAGTGCAATTTTGGCCAACCTGCAGTGGAGTATCTCGGGCACATCATTAATGAGGAAGAAGTAATGGTGGATGCCAACAAGGTGAGTGTTGTCCAAGCTTGGCCTACTCCTACCATTGTTAAGGGGTGCGAGGTTTCCTAGGCCTTACAGGGTATTATCGGAAGTTCATCCAAAATTATGGCAAAATCGCTAAGCCCTTGAAGGAGCTAACCAAGAAGCACGGGTTTAAATGAAATGCAAAAGCTCAAGCAGCCTTTGAAGATTTGAAACACAAGCTTATGACTGCCCCATTGTTGGCTCTCTCGGATTTTTCCAAGCCGTTTGAAATTGAATGTGACGCTTTAGGTTCTGGTATAGGGGCAATGTTGATGCAAAATCAAAAACCGATGGCATACTTTAGTAAGACTTTATCTCCCCAAAATCTGGCCAAATCGGCATATGAAAAAGAAATTATGGCAATTGTTCTTGTTGTCCTCCATTGGCAGCCATATCTGTTGGGAGAGCCGTTTATTGTCCATATCGACCATCAAAGCATCCGTCACCTTCTTCATCAGCGCATCACCACCAGCGACCAGCAAAATTGGATTGCAAAATTCATGGGGTATCAGTTTGAAGTCAAGTATAAACCATGAAAGGAGAACCGAGCAGCGAATGCATTGTCGCGAGTTACTGGAATCACAGGGGAGTTATTCACTTTTTCAGTCAGTCCCCGTTTGCTGGATGGACCTGAATTGACACATGGGTTGGCACAGAACCAGCAACTTCAAAAAATACTGCCCGACTTGAGACTGAATCCACTCTCCCACCCTGGTTTTGTGGAACGCAATGGTAAGCTGTTTTCAAGCATCGGTTGGTTCTCCCTGCTGCCTCCCCTTGGATCCCTATCCTTCTTGCCGAATTCCATTCCACTTCATTTGGAGGACATTCCAGCTACTATCGTACCTATCGCCGATTGGCTTCCCTCTTTTATTGGTTGGGCATGACTAAATCAGTCCAGAAATTTGTGCAAGTATGTGATGTTTGTCAAAGGTACAAGGCGTCCACCTTGGTTCCTGGCGGTTTACTTCAGCCCTTGTCAATTCCGGAGCAAGTGTGGGAAGATGTCTATATGGATTGTATTACTGGTTTACCGAGATCGAAAGGATGAGATACGATTTGGGTGGTAGTCGACTATCAGTGTATATATGTATTCCTTATATAGTTTAGTTGATTTCCTTGTATAGTTTAGTTGATTTCTAGGCTAACATTTAGGCTAATATTTGTTAGTTTCCTTTGTTGATCTTTCCTTTCTTGGTCTCCAATCTCTTGTATATATTCTGAGATTTTCATGAATGAAAGGGAGCTTTTCCATCATAAACTTTGTCATGGTATCAGAGCCTATTTGGCTGTTTTGAACGTTTTTCTTGAGGCAGAAATTTCTGGATTTTGGTTCTTCTTTGGGTCACTGTTCTTTGTGTCTGTCGGGATCTCACCGCCCATCAGGAAGGTAGCGCAAGGTGTTTTCCGGCCTGTTCCCCAAGTCCGGTGACCGGGTGTTGAGCGAGTGCATCTCACGCGCCGTCTGAAGCTTTCGGTGTACTGTTCACGCGCCGGCAAGTGGTGGCGCGTGGAGGCACGTGAGGCGGCCGTTTCTTCTCCGATTTTTTTCTCCGACGTCGCAATCCTTTTTCCGGTGGTTCTCCGGTGTTGATTTGGCCATCCGACTTTGTTAGGAGGGTGGACAGTGCATTTGCTTCTGGTTTTTGGTTCGGGTTGCTGTTTCTGTTTCTTGTTTGGGTTCCTGCTTCTGGTTTGGGTTCCTGCTTCTGGTTTTGGTTAGTTAACTTGCAATTTTTCTTGGGTCAGTCATTTTTTTGCTTCTACAATATGTCTTCTTCCGAGATTTTGGGTATTAGATTCACAGGAAAGAATTATGCTGCATGGGAGTTTCAGTTCAGAATGTTCCTGAAGGGAAAGGAGCTTTGGGGACACATTGACGGGTCTTCACCTGCTCCAGCAGATGGGACAGGACGAAATGATTGGGAGACAAAAGATGCCAGGGTTGCTTCTTGGATCATTGGTTCTATTGAAGCTCATATGGTGAATAATTTGCGTTCCTTTACTACTGCCAAAGAGATGTGGGATTATCTTAGGAGAATATACCATCAAGATAATACAGCTCGTCGATTTCAATTGGAACTTGAGCTTAGCAACTTTAGTCAAGGTAATCTTTCTATTGAGCAGTATTATTCTGGATTTTTGAATTTATGGAGCGAGTATTCTGGTATTATTTATGCAAAGGTTCCTAGAGAGGTTTTAACCAGTCTTCAAGCAATTCATGAAGAAAGTCGGCGTGATCAGTTCTTGATGAAATTAAGGCCAGAATTTGAAGTTACTCGAGCTGGATTGCTGAATAGAAATCCGGTTCCATCATTGGATGTGTGTTTTGGTGAATTATTGCGTGAGGAGCAGAGGTTGGCTACACAAGCTGTTATTGGTGCATCTAGGGAGTCATCTGAACTTGTCAATGTTGCTTATACTGCTCAAGGACAGAACCGTGGAAAGGGACAAGTGCAGTGCTTTAGTTGCAAGGAGTATGGGCATATTGCTCGTAATTGCAAGAAGAAATTCTGCAATTATTGTAAGCAGACTGGACACATTATAAAGGATTGTTCTACTCGTCCAGAAAATCGAAGAATTCGAGGCTTACAAGCTGCTGTTCCAGCCAGTAGCTGTGATTTTCCACCACCTACACCGTCTCTCAATGCTATACCTACCATTAATCAGTCTACTGTTACTCCAGAAATGGTACAACAGATGATTTTATCAGCATTCTCTGCTTTTAATCTTCAGGGGCAAGGTAAAAATGTTTTTTCTCCTTGGCTTGTTGATTCTGGTGCATCTAATCATATGACTGGGTCTTCTCATTTGCTACAAAATCTTCGAAAATATACTAGTACACAAAATATTCAGATTGCTAATGGAAATGACCTTCCTATTACTGTCATTGGTGATATTGGACCTTCTTTTTGTAATGTGTTTGTTTCTCCTGAATTGTCTACTAATTTGATTTCGGTTGGTCAAATGGTGGAAAATAACTGTAATGTAAACTTCTCTCGTGGTGGTTGTCTTGTGCAGGATCAGGTGTCGGGGAAGGTGATCGCGAGGGGGCCTAAAGTGGGCAGATTGTTTCCATTGCAGTTTACTATTCCTAGTACTTTGTCTTTAGTTTCTAATATTGTTGACAATAAGGCTGAAGTTTGGCATAAACGGTTAGGCCATCCGAATAATGTTATTTTGAATAAGTTAATGGAACGTGATTTTCTTGGGAATAAAGTTCAGTCTTCTGGTCATATATTATCTCTTGATTGTTCTACTTGTAAATTGGGAAAAAGTAAGACATTGCCTTTTCCAGCTTGTGGAAGTCGTGCTGATACTTGTTTTGCAGTTATACATAGTGATGTTTGGGGTATTACTCCTGTAATTTCACATGGGCAGCATAAATATTTTGTTACATTCATTGATGACTACAGCCGTTTCACTTGGATTTATTTTTTGCATTCCAAAGCTGAGGTGCTAAATGCATTTCGCGCTTTTGTGGCTTATGTTGAGACACAGTTTTCTACCTGCGTAAGAGTTTTACGGTCAGACAATGGTGGGGAATATATGTCACATGATTTTCAGGGTTTCTTGCAACAAAAAGGTATTATATCTCAGCGATCATGTCCTTACACTCCTCAACAGAATGGGTTGGCTGAGCGAAAGAATCGTCACTTGTTAGATATGGTTCGCACATTGCTTCTGCAGTCTTCAGTTCCATCTAAATTTTGGGTGGAAGCTTTAGCTACTGCAGTCTATTTAATCAATCGTCTTCCTTCTCAGCAGTTGAATTTTGAATCCCCTTATTATCGTCTATTTCGCAGGCACCCTGATTATCATACATTGCGCACATTTGGTTGTGTTTGTTTTGTTCACTTGCCTCCTCATGAGCGTCACAAGCTAATAGCTCAATCTGTTCGCTGTGCTTTTATGGGTTATAGTACTGCTCACAAGGGATTTCTATGCTATGATGTTGTTGCTAATCGCATGCGTGTTTCTAAAAATGTGATTTTCTTTGAACATGAGTACTACTTTCAACAACATGTTTCTCCTTCGGAATGTGTTCTTCTACCTCACTTTGATGGCACATCTCGCCCAATTGAACGTTTTCGGCCGGGAATGGTCTATCAGCGACGACAGCCCCCTCCCTCATCACATATTCTTCCCGACCCTGATCCATTGCCATCTTCAGTGACCACTAGAAGAAGCACTCGTGTTCGGCGGCCTCCAGATAGGTATGGTTTCTCTGCCACATTATCTCATGCTATAGCTCCTACTTCTTATTCTCAGGCAGCTAAACAAGCATGTTGGGTCAAAGCCATGCAAGAAGAACTCCAGGCTCTTCAGGAGAATCATACATGGGATCTTATTCCTTGTCCTGCTGGAATTAAGCCCATTGGTTGTAAATGGGTATACTCCATTAAGCTAAGATCTGATGGCTCACTTGACCGATATAAAGCAAGGTTGGTCGCTCTCGGTAATAGGCAAGAGTATGGACTAGACTATGAGGAGACATTTGCTCCTGTTGCCAAGATGACGACTGTGCGACTCATTCTTGCTATTTCTGCTTCAAAGGGGTGGCCCTTACGACAGATGGATGTGAAGAATGCCTTTTTGCATGGAGATCTTCAGGAAAATGTATACATGACGCCACCATCTGGATTATTTTCTACTCCCTCTTCAGATGTCTGTAAGTTAAAGAGGTCACTATATGGTTTGAAACAGGCTCCTTGGGCATGGTTTAATAAATTTCGTGCTGCTCTTCTTAGTTTCTCTTTTGTTCAGAGTCAGTATGATTCCTCCTTGTTCCTGTGCAAATCTTCTAAGGGAATTGTCTTGCTTTTGGTATATGTCGATGACATTGTTATTACTGGAGATGATTCTGACTTGATTTCTCAGCTTCAAGAGCGTCTTCAAGGTGCCTTTCATATGAAAGATTTGGGTTCTTTACACTATTTTTTGGGCCTTGAAGTGTGTTCTACCAAGGCTGGTATTTTTTTGCATCAACATAAGTATACTCAAGAGTTGATTTCTTTGGCTGGTCTTCAGGATGGTCGTCCTGTTCATACTCCTTTGGAAGTGAATGTTAAATATTGTCGTGATGAGGGTGATTTTCTTTCTGATCCTTCTTTGTATAGACGCCTCGTCGGCAGCCTAAACTATCTGACTATTACTCGTCCAGATATTTCTTTTGCTGTTCAACAGGTTAGTCAATTTATGCAAGCACCCAGGCATCTTCATCTAGCTGCTGTCCGTCGCATCATCCGTTATTTGCATGGTACTTCTACACGAGGTTTGTTTTTCCCAGTTGACTCTCAAATCCGTCTTGTTGCTATAGTGATGCTGATTGGGCTGGGTGCTCGGATACTCGACGATCCATTACTGGTTGGTGCATGTTTCTTGGTTCATCACTGATTTCTTGGAAAAGCAAGAAGCAAGATCGTGTATCTAAGTCCTCCACTGAGTCTGAATATCGAGCTATGTCCTCTGCTTATTCAGAAATCCTTTGGCTTCGAGGACTTTTAGCTGAGCTTGGCTTTTGTCAAGTTAATCCTACACCTCTCCATGCTGATAATACTAGTGCTATTCAGATTACAGCTAATCCAGTTTTTCATGAGCGTACAAAGCATATTGAAGTGGATTGTCACTCTATTCGTGAGGCATATGATTCCCATGTCATTTCTCTACCACATATCACTACGGAGCATCAGACTGCAGATGTGTTTACTAAGGCTCTTTCTAGCGGTCGACATCAGTTTCTTATTGACAAATTGATGCTTCTGGATCGTCCAGCATCAATTTGAGGAGGGATATCAGTGTATATATGTATTCCTTATATAGTTTAGTTGATTTCCTTGTATAGTTTAGTTGATTTCTAGGCTAACATTTAGGCTAATATTTGTTAGTTTCCTTTGTTGATCTTTCCTTTCTTGGTCTCCAATCTCTTGTATATATTCTGAGATTTTCATGAATGAAAGGGAGCTTTTCCATCATAAACTTTGTCATCGACCGTTTGTCGAAGTATGCACACTTCATTCCCCTTAAAAATCCATTCACTGCCAAGATGCTGGCTAAAGTTTTTATCAGGGAGGTTGTTCACTTGCATGGGTTACCCAAGTCTATACTCAATGACCGGGATCCCCTCTTTGTTAGCCATTTTTGGCAAGAGATATTCAAGTTACAAGGGACTAAGTTGCATTTCAATTCAGCTTACCATCCTCAAACCGATGGACAAACTGAGGTTGTAAACAGGTGTGTGGAAACTTTCCTGCGTTGTTTTTCTATGGATCAGCCTAAGTCATGGTCTTTGTGATTGTCTTGGGCCGAATTTTGGTATAATTCCAACTACCATGTGTCCATCAACAAGACTCCTTTCGAAGTCGTTTATGGCCGCAAGGCACCTACAGTTTTCCAGTTCGTTCCAGGAGAAATTCAGGTGGCTGTTGTGGGCCGTGAATTATTCGACAGAGATGAAGCACTGTGTCAATTGAAGTCTCATTTAGCACGTTCTCAATCCAAGATGAAACAAGCTATGGATAAGCATCGACGTCATGTAGAGTTTGCAGTGGGAGATCAAGTGTATGTGAAGTTGTGCCCCCATCGTCAGCTATCCGTTATTGCTCACATTACGCCCAAGTTGGCTCCTCGGTTCTATGGACCTTTCACAATTAGCCAAAGGGTGGGACCGATTGCCTACAAATTGGAGTTACCTCCTGGAGCCAAAATACATCCAATCTTTCATGTTTCTCTGTTGAAGAAAGCATGTGTCATAGCATTAGTTCCTGCTTCCTTACCAGCAGAGTTGGAACCGAATGAGGTAAACACTCTCCACCCTTCGTGTATTTTGGCCAAACGTAGTATCTGCAAACATGGGGAGACTATTCCTCAGTTGTTAATTCAATGGAGTGAAGGAAGTATTGATAATGCTACATGGGAAGAAGAATTTGTTATCTTGAACCAATTCCCTGATTTCAGTCTTAAGGACAAGACTGTTACACCACCCGGAGGCAATGATGCAGATGCACCCAAGGAAGAAGCCCAAAAGCCCAGAGTTTGGAGAGTATACGCAAGGAGGCCAAAACCAAAGGCTAGACGTGGACTTGGAGATGAGAGTTGAGGTGGCACGAGTTAGTTAGGAGTGTTATATATCAGTTGTTCTGTGAGAAGGAGGGGGGATGTTGTGACTTGTATTAGGGGGTAAGGGAGAGGAAGAACAGCCTGCTGTTTGGCTGGGAGATTGTTCTTTGTATTGAGGCCTTTGCTTATTTGTTCTTTTCTTTTCTTTTGAATTACATTGTTCCCAGAAGACTTTGTTTTCCTTTATTTCAATCAATACAAAATCGTGATTGGCATTCTGCCATTATTGTGAACTTGTTGTGAGTTTGTAAACTGTATCAGAATCCATTCCTAAGACATCCATGCCGCTTTATTCACCATCTGATCTAACACACTTACAAAAAAGCATACTGAGAAGAGGATGTAAGACTGTCTTTAGTAACTTCTCCATAACCTCCCAAAAAGCGCTACTTACCAATGGCAAAAAGCATATTGAAACGCTATGCAACACCCCATCCAAGCTCCAACAGTGTAAACTAAAACTTCCACAAAATCATTCATGAAGAAAGATGCAACTCCATTATCGCAAGCCTTCTCAAAGAGAAATTCAAAGTTAAGGGTTTCCCCTACACTTATAGCCAGCATAATCCAAAGCTCAATTAGAAAACAAATTATAACCTAAGTCTACGTTTGCTAAAAGCACTAGGAGAACCAAAAATACCATCTCCAAGCACCCTATATAATCTAAAAGGGCTTTTGAATCCACTAATTTCAACATAGCATTCTCTTTTGGGCACAAGTGAAAGGAAAAATTCATATTCTTTCCTCCCATATTGTTTCATCACAATCTCATAAAAAAGAAAATTGGAAAAAAATAAGGACTTGACATCATCAACAATATGATCCTACAATTCTTTACATCTCAGACAGCCCCCCATTGACTTCATTACCTTAAAAGATTCTTCAACCACCAAACTCTGCATATGATGAATGATAAACTAATAATATAAATGAATAAATATGTCTGACTGAAAAAAAGGTTAGCAGAAAGTTCTCCAAGCCCAATTCAGTAATGCTGGAAATTTAAATTGGTTCTTGAGCAAACACAATTTAATTATAAAAGGAAATGTGCACATATTCACTGACCTCAAAAGCTCTCCAACTGCAAGTAATGAACCATGTATGCTATGAACAGGAGCATTTTTACCCAATCCATCTTGTGTTGCCTCAAACATACGATAGTACCTGCCAAAGCCACAGATGAGTTCACTTGACAAAAAAAATTCAAAATCTATAGGGGGAAAAAGGCATGCAAAGAGAAGTTAAGGAATCAATGTTTTAAAAAGTATGAAGTTCTGAAGTAAAATCTTATTAGGATCACACAGCAAGTAAGAGATAATGCAACTAAACAAGAATTTTCATGAGTTTTTCAGACCCCCTCCTTCCTTGTTCCTTGAACCCATTTAGAGGGATCCACAACAAAAATTTGGTTATCCCGTGTCTGTGTGTGCATGAGTGTGGAAGGTGGGTTGGGACAAAGGTGAAAGGACATAACAAGTGTGACAATAGAACTGTGGAAGTTAATTAGTAATATAGTAAAAGTTTAAAGCCTTGTATAGAGTATGCAGGCTTTCTCAAAATTTTAAAACATCCTTTTTCCATTTAAAGATCTGCCCAACCCACACAGCCAAGGAAAAAGTATCCGATGCTCTTAAAGCTTTGCCCAAAATGAGAACCTTTACAAGACTTAAGCTCCATTTCACATTTTACAAAGAATGTAGCTGCTTTGCTGTAATATTTTTCCTCTTTTCCAATAGGTGGGAAGAAAGTAAGATCAATTCTCACAATATGGTTTGTGGTCAAAGAAGAAAAGCGAAACATTTTCCTTTCACTAGATAAAAGAAAGGGGAGGAACTTATAAAGGCACATCTCTGCTAGCTCACAAACTAGTATTAATCATCACGAATTGCCAAACATTACCACAAGTTGCCAGCTTTTAATGTAATTTCTCTCCTACTGACCTAGGAAGGACTCCTATATATATATATATATATATATTATCCAAAGTGTTTATATTATCAACTACAATAGATACCATACAAAGCAGGCATGGTGCCTAAGTTTCCTTTTTCATGAATAAATGTTTATTATTTTGTCCAGTGGAAATGGAGCCCAAAGCAAAACATATTGAACATTTTGCACCATGTCAATACTTTGGTCAGCCCCCATCACAACCAAACAAACAAAATCTTCCATCTCAATCACGCATCACTACCACTTCGTGAGGCTAGCTTTATCTAACTTGGTAAGATTCTAAATAATTAATATAATTTTCAACATGGAAAGAGGGACCATTTCACACTTGTCCAAATGCATTGAAATGTGTATCTTTACTCTCCAAAAGAACCTCCTCAAGTGAATTCCAAATTCTCGAGCACCTAAATAGAATATGACCACACAAACAGGAATACAAGCCGTTCTTATGAAACCTAGCATCTCTTACTGAAAAGTATTTCTACTTCCATGGTTCTGGCTACAACCTTCTCAATAAGCTACTCAATTTTTGAAAACCATTTTTTTTTCTTTGTAGCAAAGGGTCCGCTAACATTTCTACATTATGGACAAAAATATAAAAATTATACTGCTTGGTGCCAAGTATATTTGTTTCTGTTAAATTAATAAATAGCATAAATAACAGTTTACTAACCACTGCACACGCCAGCGTGTCTCACGCTTTTCAATAACCCGAAGGCAGGCACGCAATGCCTCTACCGCTCTTTCTCTAACTTCCAATGTTGGATGCCTCAATGCAACCCATATGGCGTCGACGAATTCAGTTACATGAACATTAAATACTGTGGAAGCATTTTCTGCCACTTCCTGTGGCAACCAAAATGCAAATATAATGAACAATTTCCGAAAGTTAAATTGCAAATTACATCCAAAAGCCTAAACAAAACTAAATTTCGCCAGGATATAACAAGATAAGCTTCCTAACTAAATTAATGGATAAAAAACACCACTAACTAAGAAGAATATAATTTCTGTTGGTAATTTGTAAGGATAGAAGTGCAGTACTTTCAAAATTAAGACAGCAGCAAAAAGACGATACTCTGCTCTATCATTGCGAAGCCAATCTAGCCCCATTTTCACCTATAAGACAGCATGAAAAATTAGATGATGCCAGGCAAGAGAAAATACCAACAATTGAATTAATAACAAACCTGTAATTCCACTTCATCAGCAGTCATTGCCCCCCCTGCCCTGGCAAGGTGGCCTAGAACCCGACTAGCAAGGGTCAATACATCTCGATCCCGCTTTACCTCAAACACGTTCCGGATATAGATGGAAAACTTAGATACCTTGGAGGCATTCTCACCAAGTGCAATATCTATCAACTCATCGATAGCTCTTAAAGCTCCCATATTTTCAGCAACTTCATTACTTTCCACTAGACTGGAAATTCGCTCGTATAAGTGGTCCATAAAGCGGGAAAACGCTTCTCCACTGAGGTCACGAGCTTGTTCCTCCAAATGCTTTCTTAAAGCTAATGTTGCACCTTCCTGCACATACCATTAGCAAGGAAGCATAGTTATCATTTCTCACGCTTTTTCAAGCTCCCCGGCTCTTCATTTACAGGGAAACAAACAGCAAAAGAATTGAAAAAAGAAAAACAAACAAACAAATAGCAATACCTTAGGGTTGCCACGAGTACAGAGGTCTGCAATTATGCGATTGAGAGCATCAAAGCTACCGCCACCGGGGCCAGTGGACGGAGGCCCCAAGAAGCGGAGCGACTGTGACGTGGAGGCCATGTTATTGGCTCACACAAAAACCTAAAGAACCCAAACTCTCTGGCTCTTGTTAATCTATTATAGGGATCTTTGCTTAAGACATGGATTTGTAGCTTTGAGAGGATTTACCTTTCGTTTTGGGGGTGTCTGAATTGAAAATGATGTATCTATACAATATGTAAAAAGTTCAAGAATATTTCACTGTTCATGATTCGGGTTTTATGATATTACTATTATGCCCATGGTTCGAAGCTTGATTTACAATTGAATATAAAAGAACAGTGCCTAAGCTTGAATATGGGCCTATTTATCTTCAAGATTGGGCCGGTCTGGAAATGGGCTTAAGTTTGATTGTTATGGTGAAGTCTAATTTCGAGTAAACCTAAAGAAAAATATAATATATTTTATCTAAATTCGACTGCAAAGCATATTGAAATTTCGAGTTTGCATATTACACAAACAATTTATAATTTAATTAATTAATTTAATATACTTGAATTTTAAATAATAAAAAAGATGACACAAGTTTAAATTATAAATTGATAAAATATTGTAAATCCAATTTGTCAAAATTAAAAAAAAAAATTGTATCAATAACAAACAAGTCAAGCATGTTATTATTAATAAGTGGACTTTTGAATGAGTTCAATTCATACAAAAATAGTTTTTCAAATTTGTAAACTTTGCAAATGGATTGGATCAGACTGCGAAAATCCAAAACCATATTGATTTATGTGTAAAAATTACAAAATTCATGGATAGATTCTGAAAACATTAACAATTTAATTCTCCAATTTCAATTTCAAATTAAAACATTAAAATATGTCAATATGTAAAAATGCAATTTTTTGGGTTAGCCTATTCATTGCCATTCTTAATGATTATTTAACAGAAGCCTTAAAATTAAATCAAATACACGAAATAACTTTAAGCTAAAAGCCTAAAACCAAAATCAAGCAACAAAAAGCCTTTAGATCTTTTGATTTGTTTTCTACTGAAGGATTGTGTTGATCATTTAATTAATTCCAAACTTTTATAATCATTTTGATTCTTTTGAAGGTACCATCTAGGGGTAGCAAATTGGGCCCAATTTAAAAATGGACTCAAACCCAACTCAACTTAAAAACATATCCATCTAGTTAACTTTAAATCATTCCATTAAATTTCGATCAAAATCGGCATGCTTCACGAAATTCATCAGGCATCAACTATTCAAAATGAATCGAAATATCAAACTTATACTAACTACAATTTTTTTATACTAAGCATGTTCAGTCTAAACTCTACTCATTTAGGCCCAAAATCAAACCGACCTAAATCAAACTCGGCTCAAACCCAAGTTAGCCAGCATTGGACTGGTATTATAAGATTTTCAAATTCCAAATAGACTAAGCCGAACTTGACCTATCCCAACCCAATCCAAAGTATGTCTTATTTTATTTATACAGGCTAGTGCAGAAAAAATCTTCATATTCCAATTAAGCCCAACCCAAATCCAACCCATTTCTATCAAGCCCGATCTCGATCCAACTTGAAGTAAGCAACATTTTATTTATGTAGACTTGTAGAGAAAATTTCAAAGTTCAGTTAGGCTTGATGTAAAACTCGATTCATCCTGACCCAATCCAAAATAGGCTTGTATTATATTTATGTAGACTTGTACAGAAAAATCTTCAAATTTTGGATAAATCCGATCCAAACTCGAATCATCCCGACTTGATCCAAACTCAAGCTATCCTATCCTAGCTTGAACTAGATCTGTATTTTTTTTATGCAAACTTATTAAAAAAAATTCAAATTCCAGTAAAATTTGGCTCAAATCCAATCCATCACAACCCAAAGCAAAATCGGTCCATCCTAGTCTAGCCCGAACCAGACTTGTATTTTATTTATCCAGCATTGTACAAAAAAAAATTCCAATCTAGCTCAGTTGGAACTTAACTCATCCTAGCCCAAACTCGACCTACCTCAACCCAACCTGAAGTAGACCTATATTTATTTATAAAAGTTTATGTAGAAAAAAATGTTCAAATTTCAGTTAATTCCAACTCGAACTCTGCCCGTCTCAGCCTAGCCCAAAGTAGGCTTGTATTTTATGTTATCGAGACTTGTGCAGAAAAAAATATTTAAATTTCAATTTGACCCGATTAGATCCCGACCTATTTCAACCCCACTCGAACTCGGCCGCATCCTGGTCTAAAACCCATTCCATTCCAAAGTAAGCTTTTATTTTATTTATGCATATTTGTGAAAAAAAATTAATTCCAATTAATCCCAATCCATCTCGACTTCACCCGTACTTGGCCCATCCAGTTAGTTTATTATAATTGTATCAATAATTAATTTTCATTAAAAAAATTGGTTAAATAGATTGAAACTAGCTTCGCCCATTAGGCTAGTATCAGGAATTAATTTTCATTAAAAAAAATTGGTTAAATAGATAGACACCAGCTTCACCCATTAGACTATCATGTGATCCATTTAAATTACTGTGCAATCCATGTGGACCACCATGTGATCCAATTATACTAACATGTAACAAACTCATGATTTAATCCAAATTCGCTCAATTTATTAGGGCATTAGATTATTTATAATCCATTTATGACTTAATTATTTATAATTTAATCCAAATCCGCCTAACTTGACCCATTTATCACCTCTAATAACATTTAAACTACTTCAAAACTTTCAAATCATTTTGAGGGTACACATTTCAAATTTTATTTGCATTCCTAAGGCTGCTTTTTTTATATTTTTTTTTATGAAATCGGGAAAGTGAAAGACCGTTACATCTAGTTTAAAATATTATATATTAAGATTTTCATAAATTTGCAAATTTAAAAAATGTAAACATGCTTTCTAAGCATATTTATTTATCTTAAATAATTTTTTTATAAAGTCATGAAAAGAGATCTCATCATATTTTGTTAAAGTTCATCTAATTGGTAGAAATATCTTCGATCTATCTTAACACGTTTAAGATGGAAGTATTAATTGATAGAAGAATAATAATTAATACGAGTACATGATTCCCAAAAATAAATAAATAAATAAATAAATAAATGGTGAATTTTTCTTTAAAAGAACAAAATATTACTAGATATGTTACAATATTTTAAACGTAGCTTCCTCTTCTTCTTCTTCTTCCTCTTCATCTTTCTCTTTTCTTCATTGGATTTCTTGGGATAATGGATGAATCCCACATGCGATAATGGGTCTATAACTGCATAAAACACTGTGTTCTTCAGCAAAAAATTCAAAAACCATATCGTACAGATGATCATCATCATCATCCAAATTTCCACTGAAAATGAATGCTCCACACCAAAGGAACACATGTTCTAGTTCAAGCACAATGTCACATGTCTCAACATCACGATAGCTCTTTTCTTCGAAAAAGTAGTAGTTAATGGCATCGTGGCTACTTCCAGACTCGTCTATGAAATATGCTCTGCAACCAATCTCTAAGTAACGAACCTCATGGTTGTGATACAGTTTTGGGTCAAAAACAGAACTTAGATGCAAAAATTGACAATCTTTTGGCCTCAATCTGCAAGATAAAGAAAATCCACTCTTGTTTTGATACATCATATTCTTTGGTACTCCTTTTCCTGGAATCCATAGGTGAGGCCTCCACTGTACCATGAAAACCACAAATAAAATAATCATTAACTAATCAAAGTAAAAAGAGTTAATAACATATACACAAAGGAATAAGATATATATATGTACCCTATCTTTCAAGAAATCAGTTATTGCTCTTTCCATCCCATAGTCCATAATATTATTGCATTCATCCTGATCCAAGCTGAGACAATTCGCAAAGCCTAACTTTAAAAGCTTCAATGGCTTTTGTCGCAATAGGAATGACTTGGATGCCATCTTCAGAGATGTACAGTTGCTTACACACAAACTTTTTAGAAGTGGGAGTTCTGGTAAAAATTCAAGTTTCTTGCAATCCCTTATATCAAGTAACTCCAACTTCGACATTTGTTTGATGGTTTCAGGTATATGTTTGAATTCATTTCCACCAATAAATAACTTCTCCAATGACTCGAAAGAGCCAACGATGTCAGGAAATTCTACTATGCCACAAAACTCTAGATTAACATTCTCTAAATAGGGGAAAGTACCTGTTAAAGGAGGCAATGTTAAACATTTATATCCAGAAAAGGTCATTGTTTTCAATTTCCTCAACTGATTAATGGAGAATGGCGCTTCTTTTATTCCTGTTTGGATTACATGAAGCTCTTCCAATGATTCCAAATTCCCCAAGTTCTCTGGCAGTTCATAGAGATTCATGCAACCATGGATATATAAACTGCTAAGAAATTTTAGATTGCAAATACTATCAGGAAATTTTTCTATGCCGGAGGATACTAATCGAAGAGTCTTCAGAGATTCTAAGCACCCAAAATTCATTGGTAGAGTATGGAGATATATACACTTGTTTATAGTTAAACTTTCAAGAAACTTAAGATTGCAAATGCTATCAGGAAGTTCTTTTATGCTCGTTTCATTCTCAAAAAATGATGCAGGTAAATCCCCAAAATAATCATGATACCTTTTGTTGGAAGGCATGTATGTAATATCCTGAAATGAACCCAAATCCAATGAACGAAGTTGTGTCAAATTCCCGATTGACGAGGACAATTCTTCCATTGCACTTCCCCGTATACCAAGATCCTGGATAGAACTTGGAAGCTCTGGAAACTGGGTGAGTTTTGAGCAACAATATAGATAAAGAAATGAAAGATTTTTCAAATCATTCAAGCTTGGTAAACTGCAAAGATTATCACACCCCGTTACATCCATTCGAACAAGGTTGCTCAAACGTTTAATAGATGATGGAATCTCTACTAAATTTCTGCAAGAAATCAATTCCAAAGTGTTGACATTTGGGGCCTGAGATAAGTCTGGAATTTTGATTAATTCATTTGAGCCGCTGACATCAAGCAATTTCAACTTCCCAAGTTGCTGTAAGGAAAGAAAAAAAAAAGAAATTAACATACCTTAAAGAAGAAAATAATTCCTAAAAAGTATGAAAAAAAAAAAGCCTACTTGATCTCCATGCCAAAGTTCTTTTAGCTGGCTATCAGGCATTCGAAGTTCAACGAGATTCTCTCCAAAAGACTTGGATGGAAAAAAGTTCAAAGGGAATTGATCCCATTGGAGAAATCTAAGCTCATAGGGAAGAAATGAGAGGCCTTTAGGAAGGTATACTTTGATTCTGTTGCCGGGTCTCCAAACTGAATTGTAGAACTTAAGCAGCCTGAGATTATACATATTTTCAAAAACTGTTGGACTTAGTTCTACTTCTTTGATTTTAGACATGTCTAAAGATATGCCTTCATTTAATTCAGTACCCTAAAACAACAAACAAACAATGAATTAGTTTCAATAAAGCACAAATAGTGCGAAGAAACTAAAAAAAAAAAAAATATTGGAGGTTTCTTGCCTCGTCTTTTGTCAATAAGTAATATACATCATTATGATGCCACAAAATCCTACGTTTTCCGAGTTGTTTCTCCTCACGAGTAATGTCCTTGGCCAACTGCTGTAACAAGTCGTGCATATGTAACTTGTTTTCTGAAATAGAGATGAGACACTTATCAAGAAGACGACTTATTCCAATTCTTGAACCAATCTTGTCCAATATACTCAAGACACGATCTTTATCTTCCCTATTGAAGAAACAAGCAATATTGAGAAATAGTTCCTTGTCATCTTCATATAGTCCATCATAACTTATTCTCAAAATCTTCCCAATTTTGTCCTGAGATGTACCTTCCAATTGTTCTAACTTTTCTTCCCATTCCTTAAAACTTCTATCGTATAAATCAGCTCCCAAGACTTTAAGAGCCAAAGGATTTCCTTGTGCATATTTCACTGCTCTTTTTGACAGTTTCTTAAATCCTTGCTTGGGAATACTTTGTTTGAAGGCATACAAGCAAAAAAGGCAAAGGGCTTCACTGATATTCAATGCTTCAACTTCATATATTTCAGCATTTACATTTCTAAGCAGCTGTTTATCTTTGCTTGTAATAATAATCTTGCTCCCATTGCCATAAATGTCATGTTTTCCTATCAAAAGTTCCACTTGATCTAAATCACTCACATCATCGAGAACAATAAGAACCTTTCTTCGTCTGAGCTTTTGTACAATGGAAGGTGAAAAAGTGATTAAATTTCCTTGATTTGAAATGTTTGGTCCTAACATTGCACAAAGAATTTCATACCGAACTGTTTGTGCTATACCCTTTTCTAGTCTTTCCTTAACATTTGCAACAAAGCAATGGCTTTTGAATTGATCTTTAATTTGATCATATGCCTTCATAGCAATGGTTGACTTGCCTATGCCTGCCATTCCCCAAATGCCTATGACCCGCTTATCTTGGGAGTCAAAACATAACAATGACTTAACACGCTCGATACGAGATTCAATGCCAACTAATCCTTCGTTGTAAGAACTGACAGGAACTATTTGATCTAGTTTTGCCAAAGTATGGTTCACAATTTCATCGACTAGCTTGGAATCGGGCCTGGTTAGACATAATAACCAAAATCCATAAGAAACAAATGCAATGGATAATGCATTTCATCTTTTTTTATATACTAACTATTTTTGTTACAAAATAGAAATACAATACTGATGATGCTAAACTTTCATTTTAACATACATTGAATTCAATTTTAACAAATTGGATAAAATAATAATATAGTTTTATAAAATATTTAAAATATTGAACTATATTTCTTTCTTTCTTTCTTTTTCTATTAAGTTTTTTCAAAATAAAAGTTTGTCCATATATATATATATAGAGAGAGAGAGAGAGAGAGTTCACGGGCTTAACATTATTAATTGGTATGGATCCACTTTCAACTGATGGGCAAAATTAATATTTATTTCAAAAATGTTAGACAAGTATGTATATATATATATATATATATATATATTAGGCAAAACAGTGGATGAAAGAAAAAAAATCCATTAGTTAAGCTATGATGACAAGTTATTTAGATTGAGGTTTCTGGATGATGTGGCCTGTAAGAACTTTGCTTAATTATCATTTATCAGAATCGATGAAAGCAATTTAAATACTTTTCCCTTACCAAAAGTATGCATTGATCTAACAAGAAATTCAGATTTTGAATTAAAACAGTTTTGTTCTTTTTAATTAGATCTTGACATTGTTCCTCACAAGAGTTCGTAAAGAATTAATTCCTAATCGTGCATGGAACATGCGTCGTTGAGAAGGCAGGTCAGATATATACCAGGAATTATAGGAAAAGAAAAAAAAGGGAAGAAGAAGAAGCTTACTTTATTTTTAGTGAAACCAGATGTGATGAAAGCCCAGCAATGATCTTCAAAGCGTTGCCCCAGCTTTCCACTAAAGACTCCTTGGATTCTTGTTTATGCTGAGCAAAGGCACCTCCATATCTCCCCGTCAACCCTTGAACAAGGGTCGGATCTACCCGATAAAAGACGGGTATGACTCCTTGTCCCATTGTTTCTTTACACTCAAGTATTTTCACAAGTTCATCCAAGCACCATGGAGAAAATGCATAGTTTTGGGAGAAAATCACAACCGAAATATATGAATCTTCGATCTTTTCCAATAGGGATTTTGTGATGTCTTCTCCTCTTTCGAGATTATCATCCACAAAAGCATCGACCTCGTTACGATCCAGAGCATCATGAAGAAAGCTCAAGAAATTGTTACGGACATCTGCACCTCTAAAACTAATGAATACGTCGTAAGTTTTCATCATCATTTGAGAGCTTGAAGAAGAAAAAGAAGCCATGAGTCAACATAGGTATTGAAATGCAGATGAAGTCCATTAATGTATAACTTGTTTGGTCCATGGAGTGAGAGAATAATTAACTAAGTTATTTTGTAAAGAATATGCAATTTGAATAAATTAATTGCTTAAATAAAAAGCTCAAACGAAGACTTATGTGGAAAAGAGTTGATAAAAGATGCCAAGACAAAAACATGAATAATTGGCCTTCGCGGAAGCAACGTACATCAATTCTCAAGTCCTTTTATCTATATATATATAGTACGTAGTTGTTGCGCCAATTGGAATATTTTTTTTTATCAAATCTCTATACCAAACCAAACCATTTATTATAGGTTTCCAATTAAAGTGTTGGCATGAAATATTGGATTGTAAAATGATTTAGTCATAAATGAGCATATCAAACTTTATTACATTAATCTTTTATATATATTTTTTAAAAAACTTTCATTAAAAATAAAATTATGTATATAATATATAGAAACAATTTTTTTCCCTTTAAATGAAAAAATTATGAAATTATAAATAATATAAGTGGGCCATAGGTAGGATTGCACAAAAAAATTGAAAAATTATCATACCGATTTTAGTAGTTAATCAATCCAATATCCAATTGGATGCGAACTTTGGACTTTAATTTTTAAAATTATGGTTAATGGAATTAAACTTTAACTTAAGTGTTTGGTTAATCGGATTATATGTAATTTTACTCATATATATGGATTTAAGAATAATTTTCATATGCATCGAAATTATGTGCTAATATTAGAAAGTAGATGACTGATTAATTAATATTTATATATTTTTATTTTAGTGTATTGTTATCAAATTTAAATGACTTGTATTTTATATTTAAAACTTGATCAAAATTTATATATTAGTTTGATGGATGTATTGAATTTTTTTAATAACGTTTATTAATTGACCATATCTTAAAAAAAATTTAAATTAGAGTTATTTTTAAAATAATTTCAAAAAATATAGAGTTATAGTAAAAATAATTAAATTTTTAGGATGCTGAAAACTGTCAACAGTGAGTGCCGGTATTTAACACGTCGGAGCACACTGGATTTTCACAAACCAAAACTTAGACTAATCCATCAAGCCAAAAACCTTGACCATACAAGCTAAGTGCAGAAATGTAAAAAATTCAAACTTTCAAGAACAGATGTTAAAAAAAAAAAAAATTGAAGAAAAGGAGAAAAGAAAATGCTTTCCTAACCGTTGAATTAGAAGGAGCAAATAATCCGATGATCGGAGAAAATGGCTGTGGAAAGGGGAAACGCAGTGATTGATAGGTTGGGTTCCTATTCCTTTGATTATCTCCTTGGTAATGGATTCTCTATGTGATAATCATATTGGAAGAGAGAAACATATTTTTGTACTTTTCTTTTGATATTTTTTGCAGTTTTTAGTCTTAGTTTTTTACTCCCTCTAGTTTTTTTATCCGCTAATTATGTTATTTTACTAAAATTAAAAAATAATAAATAAATTTAAATTTAATATTAAATTTCGTAATTAAAATTAAATTATCAAATTTAATTGATTATAATTTTATTAAAAAATTAAGAAAAATAAATTAAAAAATAAATTAAATTATATTAAAAATTTAAAAATAAATAAAATTTGAATTTTATTTAAAAATAATATATAAAAGAGTACGAAAAGAATATCTTTTTTTCAGAAAGATGAAGAAAAATGTGTTGGAACTGATTTTTTGAGGTGTTTGGTGGGAAACCAAAAGTATATTTCTTTTTATTATTTAATTAAATAAATGACTTTAATAACTTAAAAATATAAATAAATGATGACTTTTTAGATGGGGTGGCCTGCAAATATAAACAACACTCGTCATCATTAAGCTATACAGGCATAGAAATAAATGATGACTTCTTTTTTTTTTTAATGAATGTGAAATTGTGATCAAAATTCCTGAAACCAAATTTCAAACTTTGTGCCACTCGAATCTTCTACATTCCCCACCCCATTTCCATTAACAAAATAAAATGGAAATTGAACAAATTTATTAGACTTTCTGAACATTTAATCACCAAGAAGAAGAAGGTACAAAGATAGAGTTCTTTCACTTCGTAAACAAACATAAATTCAGAACCTCCAAGGATTTCATCTTGCTACTTAAAGATCAGTAACATTACTTCACATCCTCAGACATAAGACCAATCAAAGCCAAAATTATCCGAAAATTCCATTTCATCATTCAGCATAAAGCTATAAAATGCAGTTTTTTTTTCTTTTAAGAAAATATAGAAAAAAGAAGATCACGAGAATTATATGAAGGATGATTTTGAGTGAAGTGAGAATGGACGCGATAAGCAAAGAATCTGAGGAGAAACTGAGAAATCGGAGACAAGAAATTACAGAATATAGGCATTGAAATCAGTGGCCATAAACTCCAAAGCATTGAAACTGATTACACACGATAAAGTTTGCAAAATACAGAGTAATGGGGACTGACATACTGCCGGAAACTGGCATGAGAGGTGCCGGTTTTTGTCAGAAGCCAGCCGGTCAAATTAATGGATCCCGTTGTGTTGAATACCAGCACTCACTATTAAAGATGACAAATGGACGGATTGAACGAGTTTGGATTGAATCATTAATGGATGGGTTACTAATAGATTGAATCATAAATGGATCAAAAGATATGAACATAAATGTGTCAATATTCGAATGTATTGAATTTATTTGAATCGATCCATGAGTTCAAATTATGCAACAGTAGTACAAAAGAATGATTATGTACACGAGACATTACTTATTTGCAAACAAGTCTCTTGTATATATATATATATATATATATATATATATATATATATATATATATGCACACGGCATCAGTTGTATTAGTCACCGGTACAGCAGCTATATTTGCAGCTTTAAAAGCAGGGGGATTGGCCAGAAAAAAAATAATCTAATGATTAATGAAAAAATTCAGATATACTACAAAACACCACTTAGACCAAACGGAAATTTTATATAACTTGATTTTCTTGCTTTTTCAATAGACATATATAAAATAGAAGGGTAAATAATAAAATCGGATCAAATCTTTGAGCTGCTTTTTAATTTTAGACCCAACATATTAAAATTTTACAATCCAAACCTCAATAGTTTAAATGTAATTGCAATTGAGAGACTCGGTATAATTCTTCGTTAAAAATTAATGGAATAGCTAATTTAGGTTCACAGTGAGCTGTACATATGCCTTGAATTAATAGGAAAATACCCACATTAGCTCATCTTCTTTGGTGATTCACTAGAAAATGAAGAATCACACATCAAATTCCCGTTTGGATCTCCCATTTCTTGATAAAAATCTCAGCTTTTGTTTTTTTTTTTTTTCCCTTTTGTAATTTTATAGCCATGAAATCCACTAATTTTGCAGAAGATGAGTTGATGTGGGTTTTCCTATTAATTTGAAGTACATGTGGCCCACTCTGAAACTGACTCAGCAATTCCATTAATTTTTGGCAGAAAAAGGAACAAAGTGCTTCAATTACAATTGCATTTAAAAGTAGGTCCTGCAATGTTTCAAGTAAAGTATATCATATGGCTGATGATTCGCTTCATAAAGGCTATATAAAATACAAAAAAAAGATTTATATAAATTTATTGAGTAATGATCTTATTGATTGAAAAATATAATGAGTCAATTTTGAATTAATTTAATTGATATTAAATTGGATTGAATTGTGTTGAAAAATAAAATAAATCAGTTTTAAATTGATTCGATAGGTATTCATTTATATTAAATTGGATTTGGATCAATTTTTTTGAATAAATTTGGATCGATCTATAAATTTTGGTCAATTTTATCAGGTCTACTCACTGTTGCATCTTTTACAGCATTTTAAAAGTCCAATTATTTTTTAATGTAGCTCCATTTTTCAAATTTTTTTAAAATAACTCTAATTTAAAAAAAAAATTAGAAAAAACTAATATCATGCTGAATACTTGTATGTTAAAAAAAAAAATTTAATCCAAATCCGTTAAACTTGATTCATTTACCATCTCTAATAATATTTAAATTAATTCAAAACTTTCAAATCATTTTGAGGGTACTCATTCAAATTTTATTTGCATTCCTAAGGCTGCTTTTTTTATATATTTTTTAGATGAAATCAGAAAAGTGAAAGAATGTTATATCTAGTTTAAAATATTATATATTAAGATTTTCATAATTTTGTAAATTTATAAAATGTAAACATGCTTTCTAAGCATAGTTATTTATCTTAAATAATTTTTTATAAAGTCCTGAAAATAGATCTCATCATATATATTTTGTTAAAGTTCATCTAATTGGTAGTAATATCTTCGATCTATCTCAACACATTTAAGATGGAAGTATTAATTGATATAAGAATAATAATTAATACGAGTATATGATTCAAAAGAAAAAAAAAACTGAATGGTGAATTTGTCTTTAAAATAGCAAAATTTTACTATACATGTTACAATATTTTAATTATAGCTTCCTCTTCTTCTTCTTCTTCTTCTTCTTCTTCTTCTTCTTCTTCTTCTTCCTCTTTTCTTCATTGGATTTCTTGGGATAATGGGTGAATCCCACACGCAATAATGGGTCTATAACTGCATAAAACATTGTGTTCTTTGGCAAAAAAGTCAAAAACCATATCGTACAGATGATCATCGTCATCATCCAAATTTCCACTGAAATTGAATGCTCCACACCAAAGGAACACATGTTCTAGTCCAAGCACCATGTCACATGTCTCAATATCCCGATAGTTCATTTCTTCGAAAAAGTAATAGCGAATGGCATCGTGGCTACGTCCAGACTCGTCTATGAAATATGCTCTGCAACCAATATCTAAGTAACGAACTTGATTGTTGTGATACAGTTTTGGGTCAAAAACGGAACTTAAATACAAAAATTGACAATCCTTTGGCCTCAATCTGCAAGATAAAGAAAATCCACTATTGTTTCGATACATCATGTTCTTTGGTACTTGCTTTCCTGGAATCCATAGGTGAGGCCTCCCCTGTACCATGAAAACCACAAATAAAATAATCATTAACTAATCCAAGTAAAAATAGTTAATAACATGTACAAAAGGGAGTACGATATATATACCTCATTTTGCAAGAAATCGGTTATTGTTATTTCCATCTCATAGTCCATAATATTACTACATTCATCTTGATCCAAGCTGACACAATTTGCAAAGCCTAATTTCAAGAGCTTCAATGGCTTTTGTCTCAATTGTAATGATTTGAATGCCATCTTCAGAGACGTACAGTTGCTTGCACACAAAAGTTTTAACATTGGGAGTTCTGGTGGTAAAAATTCAAGTTTCTTGCAATCCCTTACGTCAAGTAACTCCAACTTCGACATTTGTTTGATGGTTTCAGGTATATGTTTGAATTCATTTCCACCGATAAATAACTTCTCCAATGACTCGAAAGAGCAAAGGATGTCAGGAAATTCTACTATGCCACAAAACTCAAGATTAACACTTTCTAAATAGGGGAAAGTACCTGTTAAAGGAGGCAGTGTTAAACATTTATATACAGAAAAGGTCATTGTTTTCAATTTCCTCAACTGATTAATGGAGACTGGTACTTCTTTTATTCCAGTTTCGATTACATAAAGCTCTTCCAATGATTCCAAATTCCCCAAGTTCTCTGGCAGTTCATAGAGATTCATGCAACCATAGATATTTAAACTCCGAAGAAATTTTAGATTGCAAATACTATCAGGAAATTTTTCTATGCCGGAGGATACTAATCGAAGAGTCTTCAGAGATTCTAAGCACCCAAAATTCATTGGTAGAGTATGGAGATATATACACTTGTTTATATTTAAACTTTCAAGAAACTTGAGATTGCAAATGCTATCAGGAAGTTCTTTTATGCTCGTTTCAATCTCAAAAAATGATGCAGGTAAATCTCCAAAATAATCATGATACCTTTTGTCGGAAGGCATGTATGTAATATCCTGATATGGACCCAAATCCAATGAACGAAGTTGTGTCAAATGCCCGATGGATGAGGACAATTCTTCCATTGCACTTCCCCGTATACCAAGATCCTGGATAGAACTTGGAAGCTCTGGAAACTGGGTGAGTTTTGAGCAACAATATAGATAAAGAAATGAAAGATTTTTCAAATCTTTCAAGCTTGGTAAACTGCAAAGATTATCACACCCCGTTACATCCATTCGAACAAGGTTGCTCAAACGTTTAATAGATGATGGAATCTCTACTAAATTTCTGCAAGAAATCAATTCCAAAGTGTTGACATTTGGGGCCTGAGATAAGTCTGGAATTTTGATTAATTCATTTGAGCCGCTGACATCAATCAATTTCAACTTTCCAAGTTGCTGCAAGGAAAGAAAAAAACGAAATTAACATACCCTTAACTTAAAGAAAAAAATAATTCCTAATAAGTATGAAAAAAAACCTACTTGATCTCCATGCCAAAGTTCTTTTAACTGGCTATCAGGCATTCGAAGTTCAACGAGATTCTCTCCAAAAGACTTGGATGGAAAAAAGTTCAAAGGGAATTGATCCCATTGGAGAAATCTAAGCTCATAGGGAAGAAATGAGAGGCCTTCAGGAAGGTATACTTTGATTTTGTTGCCGGGTCTCCAAACTGAATTGTAGAACTTAAGCAACCTCAGATTATACATTTTTTCAAAAACTGTTGCACTTAGTTCTACTTCATTGATTTTTGACATGTCTAAAGATATGCCTTCATTTAATTCAGTACCCTAAAACAACAAACAAACAATGAATTAGTTTCAATAAAGCACAAATAATGGGAAGAAACTAAAAAAAAAATATTGCAAGTGTTTAAGTTTTTCTTGCCTCGTCTTTTGTCAATAAGTAATATACATCATTATGATGCCACAAAATCCTACGTTTTCCGAGTTGTTTCTCCTCACAAGTAATGTCCTTGGCCAACTGCTGTAACAAGTCGTGCATATGTAACTTGTTTTCTGAAATAGAGATGAGACACTTATCAAGAAAACGACTTATTCCAATTCTTGAACCAATCTTGTCCAATATACTCAAGACACGATCTTTATCTTCCCTATTGAAGAAACAAGCAATATTGAGAAATAGTTCCTGGTCATCTTTATATAGTCCATCATAACTTATTCTCAAAATCTTCCCAATTTTGTCCTGAGATGTACCTTCCAATTGTTCTAACTTTTCTTCCCATTCCTCAAAACTTCTATCGTATAAATCAGCTCCCAAAACTTTAAGAGCCAAAGGATTTCCTTGTGCATATTTCACTGCTCTTTTTGACAGTTTCTTAAATCCTTGCTTGGGAATACTTTGTTTGAAGGCATACAAGCAAAAAAGGCAAAGGGCTTCACTGATATTCAATGCTTCAACTTCATATATTTCAGCATTTACATTTCTAAGCAACTGTTTATCTTTGCTTGTAATAATAATCCTGCTCCCATTGCCATAAATGTCATGTTGTCCTATCAAAAGTTCCACTTGATCTAAATCACTCACATCATCGAGAACAATAAGAACCTTTCTTCGTCTGAGCTTTTGTGCAATGGAAGGTGAAAAAGTGATTAAATTTCCTTGATTCGAAATGTTTGGTCCCAATAATGCACGAAGAATTTCATACCGAACTGTTTGTGCTATACCCTTTTCTAGTCTTTCCTTAACATTTGCAACAAAGCAATGGCTTTTGAATTGATCTTTAATTTGATCATATGCCTTCATAGCAATGGTTGACTTGCCTATGCCCGCCATTCCCCAAATGCCTATGACCCGCTTATCTTGGGAGTCAAAACATAACAATGACTTAACACGCTCGATACGAGATTCGATGCCAACTAATCCTTCGTTGTAAGAGCTGACCGGAACTATTTGATCTAGTTTTGCCAAAGTATGGTTCACAATTTCATCAATTAGCTTGGAATCAGGCCTGGTTAGACATAATAACCAAAATCCATAAGAAACAAGTGCAATGGATAACGCATTTCATTTTAACATACATTGAATTCAATTTTAACAAATTGGATAAAATAATAATATAATTTTATAATATATTTAAAATATTCAACTATATTTCTTTTTTTTTTTCGATTAAGTTTTTCCAAAATAAAAGTTTGTCCACAGTAAATTCAATATATATATATACACACACACACACAAGGAATTATACGAAAAAAGAAGGAAAGAAGAAGAAGAAGCTTACTTTATTTTTTGTGAAACCAGATGTGATGAAAGCTCAGCAATAATCTTCAAAGCGTTGCCCCAGCTTTCCACTAAAGACTCCTTGGATTCTTGTTTATGCTGAGCAAAGGCATCTCCATATCTTCCCGTCAACTCTTGAACATGGGTCGGATCTACCCGATAAAAGACGGGTATGACTCCTTGTCCCATTGTTTCTTTGCACTCAAGTATTTTCTCAAGTTCATCCAAGCACCATGGAGAAAATGCATAGTTTTGGGAGAAAATCACAACCGAAATATATGAATCTTCGATCTTTTCCAATAGGGATTTTGTGATGTCTTCTCCTCTTTCGAGATTATCATCCACAAAAGCATCGACCTCGTTACGATCCAGAGCATCATGAAGAAAGCTCAAGAAATCGTTACGGACATCTGCATCTCTAAAACTAATGAACACATCGTAAGTTTTCATCATGATTTGGGAGCTTGAAGAAGAAAAAGAAGCCATGATTCAAGATAGGAATTGAAAATGCAGATGAAGTGAGAGAATAACTAAGTTATTTTGTAAAGAACAATTAATTACAGTGTTTTATCGCTTAAGTTATTTTGATAATTATTCAATTAAGTTATTTTGTAAAGACAATTAATTACAGAATATGCAATTTGAAAAAATTAATTGCTTAAATAAAAAGCTAAAACGAAGACTTTTGTGGAAAAAGAGTTGATAAAAGATGCCAAGACAAAAAAAACAGAATAATTGGCCTTCGCGGAAGCAACTTACATCAATTCTCGAGTCCTTTTGTCTCTCTCTCTCTCTCTATATAGTACGTGGTAATGGCAGGCAAACTTCCTTAAAAATGTTGTTTTTTGAGAAATTGTTTGGATTTTTGGTATGTTTTTTAAATTATTTGAGAATTTGGGGTGTTTTTTATTTTCGTTGAGAATGTTAGCGAAAATGGTAGGGGTAGGCCCACGATATGAATTTTGGTGTCTTTCATTTTTGCTGACATTTTCAGCGAAAATGATAGGGATAGGGCTCACGACAGATTTAATTAAATTAATTATCTCAAAAATAGTAAAAAAATAAAATATGTCTCATTTTTATGATCTGATATTAATCTTTCTCCGTCTAGAAAAAAAATACGTAAAATGGAACACAAACCACAAATGCTGAGTTTGTCTAACTTAATCTTCATCCACATTTCTAATTAAATAAAATCTAACAAAATTAATATCACTAAAATTTAAAAAATAACAGTGAATTAGATTAATTAATCTAATTAATCAATTATTTTTTTTCAATTTATCAATTTTTTATTTAAGTAAATAAAATATTTTTATTGAAAAAAAGTAATTGATTAATGTTTGCCAAATTTAATCTTCATCTATATTTCTAATCAAATAAAATCTAACAAAATTAATATCACTAAAATTTAAAAAATAACAGTGAATTAAATTATTCTGATTAATCAATTTTTTTTTAATTTATCAATTTTTTATTTAAGTAAAAAAATATTTTTATTGATATTTTAATTATATTTCAACAGTCAAGCTTGCTTCGTATATTTTTTTTTTAATCTCTTATTTTTTTTAGTCAGTAATCTCATAAAATTAGGACAATTATTTCCTTGATTCAAGATATAGGTTGACTATTTTTTTAAATCAAGTTCTAATTGTATTAATAGACAAAAATAAATCATCAATTGCAATCTCAAATTGATAAATTTTATTTATCTGTCACTTTTAAACTTTTAATTTAATTTTATATCAATAAAAATATTTTATTTACTTAAATAAAAATTGATAAATTGAAAAAAAAAAGTAATTGATTAATCAGATTAATTAATCTAATTCACTGTTATTTTTTAAATTTTAGTAATATTAATTTTGTTAGATTTTATTTTATTAGAAATATAGACGAAAATTAAAATGGACAAACTTAGAATCTGTCGTTTTTGTTCCAATTTTACGTATTATTTTCTCTAGACGGGGAAATATTAAGACCACATCATAAAAATTGAGAAATATTTTTTTTATTATTTTTGGAATGATTAATTTAATTAAACCTGTCGTGGACGCCACCCCTGCCATTTCCGCTGGGAATGTCAGCGAAAATGAGAGACACTAAAATCCATGTTGTGGGTCCACCCCTGCCATTTTCGCTGACATTCCCAGCAGAAATTAGAAAACACCCCAAATTTCCAAATAGTTTGAAAAACACACCAAAAACCCAAATAATTTTCCAAAAAACATCATTTTTAAAATTGTCCCGCAAACTTCGCTTAAAATTGAAAAATTAAATCAAACTAATCGATTTTTTTTAATTTAATTTGATTTTTAATTTGATTTTAATTTAAAAATTGAAAAAAGTTCGATTATTTCGATTCAGTTTTGAAAAGAAAAAATCATAAAAAATCGAACCGACAAAATTCTATTTAATTGGGTAATTTTTTTAATTGAATGATTATTTTATATATGTAAATTATTTTATTTTGAGTTATAAATTATATGAGTAAATTTATCAATTATTAATATCTATTTTTTAGTTGATAATTTGATTGAAGGTCGATGGTATGAAAAATTTTATTCTACAGTTTTTGTTATATTATTTATTATGTATTTTGATATTGTATCTTTAATTTGAACTTATATTTTGTACAATTTGAATGTTTTTACGTTAGCATATTATGATTTGTAATTTTATATAATTTTTAGATATAATTTTTTATTTTTCTTTACAAAATAGCTTTAATTTGCAACTTTTCGATTAACCGAATCAAAATAACCGAAAATTTCGATTCGATTAGTATTTGGTTATTTCATTAGTTCAATTCGATTCAATTGACTAAATTTTTAAAAAATCAATTTTCGATTATTTTAATTCGCTTCAGTTATTCAACCTAACCAACTGTTGCACACTCCTAATAAGTAGTTGTTGCGCCAATTGAAATATATATTTTTTTTATCAAATCTCTTTACCAAACCAACCCATTTATTATAGGTTTCAAATGAATGTGTTGGCATGAAATATTGGATTGTAAACTGATTTAGTCATAAATTGGCATATCAAACTTTATTACATTAATTTTTTATATATATATTTTTTAAAAAATTTGCATTAAAAATAAAATTATGTATAGAATATATAAAAACAATTTTTTTCACTTTAAATGAAAAAATTATGAAATTATAAATAATATAAGTGGGCCATAGGTAAGATTGCACAAAAAAATTAAAAAATTATTAAACCGATTTTAGCAGTTAATCAGTCTAATGTCCAATTGGAAGCGAATTTTGAACTTTAATTTTTAAAATTATGGTTAATGGAATTAAACTTTAACTTAAGTGTTTGGTTAATTGGATTACATGAAATTTTACGCATATATATGGATATAAGAATAATTTTCATATGCATCGAAATTATGTGCTAATATTAGAAAGTAGATGACTGATTAATTAATATTTATATAATTTTATTTTAGTGTATTGTTATTAAAATTAAATGACTTGTATTTTATATTTAAAACTTGATCAAAATTTATATATTAGTTTGATGGATGTATTGAAATTTTTTTATAAGTTTATTTTTTAATTTTTTTAACGACTAACTAATAGTTATGAGTTAACTGATCCTATTTAAAAAATTGAATTTTTTTTTGAAATTAGAGTTATTTTAAAAAAATTCAAAAAATATAGAATTATAGTAAAAATAATTAAATTTTTGGGGTGCTGAAAACCGCCAACAGTGAGTGCCGGTATTTAACATGGTGGGGCACACTGGATTTTCACAAACCAAAACTTAAATTAATCCATCAGGCCAAAAACCTTGACCTTACAAACTAAGTGCAGAATTGTAAAAATTTCAAACTTTCAAGAACAGAGGCTAAAAAAAATTGAAGAAAGGAGAAAAGAAAATGCTTTCCTAACCGTTGAATTAGAAGGAGCAAATAATCCGATGATCGGAGAAAATGGCTGTGGAAAGGGGAAATGCAGTGATTGATGGCTTGGGTACCTATTCCTTTGATTATCTCCTTGTTAATGGTTTCTCTATGTGATAATCAGATAAAACATATTTTTGTTTATGTTTTTTTTTTTTTGATATTTTTTGCAGTTTTTAGCCTTAGAATTTGACTCCTCACTTTTGTTATTTTCACTAAAATTTAAAAATAATAAATAAATTTAAATTTAGTCTTAAATTTAGTAATTAAAATTAAATTATCAAATTTAATTGATTATAATTTTAATTTTAATTTAATTGATTAAAAAAAATAAATTAGCAAAATAAATTAAATTAAAAATGACAGATAAATAAAATTTTAATTTTATTCAAAATTAATTTTGGAGCATAAAGAAAATTGCCAGTTTCAATGTTCAAATAGAAGTTTAACTTCAGCACAAAAAGAGAGAGAAATCAAATGAAGATATAGGTGGACACATACTAGAAATGAGAAGGATAAATAACAATGTACATGAGATCAAAAAGAATTGAAGAGCAAAAAAAATTTCTACCCCTGAATGAATACATAATCAATGGTTTCCTGCATTCTATTCTCTGTCACAGTATTTTTCTTCCAACAAAACATGCCGTAGGAATTATCATTTTCTAAGAGACATACGTTCTCGTGTTTCTAACTCATCTTCCCATTCCTCTTCACTTCTATTGTATAAATTAACTCCTAAATCTTTAAGAGCCAATGGATTTCCTTGCGCATATTTCACTGCCCTTCTTGATAGTGTCTCAAATCCTTCCCTTGGACTATCTTGTCTGAAGGCATACAAGCAAAAGAGGCAAAGGGCTTCTCTGCTATCCAATCCTCCAACTTCATATATCTCAGCATTTACATTTTTAAGCAACTGTTTATCTCTACTTGTAATAATAATTCTACTCCCACCGCCAAATATATCATGTGTACCTATCAAAAGTTCTATTTGATCTAAATCACTCACATCGTCAAGAACAATAAGAACCTTTCTTCTGCCTAGTTTATGCGCATTGAAATCTGATAACGTGGTTAAATTCCCTTTATTTGAAATTCTTGGTCCAGATATTGCATAAAAAATTTCATACCGCACATTCTGTGATATGCCTTTCTCTAGTCTTTCCTTAACATTTGCAACAAAGCAGTGGTTTGTGAATTGATCTTTAATTTTATCATATACTTTCATAGCAATGGTTGACTTCCCCATACCTGATATTCCCCAAATGCCTATGACCCGCTTATCTTGGGAACCAAGACTTAACAATGACTCAACCCGTTGAATACGAGGCTCCATGCCAACTAATCCTTCATTGTAAGAACTGACTGGAACTATACGATCTAGTTTTGCTGAAGTATGGTTGATAATTTCATAGAGTAACTGGGATTCGCGCCTGATCACACATAATTAGCAAAGTGAGAAACCGTATAATCCGCTTATCAACTCATGCTATTTATGATCCAATCCATTTTAATGCGTAAAAATTTATCCAAATTACCATCTAATCTATTAATACTTTTTGTAGAATTAGATAGATAGGAAAGCATAAATTTGTACCTGATATCCTTCGAGACCAAGCCTGAGAGGGAGCTTATTTTCTGCAAAGCATCGCTCCAATCCTTCACCGCAGACTCTTCAAATTCTGCTTTATGCTTGACAAGTGCTTCCCCGTATTTGCCTGTCAACTCTTGAACATGATCCGGATTTATCCGATAAAAAACGGGTATGACTCCTTGACCCATTTTATCCTTGCACTCAAGTATTTTCACAAGCTCGTCCAAACACCATGGCGAAAATGCATAATTTTCCGAGAAAATTACGATTGAAATATATGAATCTTCGATTGTTTTCAAAAGAGATTCAGTGATCTCTTCTCCTCTTTCGAGATTATCATCCACAAAGGCTTTGATTCCGTTCCGATCCAACGCATCTTGAAGTACGGGTGAGCAAAAACCGAACAAAACCGAAAAATCGAACCGAACCAACCGATTTTTTTAATTTGATTCGGTTTTTCGGTTTTCGGTTTTTAATTTTGAGAAATTTCGGTTTTTCGGTTTGGTTCGGTTTTTAAAGGAAAAAACCGCATAGAAACCGAACCGAACCGAAATTTATATAATTATATATTTTTTTTATTTTTTTATTAAATAATTATTTTATACATATAAATTATTTTATTTTTAGTTGTAAATTATATGAGTACATTTATCAATTATTAATATCTATTTTTTAGGTGATAATTTAAAATTTTGACGATTAAATTGAAAATCGATTAAATAAAAAAAATTTTAATGATTTTGTTGTATTATTTATTATATATTTTGAGATTATTTCTTTAATTTGAACTTTTATTTGTACAATTTAGATGTTTTTACTTTAGTATATTATAATTTATAATTTTTAAACACAATATTTTTTATTTTTTTAAAAATAATTTTAAATTTTGGTTTTTCGGTTAACCGAACCAAACCGACCGAAAATTTCGATTCGGTTTAAATTCGATTATTCTAAAATTTCGGTTCGGTTCGGTTGATAAAAATAAGAGAATTTCGGTTTTCGATTATTTCGGTTCGGTTATTGAACCGAACCGACCGTTGCTCACCCCTATCTTGAAGATAGCTCAAAAAATCAACACGAACATCTGAGCCCCTAAAACTAATGAACACGTCGTAAGTTTTCATCACCATGTCAGATCTCGAAGAAGAAGAAGAAGAAGCCATGAGATAAGATAGGTTTTGAAAATACATATTAGTCTGTATAGGAATTTTAAGCGTTTGATCTCTAATATGGAGTGAGTTGCAGAAAGAATAATTCGATTAATGGATTCCAGAAGAGGAAGACTTCAACTTTATTAAAACCGAATTAGATAAATAATCGGATAGTTAAAGGGTTATGGTTCGACCGATTCTTTAGGGTTCAAGGTTTTTTTTAAATAATATTATTTTTTAAATTTTATATAAATATTATGAAAATATCACTGTATAAAAAATTAAAAAATATATTTATCATGAAATATTAATAATAAAATAATATTTTCAACTAATTCAATATTTATAACGAAAATTTAAGATAAATATAGTAAAAAATTGAAAATGTTCAAAGATATTCATCAAATATAAATTATAATTTTTATTTTATTCATAAAAAATTCATTAAAATTGCTTAAATTTTTATTTTTTTATTTATACTTATATTTTATTTTTTCTAGCAAAAAATAATATTGTATTGATATTTTGAACAAATTTTGATTTTTTAGTTTCAAACCAGTTTTTTTATGATTTTATCCGGTTCTTTCTGTTTTAGCCTGATTTTTACCAATTTTCAACTAGTTCAAAATGGTTCCTTCCGATTTTTTATCAATCTGATTATATGTATTAAACTGACCGGATCAATTTGTAGTTTGTAGTTAAACCGGTCCAATTTTAATAACATTGGAAGACTTTCTTTTTAATAACATTGCCAATGGCAACATTTTTGTCAAATCTCCACCCCAATCAAACCCATAGATTATGATTTTTAATTACAATTTTTTTTGTGAAATTACTGGTATTATCCAGTTCGAGTAAGGTTGATCCACTGTAAAGATAAAATTCTTTTAATATTGATTTTCATTATTCACAAGACTCGAAATCAAGATATTATTTGAAGAAAACAAATGTCAAAATACTTTAACCAACCAATATTAATTTTTAATGACAAAGTTGTTTATGCAAAAACTACAAACAAAAATATAAAAATGCTTTTTGTAGATTGAATAATGAGCACTTTTGAGTAAAATTCAAATTATATGTATCTATTATATTTAGATTTTTAATGTAATTTAATTTACTTTTTTAATTTATTTTTTTAATAAAATTAAAACCAATTAGATTTGATAATTTAGTATTAATCACGTAATTTAATATTAAATTTAAATTTATTTATTATTTTTTAATTTTAATAAAAATAATGAAAATGATATATAAAAAATGGAAGGAGTATTAAATACTGTTCATACTTTAAATTATTATTTATTGGACAATGTAGAAAAACTGTGTAACAAAAAGAACTTTTTGCCACAATTATTATTATTATTATTATTATTATTATTATTATTATTATTATTATTATGTCTAGCAACTTTAGTTCATTAATTATATATATACGTAAAATTATAAAGAACAATCACTTTGCACATTTTACAATTATTTATATATAAATATAATATTAATATTATTTATTTGTATCGCTCATGAGATTCCGATCTAAAAGTGGTAATAATTTTTTATCCGACTTTTAAAAAATAATTCTTATATAATATGACTTGTTTGTCGTCTATTTTTTGGGGATCAATTTTATCCATAATCATTGCACTTAAGTATAATATTTCAAAAGTAACTAGCTTATTTTTCGTGACTTAAACGTCACTGAATTTATTATCTTTTATAGAAAAGTTATTTTGACCGGTTTTCGACAACAATTCTTACCGAAATATTGAAATGGTACGTCAAGTCATATGTTTGAACACACATGACATGATACATCAACAGTCACATCATCGAAAGAAGTCACATGTGTTCAAACATATAACGTGACGTGCTGACATATCATGTGATATGACCTCTTTCAATGACGTGATTGCTGATGTGTCATGCTACGTGTATTCAAATATATGACGTAATGTACCACGTCAGCATTTCGATAAGAGTCAAGATGAATTTTTTATAAAAATATGATAAGTTCAATGACATTTAAGTCATAAAAAATAAATATATTACTTTTAGATAATTAGACATAAATTCAGTAATCATGATAGGATTGACTTTTATTTTTGAACTTATTCATTCTTGATTCATTTATATCAATTTTTTTGAACTTTTATATACGATATGGATATAAAAGTAATTACTGGTATTCATTTGCAAATTTTACAAGTTTGAATAATTATTTTTGTAATTTAACTCTGATCGACTTGGAATCATTTAAAAATTTGCTTATTAATTAGAAGATAGTCTTAAACTTTAGTTGTTAGCCTAATCTAATCCAATCCCCAATACATATATACTTAAAAATATCTCCTTAATGAGATGACATATTTTGCTTGCGTAGAGTAAATATTTTTTTCTTTTTTTATGTAGGCTACGTCCGTTCAGCCTCGCCCCAGATGCTAAGGTTGCTAATTTGATTGATACTGATAACCACTGTTGGAAATGGGAGTTTATCTCTCACAATTTCCTGCAAATGGACTCCGACAAAATCAAAGTGATCCCCCTTAGTTCCATCGGTCGAGATGATGTTATTTCATGGTTCTACCATAGCTCGAGGGAATATATAGTGAAGAGTGGGTACAAGATTGCTTTTGAAGATGATTTTAATGATTCAAGGCGGGCTTTTAGTTCCTCATCTGGCAACCCCCCCTTCTGGAAGTCTTCATGGAAGCTTCTTATCCCTTCAAAAATCTGCAGTTGGGTTTGGAGAGCCTCCTTGGATGTTTTGCCCTCCCGATCGGTTTTACAAAGAAGAATCCCCTCTATTTATCTTGCTTGTGCATTCTACCAAACGAAAGAGTCAATTGTTCACCTCTGCCAAGACTATCAGGTGATGAAATCAATGTGGAATAAAGCCAAGCTCACTCACCTCTACAATCTTGCTGGTACTTCATTTAAATTTTGGCTTATTAATGTTATTCTCTGGAAGAAATCGCTCGATTTTGCACTCTTTGTTACTACATATGGGTAGCAAGAAACAAATTCATCCATGAAGGTTTACTTGTTGATCCATCCAAAATTGTGTTCTCGATATCAAGCTTGATCAACTCATCCAGTTACAACAATTTATATTCAATGGAATCTGCCACTCATCTGTCTAGTTTGCAACCTTTGATGCCTAATACCGTTCCCAGCAATTGGCCTCCTAGTTCGATCTCCTCTCCTCAGCTTGTGCCCAAAAGATGGTTTCCTCCACCTCCAGACACCATTAAATTGAACTGTGATGCTGGTTTTTTGGGAAATGATAAGAGTGCTCTTGGCTATATTTTTAGAGACAACAATGGATATGTTCTTGCTTGTTCTTACAAAAGCTTATTAGGAGATTGGAGTCCCCTTTTAGTTGAGGCGTCGGCAATCTCTTTTGGTCTTCACCTTGCCTTTGATATGTCGTTCTCTCATGTGCTGGCTGAGTCAAATTGCAAATCTATCGTTGATAAGTTGAATGCAGGGTCTCTTCTTAGGAACGGGCTCAAGATGGTTCTTGATTATTGTTATGTTTTTAGTAGGAGATTATCCTCCTGCTCTTGGTGTTTTTCTCCTAGATCTGCTAATCGGCCTGTGCATATGTTGGCTAAGTTTGATTCTGGATCTTGAGAGGAACTTATTTGGGTTGAAGAGTGTCCTTTTTTCGTCTTGTTGCTCCGGATGTACTATCCTCTGTTTCTTTATGAAAGTTCTTTTCTATATAAAAAAAAAATTAAAATGGATTCCAAGCTGAATATTTGTTCAGAGATAGTATTCCAATATTTGTTAGAAAGCTACTCGGCCCTATGAAATACTGGCCCAAACAGAACCAACTCACAAAAACTGGGCTTCAAACACAAACAGTTACAAAGTATGGAAGTTCAAACTACGTATCATCACTCAATAGGTAGGCTATGCACAGCTGAAATTTGGTCATTCATCTCTTTCTCTTTGATCCAGAACCCCCTTTTCCTATCCGTGCTGGCTTCCCTTCAGCAGACGAGGAGCCACCTTTTCCTCTGCCTCTTGGTGTCTTCTTAGTAGTTGAATTTCCCATGTCTTTTAGTTCCATCTCTACTTGGATTCCTATAATACATGTCATGCATGTTATGAGAACAATCCACTTTTCAAAGCATAACCTTTTTTGAGTGGTATGTTCAACTAATTAATTACGAATTGGAATTCAATTATCCAACCCCGTGATAACACAAAAATCACATTTAAATTAGCACTTCAACGAGTAAAAAGTACAGATGATAAGATTAGACTAACCTTTTGAATTCAAACTATCAAGTTCAGACTGCAGCCTCTTACCATTACCAGCTCCTTCTGAAACCGGAGAAAATCAAAATTAAATCACACAAATCCATATATGACAGTCCCACAATGATCTTATCTACAAAGCCTTGAATTCTTGCCTGCTTAACCAAACGTTTAAGAAATGACCAATTTAATTTTTGCTGGTCTGTCTGTATTGACCAGTGTAGCTTGACATCTCATTCACTACATTACTGGACACAATGACCAAATATAAACAATGATAGACCACTATGCAGCCCTAGTGCTGGTTTATTTCTATAATCTCATCCAGTAGTTATATCCTAATTCTCATTTGGCAAGCAGATTTCGTGCAGCCAAACAGGTTAAGCCACACATGAAGCACCAAGAACAAAAAATAAATTCAAGCATATAAGTTGAACTCATCTCCTATACATCACACAATCAGTTGGTGTGCAGTGGTTGATTACTATTGCCATTTCCCTTCTAGATGAGTGAGGTACCGGAGGAAGATGGAGACGTGAATTATTGTTTTATTTTGTTGCCTGGATCACGAATACCATTTTGCAAGATAAGATGACCAACCATCATCAAAGCACAAAGTAGCTCTACCATGAGATGTAGAAACTACGTGGTGATATGAACAGAATCAAGCTAACATCATTTACCCAAGTCTTCTGCATCAGAACTTTCTTCTTCAGTTTCTGCTTGTGCATCACCGTTTTCCTCTGCCAAGCCATCATCAGGTGGTTCCAAAATTGCTGCAATACGCTTCTTAGGGGCCTTCTTTATGCCAGGAAGTGAGACTAAATCTGCAGATCGTACCATTCTTGACTTGCTTCCTTTATAAGCTCTGGTCAGGGCAGCCTTGACAGTAGATGGAATGCCGTCCATGGGATTTGCATGCCCCTAATGAGTAAAGTAATCATAATATAATCTGAATGTTTGTGAATATAAAAATATTTCTCAAAAAGCAGATAGGACTACCTGAAATTTTGACAACTCCTTAATAGTATCAGTGTCTTCCTGACATATTGAGTATTCATTCATGAACTCCATAACCTTCTCAACGGCTTCGTCCTGATCATCAATTCAAACAAGGAAATATTTTAATTTAAAAAAAAATGGAAAAATCAAATTACTTTGCCACTATAAAATGCCGTCAAATAACCAAAGGCAACTCAAGGCACAGTGGCACTTAGCCTATTGAAATCAAGAAACAACTTTCTGAACTAATAAAAAAATTCCACCCAACATCAAGAGAACTCTGTATCTCGTGAACATCAATCATATACTAATGCCACCAACAGTATGCTCCAAGTTAAAGAAATGAGAAGATCGAAAATTTCAAACCTTAGGCAACACCCTAAGAGGATCTGTCAATTGTTTTGATAGAAGAGTAAGATATTCAATCCGAAGAGTCTCCCTGTAAGATTTGGATCAGGATCAGGGCTAAGTAGCTTCAAAAGGAAAGAATAGTATGGCAGCAACATATTGACATTCCATAAAAGAAATTGGCAATAAAAAGGCCATAACACCTTCACAGTGACGCACTCACTTTTGACTTATTCTCCCCTAGCCCATCTGACAACAAGAAGTATTAAAAAGGTCTAATCATGTCTTACATTCATCATCTACATCCATGAACTTTTATTCTCATCTAATTGTTGCAACAGTAACATGTATTAACCAGGGTTTGTTCGTGTTCATGCATTCAGGTACTGCTTCATTGCATTTGTTTCTCTTCTGTAGTCATCTTTTAAAAAATGTTTACAGCACAAACATTTACATATGGATGCACTACGAGACAGGTAACCGAGTTACCCAATAATGTATTCCGTGTATTGATCAAGACTATATACTTCTATTCCTTTTTCTTGTTATTTCCCTAATTTGTTATGATATTGCAACAAGTTTGTATATCATAAACCACTGACAATGTCAACATAACAAGTTTCCTATGTTGGCAGTTCTACAGTGGAAACATTCGACCACACCCATCCCACCAGCCAGAATAACTGATTCATATTATTAAAGCTTGTCATTCAGCATGAGTAAAGTATGCAAGCACATAGAGGAAGGGAAAACCATCTAATCCTACCATCTCCGTACCATTGTTAATCGACATGACCAGAGCTCTAGATAATGATAGACAAGTATTGCCAAGGTGTGTTAAACATTCACTATCCGGGAAAGATATTTAAGTAATTAACTTTTTATGATAATTAGTTTAGTCACGAAAATAGTTACCTCCCCAAATTTGATTCATGAGAAGCAAGAAGATGAACATGCAAATCTTCCAAAAGCCTCAAATTTTTTCCCATAGTAGAATTCTTTCCTAACCACCCACCAAATCTGTTAAAATTCCTTTCTCCCTGAAAAGAGAAGTCCATCCAAAATATCAAGCACCAATAAGATCAAGAAAAAGATGTTATATACTGCATATTTATCAAGTCAAATCAAATTGTTCTATTTGAGAAAATCTAAACAAAGAGAAAATCTCACCATATACCTATCATTTCCAAGCATCAAAACAATCTATTGTAAATAGAAATAACTTCATTATAGTTAAGCTAAACCACATCATAGTCATTAAATTGAACTCAAAAGTGTCACTTTTAAATGAGAGAAATATCTGATAAAATGACTTGATGGTTTAAGAAATTAAAACTAATATGACCTTAACTTAAAGGTTAAGGTCCAGCAGGAAAAGAATGCGACAACTTCTCAAACCATTAAGGACAAATTGCATGATGGTATCATTGATATCATTAGAGGGCCATGTGTAAACTATGATTATACAAATTTAAGAAAGTACTGTGCATATTATTTCACAAATAATATTATAATGATAGTAATGTAATGAGACAAATGAAGTGATATTATTAAATCCTTCACAGAATAAACAAAGCAATATCAGAAAAGACATGATCGATGGGTTAACATCAAGAGAGAAACTTATGAATGTCTACTTGTCTAGATGACACAAATGCATAAAAAAGTACCAGCTGGATTGGTGGCAAATATAAAACTTGACTAAATGATGAAATTAAGCCGTGTATCAACTAAAGGAGTTGTATCAGCCAGATTCTCCTTAGATGAAGGTTTTTCAGATAATTGATATGGCATACCTAACCGAATATTAAGCAACAATGCTGCCAAATCAGTAGCTATTTCTCCACCTAATCTTTGTTTTGAAAAGAGCAATCACATATTTAATAATCTCACCTAATCTTTAAAAAGCATGGCCCATGATTAATGAGCATTTTCAGGCTCTTCATTGCAATCTATTGGATGGCAATTTTCCTAATTTAAATAGATAAGCACACAACATTAACTATGAACTCAAAATCCTTATGCTGGAACGGCAAACAGATGAGTGGCACGATCAAAATAAGAGACGTGATTACTACCTGTTCAAGTGTCTCCCTTTGTCCATGCAGCAAAGCAGCACTGATTCAAACAACATAATCAGATAACAGCACAAGTTTCAAATTGAAAACCACACAAAGAACTTTAAAAATTTGTGGCCTATAAGAGAATACATACGGAATAATGCAAGATGCAAGACAGCTTGATTGAGAGAGTTGCCATTGTCGATATCTCCGTATCTGCACGTTTAATATATCTCCATCAGCTATAGACTCAGCAGAGCGTGCAAGCATGTTCATCCGCTTCATCCCGCTACCATCCTTAGCAACTGAACTTGGGCGATAATTAAGATAATTTTCCTGCCAAATTATCAAAAATTACATGCATAAAATATATTAAAGAAAACTTTGAGGTTCGGACTATTTTGCATTGCAAAATAGTAAAGGCTTCAACAAATAAACAACTTCAGACTTCTGGTAAGCAAGAATTATATCATAGAAAAGTAATTCATCAAAGCTACTGTATATGATGACAAATTGCAATCAGAAAGACATCATGTTTTTTTCCTGTAAAATATAACAAAAACTTAATTCAAATAGAAGACATTTTACATTTTCTAGTCAAACTTTTCCATGAACTGCATTCGAGGGATTCCTGACACTGCTAAAACACCCACCTCAGTCTTGGTTAAAAAGATAAAAAGAAAAAAATCCTGCAGGGATTATCTTAAATTATTGTGCATTTAGTTTAAAAGCCTCACTTTTGAATTTAGCATGCCAGTGGTGTCTTAAAATCAACCACAAAGTTAGGATGTTACTATGATTAAAATCAGGGTTGTTAATCCAGCTATACCAGCTGGTTTGACCTAAAAAACTGGGAACAGAGCCACTGGCCAGTTCAACCAAGCAAACCATTTTAAACATTTTCTCTCTAAATTTTATTGAACCAAGCAAGCATCATTAATCCTTGTTGGGCACACACATTATTCATGCGGTATGTTATATAATTCAACTGTTTCTGTTCGATTTATTCGGTCTATTCCATTTTTATTGTTCGGCTCAATTTGGTTTTTATGGTTGAAAACCAAATAGGCTGAAACGACCAAATTTTATATAATTTTACCTATATCACATATAATTAATTATTTAATTAACTTAATATGTTATTTAAACTAATTATAATCGATACATAAAATAATTTTAATAAATTAATTATATATTATACAGTTATATATAATACATATTTGCTTATTATAATTGTTTTAATATATTTTAACTAATGAGTTAATTAAAATTAGTTAGTTATAATTATAGAAATAATATATAATTACTTCATTATAACTTTTAATAGTCAAGTAATGGTGTTTTAAACATAATTATTAAATTTTTTATAATTTTTATTGTTTTAAAATATATTTAATAGTATAAACAAAAAGAAAGGGCCCAAAACCGAACAAACCAAACCCCAGTTCAGTTTTCAAACGCAACTTCGGTCGGTTCGATTATTCTCTAAGGGAAATTCAGTCTATTTGGTTTGGTTGGTTTTCAAACGGCTGATGGAGTGCACACCCTACATATGTGTATGTTAACGTGTTCGTATGCATGCATGCACATGTATACACACACATATTAATATAATGACTCAAAAGCACATACAAAATATTTATCATCTACCAAATGTTGAGTTATTCTTCAATATAAGAATTGTATTTATTAACTTAACAATAATCATAATAATAATTCATTACATTTGTAATAAAGTTTATTATACTAATTTATTTTGATTTTCACATAATTGTTAATAAGACCATTACATATTTCTTTGCTTTTTCTTTTTAGATTCAGTCCCAGTCTGAACTTAAACTCGAGACCCTTTTGCCTTCACCAACCTCGGTTAAAATGGTTGAAACAAGATCTAATACCAACTTAAGGGCTCTATGCTTTAAAGTTAATTATGTCTAAGTAATGAGAAAGAAAAGAACCTGAATAAGAAGAGGAACCAAATCAGGATCACTCATGCTAAGGTCAATCCGCTCATCCATTCTCAGCTTACCTCCATTAAAACCAAAAAGCCTACAGCACAAGACATGAATAGAGATGAGGTGAGCTATGAGAATAGTTCCAAATCTTTTACATTGCAAGGAGTATAACTTCATCAAATATAATATATGCAAATAGCACTTTCACTCCAAAAGAAAATACAGAAACTGAGAGAGGCATGGAACTATCAGTGTCAATAATCACCTCACTGTTACAACCTTGAGAAAGATAAAATATACGAGTGAAAAAAAAATGCAAGATTAAATAATGGATACTTGAGCATAGAAAGTAATGTAGCCAATGTGATGTATTATAGTGCACAAGGCATGATTCTACTGCATGTCAGCAAATTCAATATATCTATTTCTTTCCTCTTGAGAAATGAAGCACCGTCCTTACGCATACCCAAACAATTATAACATGTTTTGGAAACTGGTTTTCATTTACCAGAACTTATTCAATATGAGCAGAACATTTTGCAATATCTTTCAGTGGAATTGACAACTACAGAAGTCACAAAACCATAGACAGCAGTATATCAGCCAAGATCAGGGCAATGCATCGGCATGCTATCTTTTGTTTCTGAAGAAAGAAGTAATGCAGCTTATTCTGGGAAAACACCATACAGCCTGCAAAAAGGAAGCACCTAGCTGTATTGGTAAAAGATGGGAGCATCAGAGACATACTTGTCAACAGCTGTGAATGGAGAAATATCTTCATCCTTTGAGCTGCTAACAAGGCGCTGTCTGATATCATCATAATTAATAATTGACATGGAGAGACTCATATATTGCAATTGGTTGAGTGCCATGCGCATATCACCGTTCACTCTTTCTGCAAGTTCCTCCAAAGCAATCTAGAAAAGACAAGGCAAAGGAGAAAAAATAAAGACAAATTATTCAATTGGTAAACAATTAAGCAATTATAAAATGGAAATGTAAGAAACATGATTGACAGACTACTAGACCAAGTGAAGTAGAAGTGATTGACTATTTTGCCACAAACCTATAATTATCGATCAACAATAAATTTAATGGAAAGGTGAAACATCAAAAAATGGGAAGAAAATCCCCAATCCTCTTTTTTTTTTTTTATTTAGTCCCAACATCTAAGAAGATATGCTGTTGGCAAAAATCTAAGTTAAAACTGAATACACAAGAAATTGCAGAGGTTATCAAGAACCTAATCTTAGTAGGACTACATGCTATACAATTATTGTTACTTATAAATTACAAATGCCCATTATGTATTACTTCCATAACATAAGGTTTGTATCAACAAATTTGATTAAAAATCAAATTCTTAGTACGATAATTATTTCGAGGCTAAAAAAGTCATGAGGTAGCAAAATACAAAATTGTCACTTAATTCTGTGATCAAGAACTGGAGTGTAAAATTCTGTGTAAATTCCTAAGATTAGTGAAGACAATGCATGTCCATATAAAGTCCAAACAATAAATAAATAAATAACCAAAATTTATACTTAATTAGCTAAAGAATGGAAAAAAATATGCACCCAAATATGAAATATAGATTTGAAAAACTATACAATATATTTGCATTATATTTCAAAATAAAATAAAATAATACAAGCTGTAGCATGTGTTGGTAGCATATCCTAATATGGAAGTTCAGTAATATGTAGAAAGGAACCAGAAGTTCTTAACATTGTGCAAGAGAAATGCATGACCAACAGCATCGACAATAACACAAGCTCTGATTTAAGTTATTCACTAAAATTTTAGAAGTAGTGTACCTCATTAACTTGAAGGCCTTCTGCATTTGCAACTTGCATTAACCTCTTTGCCATCTGTCATAAACCATATTCACTCAATAACCTTATCCACACAATTGTCTCAAGAGATGTAACAGTAAGATCTGCATAGCTTACAAATATCTGGACAACCTACACTTCATATGCATACAGCACATAACAAAAAACATGTTTGCCCACACATAGATGCATTTCAAATTAAAACCCTACAATTAACCCAACAGAAAAAAAAAATTTAAAAACAAATGTCCCTTTAAGGTGCATGAGAAAGTTCTAACTTGAGAGCCTTTTGTATGCAACTAACATTAACTTTAAGGCTTTCTCCACCTGAGAGCCTTCTGTATGCAACTAACGTTAACTTTAAGGCTTTATCCACTCACAATTTGCACTAACTTGCAAAATATGGGGATAATGTCTTAACTTCCCACCACATATTGGATAGATTCATCCAAAAAAGAAATACTGGACACATACAATTCAGTCAACATGATTTTTATGTTAACAGAATATTAAATATGAATATTGCGCAAAGGAAAATTTGAAACCAGCCAAAATTCACTACTAATTATCTCTCCAACCACAACAATGAGTAGCAACTACTCGTTTTATCAAACATTCCCTATAAGAAGAAAATGCCTTTGACATAGTTATAAAGATGAAAGGCATATAACAGAAAGGATTTTTAGAGTGCGAAGCACAGGTGAGTGCCTAATAGAGGTGAGGTGCAAGGAAGGAAAAAAAGAAGACATGCACACACACACACACACATAGAGAGAGAGAGAGAGAGAGAGAGAGAGAGAGACCCAATTTCATAATATTGAAGTACCAATCTTTTGTAGTATAAACTACTAATAATCATAAGAATGAAGTATGCATAAGGATTCTCTAAATTCCAAATAAAGATTAAATTAGAGATGCATAAGTGACTTAAAACAATAACCTTGCTCCAAAATAACAATATCTCTATAGCAACCATAAGACTTAATCATCCTAAACTCAAAATAACCTTCATTATCATATCATCACAATCAATTTAATCACTTATCATTTCTTTTGCTTCTTTTTTATTTTTATAGACTCTTTTTGGAAAGTAACATCTTCCACATCTAAAGTGCTACAGTATTGACCCCCAAATGAAAAAGATGCTTCAGCCTTCTCCAACTACTATGAGTGGAGATGGACAAGATGTCCCTTTTTTCCTTCAATTGATCTAGCGTGATAGGCATCCTCCTTTATTCTACTAGCACTATCATTTCCATCTCATGCCAAATAATAATCTCACCAGTTCAACCTTTTGGGTTGCCTTTTTCTCGGCCTTTATGGTGTTCTTTTCCTTGTTTGAATGAACAGAATATGCTTAACACAAATAGATGGATAAAAAGCGATGCCTTTTTTTGCAGCTAGTTCCCAATTTACTGCTGAGAAATTGAGAATAGAGCTTTTGAGCCTTTTCCGTGAGGCACACCACTTTATAGACAATGGCCATGGCATATGCCATAATCAAAGAGAACATTAAGCTCTGCATGAAATCATCCAGTCTTGCATTGCAGAATAATTAGCACAAGTTATGAAAGTGGCTAATCCATGAAAATATGTCAGACAGCACATTTCCATAGCACTAAAACAATACAAAATTCTTGTGAACAATAAGACAAGAGAGGCTTTTTTGCTACGAAAACAACTAGCTACTCACAAAGAGACTAACCTATAATGTTGAACTGCCAGCATAAAAGTATGGCATTTAGGTGTACCTTCTTCATTAGTGGAAAATCCAAGTTAGTCTATGACCTTGAATAGGTTAAAGAGTCCAGGTAATATTCATTTCCATTAATGAAACCAAACAGTCTGTAAATATCACAATTACAAACAATTGAGAAAAAAGAAATAATAACCACACCAAAACATTTGATATACAAGATAAAATATACAGGTGCACAAAGGCAGAACATAAACCTGTTGTTTTGTAGGTTTCCGGAAACTGAGAAGCAAGCAGTAGTTCACTAGACTTTTTAGTTTCTGACTGTAACGATCATTACAAATGCAGATAATAGGTATTTTGGAAATCTTTATGCTGGCAATAAGATCAGCAATTCCACCTCTATCTCCTGCAGACATTCCGTCAACTTCATCCATGATTAGCACTGTTTTTGGATGCTTTGACCTAGATTTTCATAACAATCAAATTCAGGGTGGTGAAAGAATCTACATAAAACACTAAGCAATCATTAAGAAAAAAACTGAAAATGCAAAATCAACCTATCCATGCCAACACCCAAAGCTTCATTACTAACAAGTTCCTTTATACAATTTGCATTGCTCCCTCCAATTCCCTTATTAATCTTGGCATCAGCCTTTCCTCGACTATCACTAGCATTTACCTGTACACAGAATACAAAACAGCAGGATAAAGAATACACGAATTAGGCAAGATAATTTTCTGATTAAGAAGTTGCATGTTTAAAAATTTCAGTAAAAAAATGATGCATACCTCAATTGCCTGGAAACCAAGCATTTGACAGACCACCTTAGCTGCTGACGTTTTCCCTATACCAGGTGTCCCACTCAATAGCACGGCTTTTTTGGCACTGGAATCAGTTTGTTTCTTGTTCTTTCCCTTGCTCCCACTATTAAGGAACTGATCATTCCAATTTTTCAACCAACTATGAAGTTGGTTAACCTACATTAAATGCATAGAATAAGCTTATTACAACACTTTTAGAGATTGAAATAAAATAGAGATAAAATTTGAGTAGCTATATAAATTAGGAAAAACATAATGTCTAATACACATACAAGTGATTGATTCCCAACAATATCATTTGGAGCCTTTGGCCTATATTTTTCCATCCATGGAAGGGTAGAATGTTTGACAGTTGGTTCGTTCTGCTTTGAAATAGAGGCACCAGTGCTTGAATTTTTCCGACTCATATTTGTTGCTACAGAGTTGCCTGCAAATGAAAGCAATTTTCTGACATTGCAAGAGGATATCAAACGAAAAACATTATTCAACCAAGCTAAAGTAGGCAGTTTGCAGTAGATAAACATCAGTACTCCAAAAATCAAGACAGAAGCAGTTGTTCCCTACATATTTAGAAATGGAGTGCAATTATCCAGAACATAAGCCTGTTGATAATTACTATTCCACATATTTCATATCAAATGACTGAGGACAAAATATATGAATTTCAAGTAAAAATTTAAATACTGTATAAATGACATTCATCATCATCTCTAACAGCTTCATCAAGGACCTGAAAATAAAATATAACTCAATATCAACTGTAAGTCAAACGCATTTAATGGAACCAAAAAGAAAATGCCACTAATCTGATATTGCCCTCTACTGAAAGAAAAAAGGACCAAGAAAAATATCAATAGACTGGAAAGGTGGTCAGAAATCAAAAAGTGTAAGGAATACTAAAGAAAAGGCACTGTTTTTGGTCTTTGGACAAATTTCTGACCACCATTTTGTTAAATACATGTTTAGACCTGATAAGAAAATATGCCATGTTTGCCAACTGAACTCTTAACACATCATAGAACAAAACTGTGACTCAAAATATTCACTTTTTAACATGATATTATCAAACAAGTACAACACCAAGAGTATTAACTGACAATTAAGGTTAAAACAGTCAAATGAAGAGCTTTATTACACAAGAAGGGACAATGTTTATTCCTTAAATAATAAAGGAAAAGCATTATGTATCATGCAGAGATAACTAATCACTCTTTATCTTTTCTTTTCCAACCTCATTACACATTAAAACAAGGAATAACTCCTAATTGTCGCTCTTTCAGTTTTCCTGCTCTAGTATCTCCAAACAAGCAAAGCATAAAAGCATGACAACAATATGCTGATTGGAAATTTTTTTGAGTATCCACCCTACACATAGAAGTTTTGGTAAACAGACACCGAGGGCTTTTAGCTATCAGACTATAACTTAAATACCAACACATTCTCTGCTACTTTGGGGTCTCTAAGGCACAACAAAATTTTATCAGCACAAGTTTCATAATTAGAGTAAGGATTGAAAAGCAAAGAAAGAGAGAGAGAGAGAGAGAGAGAAAGAGATCAACCGACCGCCAAAGAGCCGATGCCAACAAAATTTTATCAGCACAAATTTCAAAATTAGAGTAAGGATTGAAAAGCAAAGAGCGAGAGCGAGAGAGAGAGAGAGAAAGATCGACCAACCACCAAAGTGCCCATGCCATTGATATACTTCTCCCATAGTGATGACCGAATAGCAAACTATTTTATTGAATAATGATTAAACTTAGGTGACAAGCATACCAATCAATTAATCATATCATAGCCTTTTCATTTTCCGGGGCAACAGATGCAGGATGCAATTTGTCAAAGTAGATATTTCGGAAATTTTCTTTATGCTTGACCTAGCATGTAACAAGTAAACTCTAGCGTGAAAATTAAGTAAATAAGAGAAGGGAAAGTAAAACCATTGGATTTTAGATGGAAGAATCGGAGCAAGGGGAAACAATTATCAACAAGAATGAATTCAAGAATCTGGCACAAAATGCACCAATAAAGTTGCTGCTCAGAGCGGAAAAACCACATTAGCAACAAACAATCAACACATAAATAATCAACCTTGTCAGAAACTAATCAATTTGCTTAATTTTGAAAAGCAGAGTCATTCTGGAGTATACTCATACTTTTCACTTCTGCTTTCTGAGGACCTCTCTTTGGCAGAGATGCAACCTTTTGCACATGCTCTTTGGCCTCTTTTTTCCCTGGAGCTTTTGCATTTGATGATCGTATCAAATCAAACAACCCATCCTCTGTAAGGAAGGTAGTACTACATAATTGAATAAAAATCAGGAACGCAGTAAGAACTATGAAGTAGAGGAGCCAAAGGAAAAAAAAAAAAGCATGATATATTTTTATCTGAGATAACATACCCAAGCTCTTTGGCTTTGCTAGATTTCCGTCCCCCAATATCCTCATCACATAAAAGATAATTCTGCATTCATTAATGTTAATAACACGACAGAAATTCCAAATAAACCAATAAAAGTAAAAGATATATGTGTGAAATGACCGTTTTCTTGCTGACAGAACCAGTAACACGACCCCCATGCCGTTTAATCAAATCTTCTGCTTCTTCTCTTTCCAAACTGCAAATGCGATCAAAGTTCAAAATAGAGCCTGTATGATACCATTCCATTGAAAAGGCACTTAATGACAGGCAATCAGAGGTGAAAAACCATCACAGCATTCAATACAAATTTCTAAGTTACTATATCACATATACACAAAAACAACACAACGAAACTCTGATTTCTAAATTATTAAAAATACCTTCCTTAAAATTTCTAAATTACTAATGAAAAGTAATCAGATGTGTCGAGCCATCGCGGCATTCAATACAAATTTCTAAATTACCATATCATGTATATGCAAAAACTACATGAGGAAACTCTGATTCTAAAATACTACAAAACCTTCTTTACAAATTTCTAAATTATTATATCACATGCATGCAGAAACTACATGACAAAACTCTTTTTGACAAATAATGTACAACCTCAAGAAGGACACATGTATATAATACTTCACTAATTTGTAAAGCCAAGTAAAAGAAGTTGGTGAACAGAAAAAACGTGGAAACAAATTACCTGTCAAGTGTTCCACTAATTACAAAAGTCAAACCAGCTAAACAATCAGGAGCACCCTCAGGGACTTCCTGAAATGTTAAAATACAAAAATTAAAAGAAAAAATTTATATGCTATTAGCACAAAGAGTATCATGATCATTCTTATCTAAATGCACCAGGTATCTATTATTTGTTTTTGACCTTTTCTCCTTTGTGCGGTGGATCTTTTCTCTCACCAAAATTCATAAATCCACCTCGCCCGCCCCCTCTGCCTCTTCCACCAGTTGATACCGATGATCCACCCCTACCACCACGACCTCTTCCGCTGGATTTAAGAGAAGACTCAGTGTCCTCAGTATCATCTACGTCACTTGCATCATTATCTACAGGCTTCTTAGCAGCTCCTCTACTTGAACCACTCTTCAGTTTCTTACTCAGAGGGACATCTTTATCCAGCAAAACAAAATCGTCATCATTATCATCATCTTTGTGAGCTTTCTTTGAAGGATGGAGCTTCACTGATTCATCACCATCATTTTCTGTTTTTCTCTTTGCTGGAAGTTCCTCCACTTCTGTCTCATCTTTTGGCTTTTGTTTGTCTTTATCAAAATACTTGCTTGTTTTCCTTCGGCCTGAATTTTCTTGGCTTCCTTGTGCCTAAGATTCTCATAAAAGTACACCCACAAAGAATATGTTAAGAGTATATTTCCCAAACTCATAGAATAGAAGGGTTAGCTTAATATCTAATCATGCATTAACCCTTTAATCTTGGTAAATGTACTAGCTAAATGTCAGATCAAAAATCAAATGCACATAGCTGTTCATATTTAAGTCACTTCAGCATATCATATTTCGCATACTTGCTAGCAAGTTAGCAATGAGTCTGAATGCTTCTTTCAAAAGCTAAACCACCTTATAACCATTTTAGTCATACTATCCTTTTTATGAAAGAAAAATCAAAGGACAAACTTAACCTTTGACAATTTCCTTTTCCTTCTTTCAAACTGAGGTGAGGGGAAGGTGACTCCTTCGCATTATGAAATTTCATATTCAAAGTAAAAAACTTTGTAGGCAAACCATGCAATTTAACAAGATAATATTACTTAGTTGCTAATTGATAAATATCCCAACATATCTTCAAATAGAAAAGATGTAATACAAATCTCAAATTAGTGTTTCTGACTTCATATATTTTAAGCAATATGTATCACAAGACATGTACAGCAGGTTTTGAATGCTCCCAAACTATAGTAAGACTAAAGCATACACCTCCGAACTTTTTACCCCTGAGCCCTGATGGCAAGATTTCATCCTAATTCAGGTACATAAAGGTACAAAAAAATCAAATCTTAATTCAAACATAATATACACAAGGAAAACAATAAACTCACAGGTTTTCTCTCAGCCACAGGAGGTTTCTTCTCTGCTTCCAGTAAAGTAGGTTGTGCAGCCTTAGTGGCATTGCCATTGCCTTTGTCATGGGGCTTCATTAACCATTTCCTAATATCTCGTTGCTGAAAAAATAAAAAATAAAGAAATAAATAAAATTGAAAGGTTTCAATAATGACTCAAATAAAAACCCAAAACCCTCATTTGGTTGATTATATAAGCACCAAGAATTATTAATAATATGCTTAAACCACCAGCAACCAATCAAAATAGTTCAAGCAAGGGAATAGAAACGGAAAACTAGGAGCCTCGTCGCTTAAATTGCTGTCTTTCACGTTGTTCTTTCGCAAATTTTTCCACCAACCAAACGGAAACTATCAACAGAATCCAAATACAAAATAAGATAAACTTAACTCACCATTTCTGACTAAGCCCTCTATACGCAGTCTCCAATGTAATCTGTAAAAAATAAAAAAGGGAACACGCATTGTGTTCAACGACAATAAAAAGAACTTAAACAAAGTATTATACCCACAAGGAAATAAAAGGGAAAAATAAACCTTTTTAAGGGTTTAGAATGCTTGCTCTACAAATGGAACTGAGACACAGCTGCGCTTTGCGCTCATCAGTTAGAAGGTCTGTAATAAGAAAATACATAATCAGAAAACATATAACACGCGCCAAAATGCAAGTACAGATATTAAACGTGGCATTGAATAGCAAGAAAAAGACCTCCACTCGGCAAATTTTAGGGTTTTCAATTCTCAGTAGAAAATCTAATTAAACTGAAAACAAGCTGACCTGTGAATCAAATTGTTTATGTATCAAACGAAGTCGCAAGAAACAAGAAAGAGAGAAAAGAGTGATAATGGGCATGACTCGAGGAGATTGAGAAATGCGTGAATTTTTCAGTCTTCTAGTCCTTAAACCGCCATCAAAGAACACAAGCAGCGAGGTAGTGTTTGTGGCGATGGGGATCGGGTACTGGCGATGGTGAAGACGAGCGTGAATGGCGAAACGCATATAAGGGTACTGCGACTTGTTTCGAGCAGAGAGTCGTGGCGCCAGTGCCGAAGCATTACATAGTTCAGTGTGCAAATGATCGGTTCGGTTTGAATTTAGATCGAATAGAATAGATCGAAAATCAAATTGAAAATTAAAATTTTTAAAATTAAAATCAAATATATTGAATTAATTTCGATTAATTCGGTTCGGTTCAATCGATTCTGATTCAGTATGTGCTTCTTTTTTATTAGACTTTTAACTTATATGGATCCATAAATTAAATTAACTTATATCAAACAAAATAAAATTATTTTAAAATAATTAAAATTAAAATAATATACATAAATTTATTATATTATGCCCATAATAAATAGTAATCAAAATTATATTAAAAAATATACTACTAAAATAATATTTTAAAAAATACATTAAAAAAACCTCCAATAAAAAAATTATACATATTTGAAATTTAACACAATATTAAAAAAATAAGGAGATTAAGTGATTTACATTGAAAATACAATTATACATATTTGAAATTTAATAATTAAAAGAATTCAAATGCTTGAATAGTATAAGTTAGTAAATTAAGGGGGACAGTATAATTGGAAAATACACAAGTAAAATAAAATATTAAAAGATCTGCCAAAATTAGATGGCAAGGAATATAAAATTAGTTTGTCGATTTGCTTTTTTATTTTTTATTCCTAAGGTATAATATGAATTTTAATTTTGATCTTTACATTAATGACATTAAAGAAAAACTATTAATGAATATGCATCATTTTAGAATTTAATAAATTAAGGATTTATTTAGTAACTTTTTTAGGTACTTCAAATATAAGAATCAAAAAACACTTTTAAAAATTAATGAATGCTGCTGATTAAAATAAAAATTAAAAATTAATTTAATTAAACATTTATTTCATTTTCGATTAACAAATCATAAACGTTAAAAATTATAAAAAAAACCTTAGATTCAAATATAAGTAATCAAAAATATATATTTTATTATTTATTTTCCTAGTAAAAAACGTAATGCCAGCCTCCGTTGCTAAAAAAAAATTGGATAGATACTAGATAGTATCTACTAGATACATCAATCCAATGGAAAATTAAAGAAAGAGTTTGTAGTTTTAATTTTAATAACAATTAGATACACTTTGTGGTTAAGTAAAAAAAAAATTCTCCTTTTAGTTAAGTAAAAAAAATTAAATAAAAATTTTGAGAAAATAAAAAAGATTAAAGTAAAAAAAAATTAGTAAATTAGATTTTGTAAAGTAAAAAACATTAAAATAAAAATTTTAAAGTAAAAAAAATGATAAAATAAAAAACAAAAAAAAAGATTAAAGTAAAAATAAATAGTGAATTAGATTTTTGTAGAGTAAAAAAAATAAAACAAAACTTTCAAAGTAAAAAAAAAATTGAGAAAAAAAATAAAGTAAAAAAATAAGAAAACAACAAATATGCCATTTGTGAGATTCGAACCTGGAACCTTGGGGTTTTTTTTGTTTCAAAATGAGTGGCAATGACAAGAGATGGAGCAGGGGGAGCATGATGATTCTTTGGGCTGTTCATGGATTGGATTGAATAAAAAATAAAATAAATCTAAGCCAAACCAATGTATATAAAAATTGACGGTATGGGACGGGTTGAAATGATTTTTTATTGTAATTCAGAATGATTTGGGATGGTTTCAAAATGATTTAAATACTTGTTTATCAAATTTTTTTTCAAAATTTAATTATCAGATTTTTTTTTTTCCAAATCTAACTTGTAAAATAAAATAATAACTATATTAAATTATAAATTGCACTAAATTTAAAACTAATAAATACTAAAATTTATCTACAACCAATCTCAACAGGTGGTAGCCATCTATGTTGTGCTTCTAAAAATAATTGTTGAATATCTGCAAATAAGAACAACTGATAGTAAAGCTAAAACCTAAACTACATCTGTGAGAGATCAATCATTGAACTTCACATAATATTTGCATGTACATATCCATACATTAAAGAGGCAAAAAGGAAATTAAGAACCAACCAAGCGATATCATGCTATTGAAATAAACATGAAACATTAATCAAGGCACACCAATGTCTAAAATAAGCCCATTTCTCCCCGTGGTCGTGAATGTTTAAAAATCAATTGCATAAACAGCAGGGGAAACATATCTTGTTATCAATTATTTTTATCTTCAGGTCCATTTCAAGATTTTTGCCAATTCAAAGACATCCCACCATGGTGATAAAGATTGGCTTACAAAAAGACACCCGTGATTAACTAGTGATCATCGAATAGCACCTACTAATATCAAACTTTTATCCAATCCAACTTTTATATATCAAACCAACCGGATAAGCTTTTGGTTCACAGATAAACCGGTCCAACCGGCCAGTGCAATTTTAATAACATTGAAATTTATCATTCTGGTTAAAAAATGCTTCTATTATAAAATTGGCTTATAGTTGGTCCGTTTAGTAACTAAATTGGTGTATATTTATCTTTATTTATTGTTAAAAATTAGTATATATATGTCTTCACATCTAAGGGTGAGCAAATTTCGGTTCAAATCGAAAATCGAACTAATTTTTTTAATTTGGTTCGATTGTTTGGTTTTTTTATTCGGTTTTCGATTTTGAATTTTAGAAAATTTATGTTTTTCGGTTCGATTTTTGAAGAAAAAACTGTAGAAAAACAACCGAACCGAAATTCTATATAATTATAAATTTTTTTTATTTTTTTAATTGAATCATTATTTTATTCATGTAAATTATCTTATTTTGAGTTGTAAAATATATACATTTATCAATTATTAATATATATTTTTAGGTGATAATTTAAAATTTTGACGATTAAATGAAAAAATTTATTTAACGATTTTGTTGTATTATTTATTATATATTTTGGGATTATATATTTAATTTGAACTTTTATTTTGTACAATTTAGATATTTTTACTTTAATATATTATGATTTATAATTTTTAGACACAAATTTTTTAAAAATAATTTTGATTTTTGGTTTTTCGGTTAATCAAACGAAAAATTTTGGTTCGATTTGAATTCAGTTATTCTATAACTTCAGTTCGATTGATAAAAATATTGGAAGTTTGATTTTCAGTTATTTTGGTTCAATTCTATTATTAAACCGAACCAATTATTGTACATGGCTATTCACGTCAATAAATAAAGATAAATGAGAGTGTTATGAAATATTTATATTTGGATGACTTTCAATATTTGATTATTTCTTTTATTACTTAATTTATTTATTATATTTATTTATTTTTTAAGTTTATTTATTTCCTATATGAATCAAGTTTTTGTATCTATAAATACTTTCAGTATTATTATTTTAGACACGTAATAATATAATAGAGAAATTATATTATCGTTCTTCTCTATATTTTGTTTTGATTTTATTTTTATTTATAACACATTATTAGTACGATAATTTCTATTGATTATTGAAAGTTGATGGTTTACGACAACCTGATTCGAATGAATCAAGAATCATAATTTACAAGATTAAATAATAAATCATTTCAAAATTATTTATATTATTTTATAAATTTATAATACCGATTATTATATATTAAAAAGCTTATTTATGTTGGTTACTTGTATCTGCGTCTGGTTATTATGTATTAAAAAGCTTATATATGTTGGTTAGTTTTATCTGTGTATATACATATGAATATTGTACCTTTTTTCTTTCGCTAAGTTTTTATCCCACTGAATTTTTCTTAACAAGGTTTTAACGAGTCATGTTCATAATGTATATATAGTTATCTAAGGCAAAGTATTGTGAAATATTCTTAATTGGATGACTTCCCATATTAATTTGTTATTACTTAATTATTTTTTAGATTTATTTATTTCCTAAATTTATCTATTTTTCGTATGAATCAAGTTTTTGTATCTATAAATATTCTCAGTATTATTATTTTAGACACATAATAATATAACATATAAATTATACTGCTCATTTTTCTCTATATTTTATTCTGATTTTACTTTTATTTATAACAAAGAGCCAATAGATATTTTTGAAGAAAAAAATTTAAAATAAAATTGTACTATTTTATATATAGTTTTAAAATAAATTTAACTCTTGATCCAAGATTAAATTTATTTACCATTAACTATCAATTTACATAGATATTATATTTTCAATTTTTTTATATAAATTTTATGTGGAATACGTACTAAATATGATGAAATCTATCCAAACTCTAATTAATCAATGTGGAACCCAAGTCAAGCAACGTCTCTTCCTATTATAACCTTAATCCTAATCATCCCACGTGAGATACTTGATAAGAAAGAAATCTACAGCAACCCTAACCTGCAATCACCATAGTTGCCTAGAAACAGGACCAACATAGCAAGTTAGCAACGATAAATTAAAGGGGTGAAAAAGGTAATCCAATGTTTTTGTTTTCTCATGAAATGGCCACTTCACAAAAATTATCTGTAAAAACTAATTATAATCTGTGTTCTTGTTCTTGGTGGTTTAAAAAAAAAAAAAAAACTCTGTTCTTGATTCGCTGAATATAATTTTATTATCTTAGTCTGTCCCTAACCTGAACGAAAAGAGGGTGAAAAAGGTAAACCCATGCATTTTTTTTTTGTCTTCTCATGCATGAAAATTATTTGTAAAAATAAAATATAATCTGTGTTCTTGATTTACTAAAGAGATAGAAATTTATTATCTTAGACTATCCTTTAGTCTATTTGTAAGTGTATTTGAAAGTAATTAAACGTTTGCAAATCAACAATTTTATATTAGTTTATTAAATCGCAATTTTTTTTTCTCACTACTCACATGAAGGTGTTTCGCTTCAGATTTGGTTGCTTGCTTACGTTAGTTGTGGAACCTTTGTAGCATAATGACACGAAATACGTTAAAGGAATCAAATGAAGACATAATCAGTGGTTTGCCAGTTTCTATTGTTTGTCACATATTGTCTTTGATTCCAACAAGAGATGCTGTAAGAACAAGCATTTTATCTAAGACATGGAGATATACTTGGACTTCTGTTCCCAATTTAGATTTTGATGATGAGTGTTTGTTTGACGAGACTGATAGAAAGTGCAGGAAAAAGCTTCTGAAGAAATATATAATGGGAATACTGCTTCTTCATTGCGGTTCAATTAAAAGACTACGCCTTACATTCAATACTTCCTTTTTATCTTTACGTTTCAGCAATAAATTGATTTGCTCTGCAATTATGCACCAAGTTGAGGAGCTTGAACTGAATATAGATGCATATGATTTAATGATTCGGCTGCCTGAAATCCTTTTCAACTGTGGAACATTAAAGATTCTGACACTACGCGGTAATATTGTCCTTGACAAATGTGGTTCTGTCTGCCTGCCTCGTTTGAAAATGCTTTATTTTAATCATATCAGCGAAAGTCTTCATGATGATTTTATAACGAAGATCATAGCTGGCTCCCCAGTTCTGGAAAAGCTATCAATTTACAGCTACAGATGTTATTATCAGAAGACGTTGTCTCTTCGATCTTCCTCCCTGAAAAGTTTGGTAATTCATAATAGTCTTTTTGGTGATGGTGACAAGAACCATTGTAGATTTGTTCTTGATGCCCCAAATCTTCAACTTCTTGAATTCAGCGAGGGTATAGCTCAAGAACGTAGCATTGGCAAGTTACATTCACTGGTTAAGGCAGATGTTAACGTTAGCAATTTATATTGTCCCTTCATAAAGGTTGGTATATATGGGGATCAAGTGTTTCAGATGCTGAGCCAAATGTCAAATGTTAAAGATTTGAACTTATCAGGAAGTACAATTCAGGTAATCTCCATTTTTTTTTTCTTATTTTCTGGTTTACTGGAATTGAGATTAATTTCAGTGTGTTATATATTTCCCTTTCAGGCTCTGTCTAAGGCTTCTCATTGCAGTCTTCCTTGCTTTCCCAATTTGATTCATTTGAAGGTTGGAGCTCCTAGAGTAGAATGGTTTCCATTGCTGTTATCTCAGATACTTAGATGCTCACCAAATCTGAAAGCGCTCTACCTCGTTGACGAGAACTTACATGACATATTTGGAGTTTGCTGGAAGGATATATTTGTAGAACAATCTGTGCCTCAATGTTTGGTTTCGTCGGTTGAGCTGATTAGGCTTACTGGATTCGAAAAGGCAAATGAAGAGAATGTGAAGTTGATAGAACATATCTTGATGAATGCAATAGTCTTGAAAGAACTTATTGTCTCTCCTGGTTATCTTGTTTGTCCTGAGGATGAGTTAGATTATGTGAAAAAACTGGTGACATTTCAAAGAGCCTCCAGCACATGCCGGATATCATTTCTTCCTCGCTGGTATTCTTGATTGGTGTATGAATTTTGCTTATGTGATGCTTCTAATGTTCTCCAGCAAAGTCTAATTAGAAATTTGATTAATGTTAAGGTATTAGTGTGATCTTATCTTGTAGACTGCTCTGTCTTTGGCTTGCTATTGAATTAGTTCAACGATTAATATTAAGTGCTAAGGTACTAAATAGCTCATTTTCTTTCCATGCCTTCTTTGTTAATTCACTTACAATGCTAGCTGTGTTATGCATGCATCTTCCATAGAGAAAATGTACTATTTGCCTTTGATGTTCATTTGAGTGCTCTAATTTGCCTCTCTAAGTTATCTTTAAAAGTAAAATGACCTTATATTGCCACTGAATTTGCTACAAGCCTAGCCAAAGAGACGTTTGGTTAGATATGTATAGATTATTTTTTATTGCTCTAAAATGTTTCACAATTTTTTACATGTAAATATCTGTATATTTATATAGAGAATTCTAGATAAAAAATATGGACCGTAATATCAAATGAATCCTTACTATCCATTGAGAAGGTGAAGGACTATAAACTGGTGAAGCCATCATTGGTAATGCATGCTCAACTTTGAGTAAACGAAAATATTCTCCCAAGCTCTTGTGTGCAGTCTTATTATCAATAATTATAAAGGTATTTTAGGAAATTTTTCGATAATTATTAAGATATTTTTACCTTTAAAACAACTCGAGAGGCAAATTTGAGTTTCGAAACAAACATGCTAGCCAAAATATTACTTTTACTATGAGAAGAAGCATTTTCTGAGCATGGATTCAAAGTAAACTAGCAAAGAAAAGCAGAACAGAGGTAACAAAGTATATTTTTACTGAAACAATCTCAACTATGTATACAAATCATTTTGATTAATGTTAATTTTATAATTTTATATCATTGTTTCTGACGGAAAATAACTTTAAAAATGAAATATAATGACTTTAAAATTATTTTTAAGACTAAATTACACATTGGTCCCTAAATTTTTAATTTAATTGCATTTTTCATAACCCTAGAAAAAAAATTAATAAAAAAAGCTCGCTGCCCAAGTAAGTATTTTGATTGCTTCGGTTTCTCCAGTTCAATCTTTTCCCGACTATTACCTCCCTATTTCTTCTTCTTCTTCTTCTTCTTCCTTGATTTCACTGTTCAGTATTGCATAAATTATTTTCTTTCTGTGTCTTCTTTTTTAATTCACTTACAATGTTAGCTGTGTAATGTATGCATCTTCCATAGAGAAAATGTACTATTTTGCCTTTGATGTTCGTTTCGGTGCTCTAATTGCCTTATTTTTGGAGCTAAAATGGCCTTATAGGTGCTAATATAGAGGCACTGTTGAAACATTTTCAACAATTATAAGGGCTTTTTAGTACCATTTTCGATAACTACTGTGACATTTTTGCTTTTAAAGTACTCAGAGAGGCAAAACAGGGCTTCATCCTCGCCAAAGTATTAGCTTTCTAAGATACGAAGCATTTTCTGAGCATTGGTTCAAAGTAAACTAGCAAAGCAAAGCTGGACAAAGGTAACAAAGTATATTTTTACTCAACAATCTTTAACTATGTATACAGATCATGGAAAAAGCTGTACATAGCCAGTTAACACAGCAATTCCTAAGATTATAATAGGTGGAAGGATTACAAAAGCTCCAATAGTGGCAAAGAAAACTGTATCATTCCTCTGTGAAACTTCATTCAAGTAAGCTTGTCTTCTTATGTTTCTCTTTTGTGAAATTGTCAAGAATTTTGGACTCACCTTCTTCAAATTCTTCCCCAATGGAATGCTGAATTCTTCATCTTCTTCTCTAACTCCTACCAGTTGCACAAGCTGTTCCCGGATCGTAAGTTTTGCAGAGCCACCATCACTTTCATACCCTGATCATCAGAGCACGAGAGTAAGAACTTTGTTTTTTGTGGTAAGACATGATAAAGACAATCTTCAACCTTCAACTGCTAATAACAATATAAGATGAAGAGATTGAAAATTTCATACTAATTACAGTTGGAAGTTGATCTTTTTAATCAAAGCTCGGAAGTTCATCTGAACTCCTATTCGACTTTTATAAGCCCTGGACTTACAGACAACTTCAATATCAACAAACTAGAAGTCATTAACATACCAGACAAGACATCCTTCGATTAATTTAATAATGATTGAATACGTGAACCAGCATGGAAAAACCATTTTTTGTTATTTACAGTTATACAATCTATTCGAATTTGATGAAAATAAATCCATTAGTATAGTTTACATACCACGAATATCAGCAGAAGATGGGGAAGTAGAGGTGAGTTGATCCAAAAGATCAAGCTGGGTGCGAGTGGAAGACAATGATCCTGCAAAGTAAATTAATTAATTGAATAATTAAAACATGAAAAACAAAACCCAATAATTAAATAATAAATAATTAGTTACCAGAAAAGAGAGAAGTAAATTCTTGGTCAGTTACTTCACTTTCAGCACCTTCAGACTTAGCTTTACAAGAAGAATAGAACTTGTAAATTTGCTTAATTCTTGGGATTATAAAGTGAAGTGAAGAAGAAGAAGAAGAAGAAATTTGGCAAGAAGAAGCTGCAGTGAAATTTAAAGCCATTGGAATGAACTTTATTTTCTAGTAAATTCTTGGAGGTTTGAAGGTCTCATTTCCATGGCTGTCTGTCTGTGTGTGAGGCTACAATAATTTAGTTCGAAATATTTTGAGAATTTTTTATTTTATTTTGTTGGTCCAACTAACTAACCCAATACCTTAAATTATCTCCTCCACAAATTCCACGTGTCTGATTTCGAATTTGGGAATAATAGTGGGCTGGGTTACCATCAACTGCTACCAAAAGCCCAATTCTCTCTTTTCATATCACTTATTTTTGAAACTTTAGTTAATTGATATCGAATTAATTTCATATGTGATCACTAAAATTTAATAATCGTAACATTATAGTTATTATACTATAATTTATAATAAAAAAATAATTAAATTTTTATTTTATAACAAAAAATTTATAAAAATTGAAAACCTGACCACCGAAAAAAATAGCTTGACTTTTATTTTGGTTAGATTAATGTTATACAAACTATATCATTAAAAAATTAATTAATTAAATAATGAATTAAAATAAACCATAGTTTTTTTGGTAGCCGGATTCTTTATTTTTCGGCTTTTATAACTTTTACGTTACAAAATAAAAGTAAAATTATTTTTTCATTACAAATTATTTTACAGTGAATATAATGTTACTTCTTAATTAATCTTGTAGGGAGTCAACTTGAGATTTATTTCAGTTTAAATTTCAATCATAACTCTTGAATTGCATTTCAAACCTAGAATATATATATTATTTTCGCCTGATAAGATTTTCTTAATTTTCATTATTTCATGAATTTATTGTGAATGAGATTTTAAAAATCATTATTGGGTTGGATCGATCTGCATATACTTATCGGCTCGTTCTTTCCGCCAGCAATGTATTTTTAACTTTAGTTAGTCATATTATGCCTCCGTTACCGTTTTTTTGAAAAAAAAAATTAAATTACTCAAAATAAATTTGCATGTGCAGTGAATTTTTTAAATTTACTCATTTTTCAATATCAATTTATCTTCAAATCATTATTTTATTTTTCTCCTAATGTAGGTAGAAGATGTTATTATTAATCAAATCTACTTTAAATTATCCGTACATAATTTATTTATCCCACAACAAGGTGAGGTACGAAGGCTTAAGCAACATTGTCCCTCTTAAGATGGAATGCTCCTCGTTACAATCTCACATTGTTTTGAACAACAACATGGTAGTTCTTGTTTTTCCGGCTCGCCGGAATCTTTATTTCGAGGTCCAACGCTGATAATTTCCACCAGTTTCCCCGCCCTTCTCAGCTGTTTGGTAACTTGAATTGGATTTACATCTCCAATCACGGTTAATTTCCCCTTTTCACTATCAACTTCTATCTCATTAATGCCTGCAAAGAAAAATTGATTTTCCTAATTTATACATAATATATTGCCGTGTGATGGCCCGGTGGAGATGCAGGTTAGACTAAAAATGAGAGGTCTCAGTATAAACTCCCAACACCTCTCATAGAGAGAGGCAAGGAACCTTAACCTGCAACGACATCCCGAATCCAGATTTAGTCGGTCTAGTGGGATTCGAATATCGGATGGTTAATACAAAAAAAAAAATATATATTGTTGTAGTTTAGTAGCAGATAACAATAACATGTAAGTCATAAATGAGTTGGATCATATGGACAAATTAAATCAATTCAAATGGATCGGATTATAAATATATTATTATTGGTGGATTGGTCGAATTTGAGTCATAGTTTATGGATAGATTAGATTGAATATATAAATTAAGTCAAAATTTGCGAATTGCGTTAAATAATATACTTTATTTATTCAAATAAATGATAAATCTAAAATATGTCAACATATAAATAAATATGAATATTAAATCGCCTTCAAGTTTAGTAACAATTTTCATCACCTCCATCTTGCACTTTAAACAGTTGGTGTCCAAGCTCAGTACTATCTTCTGCATAAGGATAAATCAATTAGATTGCAAGAAATTAATCATGGAAACACTAAAACATGAAAAATTGCAATAATAATAATAATAATAATATACCTTTATTTCAGAAAAATTTTGGGAGGATGAAAGTACTTTTTATTTTACATCAATATTGCTTATAATTTCCTTATTTAGAGACCAAGATTGAATTTTCTTTAGTTAGTTTTATTTTTACTCAACTAGTGCAGAATATTCAAGGGATTTATCCTTATGCAGAAGATATATAAAATTATTTTTTATTCATAATTTATAAATAAAATTAACAATAAATTGTCATATAAATAAAAAAAAATGATTTTTATGATTCAATTGTAGTATCATACGTACCTTTACCTGGCCTGTTTTCATGGTCACCTCAAAATACCCAGGCTTGTAATAATAGGAGAAAAAGAGGAAGAGGGAGAAGAAAACAATGTGTGTCTGCATTTGTACTTAGGAATAATAACAAAAATCTACACATGAAAAATGCTATATACAGAACCGCAAATAAATAAATATCAAGTGTTTTATTATCATATTATTTGAAAATGATAGTCTTCTCACGATTTTTTTTAGCAACCTTTTATCTCTACTTGTTTTTCTCTATACAAAAAAATAAAAAATGAACAATTATTAATTACACATTTGAACCACAAATACGTATCTGAGATGATAAGAATCTTTGATAATTTAATTAGTGGTTTCGAGTTCGAATTCTGGGAATGCAATTGAGTTAAATACTTTGTGGTATAATTTTGACGCTTTTGTAATCTTTTTTTGGTTTGAGTAAAAATTAATTTGAGTATAGTATGATTTAAAATTATTTTTTATCTGCACAGATCTGCTTAAAATACCTAATGGTCTAACAAAAAAAATTAATTAGACATTGAATAAGCATTGCAACACACTATGCCACTAAGTTAATAAAATTTTAATATTAAAACTCTTATTTTTCAAATTAATCTAAAACCATCATAATCAAGGATTTTGTTAATCTACAATTTGCTTTACCACTTTGAAATTTTTAAAGGGTAGAAATGAATTAATAATTAATTTTTAATCATAAACTATAGATTTCATCCTAATAAGTTATATATAATTCATCAATACAAAAATCAACACAATTTATAATACAATCCACGAATATAACTAACATATTATATTTGGATAAAAAAATTAATTTAAAAAAAAGAGTACGGATATGTTGTATAAAATTCATTAATAAAAAAATTATATATTGTAAAATTCACTAATCATATTGTAAAATTATAAAAATTAAAATATAAATACTGACAATATAAGAAATAATCTCTTAGTAAAGAAAAAGTATTACAAAGCAAGTAAAAAGTATTGTTGGTCGGTATCTAATATTGCTATAAATTAATCAATTGCTATTGACTTAATATTGGAGAATATTCAGATGAAGTTAACAATACTCTAATGTGAAGCTATAAATAATTAATTTGTAGAAGATAATAATGCAACTTTTATATTTATTGGTATCTAATATTGCTATCTGTTTCAGCATCAAAACATTTTTTTCATCCTCCAATTAAGATTGGATATACATTATTATTTTTCTCGACTATATGTATTATGTTTTATGTATGTCTTTCGTTCCAAAACCAAATTAACATTTGGAGATTGTTGATAGCCAAGACATTTATCCCTGAATTCGATTAAACTCGAATAATTAAACTACTCAATAGCTAAATAAAATAAAATAATTGTTACATGTGTTATCTGTCACCTAATTAATATTTAAATTGTTACAGCTTCCAGTAAATATTTATACCTCTATTCATTAATAACATAAAAAAAACACCATATAAAAGGTAGAAAAACTTCCAATTTTAAATATAGTTCTTACGATATATTATAGTTTCAAAGTTATTTTTTCTTTATTAATTTAATTCTCAAAATATTTTTTACTGGAAATTTATTAAATATTTTAAAATTTGAAATTATTATAGAAGTTCCATGTATCAATCTGTTATCAATTATCTTTGGTTTTAGTCATGATAAACTTAATTAGCATGGCTGAATAACATTTTCGGTATATTGGCATGTTTTACTGGATTACTCAAATTCTAACGAAACTCCTGTCTGAGTCACGATAAGTTAAACTATTTCTCCAAATTAACTCAATTTTTGGGAAATTTGTAAGGAATAATATTTAATTGATAATAAATTTAAACGTCCTCGGATACATTATATTTGTACTAAATAAGACAAGTTTGTCATATTTTTATAATTTCCAATAGTTTACTCAAGATCAATTATTAATTTTATTTATTTATTTCAGGAGAGAATTTCAAATTAAATGTTTAAGGAAAATAATCCAGATTTATAATTATGATTAAGCTAATTTCAAAATAATATAGATTATTTCAAAACAATTATATTTATAACGTCAAAAAAATATTTTAGGAGTAAATAATGGTTTTAATGTTCTGAAAGATTTTGAATTTTTATTTTTTTATATAAAAAATCTTATTTATTGTATCCAAATAAAAAATAATTAATCTAGATACATGTGTAAATTATTTGAACATTAAAAAAAATTACACGTAGTCCAAAAATATAACATCAAACAATTAATTATAAGAAAAATAATCAAATAAAATATAAAAAATTAAAAGTCAATCCCAAAATCTAAATTTGAAAGTAGACTTTGAAGTTTCAACTTTGCATCATATGCGCAGCATAGGATAAATGACTAATGATAAAATTTAATAAATATTTTAATGAATAAGCATAAAAAATAAAGAAATAATATATTATAATGACGATTAAAGTGTTTAAATATAAACACCGATTAACAAATTACATTAAGAAAATAAAATGAAATTGAAAAAGGGACCCATACAAGCGAGGTTGCACGTGCTATGGCCCCACCCTCATTATCCATCTTGGCAACTTGGTACTTTCATTTTTTATTTTTTAAATTATAAATAAACATTTAAAAAAAATGTCACAATTTTAGGAAATTACCCCAGTTGTCAATTTTTTTTTGTGCCCTTTTTCAAAAAATACAATCCTATGTTTTTTTCATTAATCTCACTTTTTAAATTTTTGTTTTCATAAATACAACTTTTTTTTCCTAAATAACTTTTCCGCCACTCTTCATCTACCACCCAACCAAGCACAACAACAAACACATACCTCTGTTTTTGTGGTTTAGTAGTTAAGGCAAAGAGAAAAAGAAAGATAATGAAACAGATAAAAAAGAAGAGTTTGATTTGTTTATTTAGGGTGCAAAAGAGGAAATCTGATTGACAAAGAGAGGCAGTTTTTTTGGCAGAGAAGAAAAGGGGCATTTGGTTTTTAGGATTTGAGGGAATGAGGAAGTTGGTGAAAAGCTATTTTCAACTTTCTTTTTGTTCTCCTACTGCTATAACACTCACCGTTTTGTCTCTGCTATCTCTCTCTCTCTTTATTACCCTGTTGTTTATCTAGATATTGACTTCAGTATACCAATTCTAATATTTTATTAAACGAAATAATTAGCAGAGAAATTTATATAAAAGGGGTGATTTTGCTAGTGTCACTTGGAGTTGTTGGTTGCTACGTTTTAATAGAAAAAACAAGCTAACGGAGTTACAACTGTTATATTTTGGATTCAAAAGTGACGTATGGGTCTGACCAAAGTACACTCTGCACAAATCAATGCCTGCCCTTAAAGTGGAGCATACCACTCCCCACCTGCATTTCCCTTCCTTCTTGTATGCTTTGTACTCTCTCTGCATTTTCTATTTTATTATTTTTTTTTCATTTTCACTTGTCTGCTTCTTCTTCTGGTTTTCTGTTGACTTTTTTTATCTGTTCGCTCAATTGAAATTTGAAGAATCGAAATATTATTATAAGCATAATGATAGTTAAATTCTACAGCTAGAAATTGGATTTCGGAGAAATTTTAATTTCTAATAGAACCCCATTCTTTATTTATATTATATCAAGAAAGGCCATGAGGCTTGCAAATATACAAATGCAAGTCACTGTCTTGCATTCCAGTGCATGATACTTATATTATTCACGGCATCATTTCTAGGAGCTTGGTACGTTACCTTAATGTAACTATTTCCTTTTATCTCTACCTTTTCAAAATTCAAAGTGTGAAGGCCAAACAACATTTCCTAGAAATGGATGTCTCTCATTTTTGCAATAAAATGGGTAAAAGAAATCGCATTATTATCTTGAGGAAATTACCCCAGTTGCCAACTTTTTTTCCCCTTTTTCAAAAAATACAATCCTATTTTCTTTTTTTATAGTTTGAAAAATTTTATTTAATTCTAATTAAAATTAAAAAATAAAAAAAAAATTTAATAAAATATATAATAAATAAGGATATATTTTTAAATTTTAAAAATTAGATTTAATGCGAGATAACATAAAATAGAAAAAATAATATTTCGAGTCCTATTTTCCAATAAGTTTTATAATTCACTATTTATTTATTTATTATTTCAAAAAATACTTATTGGAGAATTTGAATAATACATCAAGTATTATTAAATAAAAAATCATTAATTGTGTACAGCATGTACACACGGTGTGTACTAAATGTACACGCTGTGTACAGCATGTAAACACGGTGTATACTAAATGTACACACTGTGTATAGCATGTACATATTATGTGTACTGGATGTACATACTATGTACAGCATGTATACACGGTGTGTACTAGATGTACACGCTGTGTATAGCACATACACACAGTGTGTACATGATATACACACTGTATACAGCATGTACACACGGTGTATACTAGATGTAAACATTGTGTACTAGATGTACACACTATGTATACTGGATGTACACACTATGTACAGCATGTACACACGGTGTGTACTAAATGTATACAGTTAATACATATGGTATATACATCATGTACATATTATATACAGCATATACACACCATGTATACAGTATGTACACGGTGTATACAGCTAGTACACATTATGTATATATCAAGTACACAAGATATATACACATTATTAATTCTTAATTAAATATAATTAATTTAAAAAATAACATGCTAAATAGTAATAATTAATTGACATATATACTTCATTTAAAATTCAATTAATTTTAATACTATTACTCCATCCATCATTACTTTATAATCCAATTAATTTGATTCATAAAATAATGTCTATATTTCATTTAAAATTCTTTTACGTCCATTTACATTTTTTATACTTGTATAGTTTTTAATATACTTTATATGTAAATAATTACTTTTATAAATTATACATGTATGATATTATTCTTAATTAAAAAATTTGAACAAATAAAAATAAAGTCATAATATTATTTGTTTATATTATAACCCTACTTACTTATTATTGATCTAGTTTATTTATTATTCTGCAAAATTTTAACTTATTTATACTCGATCTAGCACCATCTAAATCCATCACGTCTAAATTAACATCTTAACTTATAATGAATGTATTCCTTTTCTTACAACCACCAGGTCCTGATTAAGCTTGAAGAATATGACCATCGAATATATTTATATTAATCTATGTAAGCATCTATAGTTTCCCCTTTATACTGATTACTTTCATCAAAAGCATCATTGGATGCCCATATACCACCATAAATTCAATTGCAAAAATAAGCAAATCCAAAACAAAAACTTAATTTAATCCTCTAGTGTTTGTACGTACTCTGCTCATATTCTAAGCTTTCGTGACATCTTCAGATACTCTATCTTTTCTATCATTGTTAGGCAATACTCCCTCTTGCCCAGCGGTAGGCATTTTTCTCGCTGGTGGAGCAGAACATACCGGTACAACTGATCTTATTCGGACAGCTGGGGCCATGAAACGTGGGTGCAGCCCTCCAAAATCCATTCTTTCATGCTGAGGTCTGGTTGAATTGAAAGGACTTCCAGTTCTCATTCTCGATGGAGAAGGAACTTGTCCTGCCGTGTCATGTTGTCTGGTTACCGAGGAAGAATGGTCGAGGTAGAGAAGAAGAAAGAAAATGACGCTGGAGCACGGCATGGGATAGTGGAAGTGAATCTGCCGTCGAGAAAAGGAATAGTTTCCACTTGTATTGACTACCTTGAAAAGCTAATCGTCAAATTAATGTATGATAAATTTCAGCCTCTTCATTATCTCTTCGGTAACTCTGCTCCTGTTCCCGATGAAACTCCTCCCGTCAAAGACCTTCCTGTCCAAGGTTACCTTCCTGTGAGTTCATCTTCTCGATATTTAACTTTATTTCCTTTTGTTTTTATTCGATTGCATAATCTTGGCATGCCAAATTTATTCGAATCTTTAAATTTCAGCTATTTTAATTATTATTTATAACTAACTGCAGGCTTTGATGGGTTTATTGGTGGGAGCAAATGGTATCTACAAAATCATTTATTTGTATAGTACTGTTAGGGAAAGTTGTATTTTTTGAAAATTATAAGTTGTATTTTTGTTATTAAAAATTTAAAAAATTGTATTTTTGAAAAAATTATAGAAGTGTTGTATTTTTTGTTATTTTTATTTTTTTCTGTATATTTTTGTAAAAACCCCTTTAAAGTAGAACCTACGTAGAAAGCAGGGATAAACATATATCAGATTAATGATTTATTAACAATTTTTTTAAATCAATCTATTATTATCGGTTAATCATTATATCAATTTTAATTTTTAACTCGATTTTTGGAATCGATTTATTGGTTAACCACTAAAAAAATTTAATATATAAATTTAATAAATTATACAAGTTATAATATTATTTTTTATAGTTAAAAATACTTTAAAAATTAAAAAAATATTAATTAAATACAATATCCATTAAAATAAACAAAATAAAAATAAAATTTACATAATTAATTATAAAAATTAAAAATATTTAATATAAAACTAACTACAGAACGCTAATTATGCACATAATTTTAATATTTATTTACTAAAAATATATATTTTATAAAATTATATATTATAATATTTATACATTACACAAAAATTAAAAAATATAAGCATAAAAATTAAAATATAATTCATAAAATATATGTATTCAATTTCGGTTTCGGATTAATTAATTATCAATTTTTAAAATAAAAATTATAAATTTAAAATTTCGGATCGATTTTTCGATTAATCTAAATTTCAGTTAAGCATGCTCACTAATAGAAAGCGAAAATTCGACAGCATAAATGGATAGGATTGGCTTAATGGGTAAGGCCCGATTCAATCAACCCAGAGCTTGATTTTTATTTTATTATGTTACCCATTAATATAATGGGTGACATCACGATAAAACAAATAGGTGACATCGCGATATAACTAAGAGCGGTCAGGTTTGACCAATATGCTACTTCAAAGTCAAAAGTATAACACTCCTATTTTCAAAGGCTTAGTGATGATTTTTCAGTTCTCATCAGTTTAATACTTGTAGATCAGGTTGAATAAGCTGATTCATCTGAAAATTAAAATTCAAAAGTCAATGAATTTCTATAGGATAGAGAGCGATTCTTTTAGAGGATTTCTTGAGGTATTATTAAAAGCTCGCCGTTTATTGGAAAATATGGTGTGAACAATGGCCTTTCCTTCTGGAATGGAGCTTAGCACGCCATGGTCTTTCCTTCTGGAATGGAGATTAGTTTCCTTCTGGCATGGACATTAGTTTCCTTCTGGAATGGAGATTAGTTTCCTTCTGGAAGGGAGATTAGTTTCTGGAATGTCTGTGACTGTGTGATGTGAGTTAAAAGGTGTCCATCTGCGCCCACCAACCCAGTATACATTTATTTCTGATTCTGCCATAAACCACCTTCATTTTCTGCTCTTCACTTCACTCCCATTAATCATTCAAAATGTCGATTTATCTTTCAATTTTGAAGCAGGGGATTATAGATCCCATCCAAAACTCCATTGTCGTCCCCATTTTCAACCATTCCATCCAAGCTTTAATTCTTCTCCCCATTATTCTTCGCATTTTGAACCAGTGGATTAAAGATCCTCTCCAAAACTACATAATTGTCCCCATTCTGGACCTGTTGACTGCACATCGCATCAAAAAACTCCTTCTCCCCATTATTGGTTTTACTGGGAAGCAGATTAAAAATCACCTCCTCAAATTCGTCTCTAAATGCCTCTTCGAATGCGTTTTTGTCCCCATCAAACGTCGCATTTACTATCTTTTCAAGTGCCATAGCTATGTCCACAAACTCGAGAACCAGACTGAGATGCTGAAGCAGAAAAGATACAGGTTGCAGCATTCCATTGCTGAAGCTGAAAGAAACGGCGAACAGATCTATGATAATGTTACCCAGTGGCTGACTACTGCCACCAATGAAATTAATGAAGCCGAGGAACTCATTCAACGCAAAGAAGAATGTCTCAATTTCAAGGGTCGTTATCACCTCAACAAGGAAGTAGACAAGAAAGCTTCAGCCATCGATAAGCTTCTGAATCAACAAGGATTATTTCCAATTTCATATAGCCCGTCTCTGCAGCAGATAGTCGAGCCGTTTGTGCTATCCCGTCTTAGATTACGGTTCGTGTTTTTGTCTACTGATGAAGCCACTGTTGTTACTATGTTCTTTGCTCAACTGACTTGCTGACATATGCGATGGGACTTGGTTTGTTTAAAATTCATGGGAACCATAAATCGTAAGCCTGTTGAGCACGAATTCAGGTTATAGATTATTTAAATTAGTAATTTTGGATATTAAATAGATTATACAAAATATGAAAAAATATGTATAGAGTGTGTTGGTCCCATGATATTATATCCTTAATTCCCAAGTTGGCCATACTGCTCCAGTTGGATCTCCGTAAAATAGTATTCTTTGTTGTGCAACCAAGTCCATCTTTTGTGAGGTAATGCTTAGTCCTAAATAGGATGATGTCAAATTCCTTTGCTGTCAACTTCATAACATAAATCAAGTGATTCAAAAAGATTTTTGTCTGCAAAGAAAAGCATAAATCCTATGGTCATGAAAGAATTCAAAGTAGATTGAACTAATGATCAGAAGTACATTAATAACAAAAACTAATGACTACTTTGAGTGGGATTCACTCTAATGGCAAGATGTTCAAACTACAAACACTGAGAAAACAACCAAGTAAGAACCTAAGTCAGCAACCTAAAGTAATCGGTTCAATCACACAATGAAACAAGCCTGCACTGCACAACAGAGTTCTTTTCACATCTACTTGCGTCACGGAGAAGTGACTTGGCTTCTGATTCTGCTAGATCGCCTAACTGGAGTAAGGAACTCTTCATCTCCATTTCCCTTGGTAATCAAAAACAATAACAAATCAGTGACTTTGATTTGTGAGTCATGCTTAAAACTGCAGCAAACAATAATCATAATAATGAATTTGCAGATAGATATACATACGTGCTTGATTTGGACTTTCTCATATGTGGTGAAACTGCCATATGAAGCCGAGTCCATTGAACAATCTGATGAAGCCAGGGATTCTCTCCTGTTATTGCTTTTAGGCCTTCTGTCATAGCTTTGAGCTTCACTTGTGCCCCTCTGTTTTTGCTTGCTATAAGATGAGCTGTATTGGTAACTGCTCATTTCTGATGGGCATGACTTTCCAATCGTTTCAACCTCCATCTGCCAATTTGACCTCTCATGAATTGTGATTTCTGGTGTCGCTGCCGATAAGGGATTCTGAACAATTTTCTTTGTGATTGGCACTCGATCCACTTTGATTGCAGCATTTGGCGCCGTGGATGTTCGATTTTTCAGATAAAAGAAAGGAACAATTGCAAGTAGACTTAAAACAATCAAGGAAATTCCCACCGATGCTTGTGCTGAAAGTAGGTTCTTTATTTCATCAGCCTTGAGGATTGGAACTGGCTGCTCTGTAACGTCAGTGTTGCTGTCAAGCTCAGTAGGGTCAGCAATTTCTTGCATCAATTCTGTTGCTGAAGAACTACTAGGTTCAATCTTCCAGGATTCAGGAACTGCTGAAACCTCAAAGTTATCAGGAGCTGAAATCCCGTCTTGATCATTAAATTCTTGGACCTTTTTTTCTGCAACTTCATTAGTTCTCACATCAGCTATATTGCTATCTGAGTTGCTAGATTCTGTTGCTGAATTACTAGGTTCAGTCTCTCGATATTCAGGAACAGAATGAACCCCTGAAACCTCAAATTTATCAGGAGATAAAATCACTTCTTGATCTTCAAATTCTTGGTCCTTTTTATCTGCAACTTTATCAGTTTTCACATCAGCTACATTGTTATCTCCTTCAAAATCTTCTTCAATGTTCTCATCACCTTCAACTGGTTCAATATCCCCTTCCTGCAATGACTGAATCTCTGCAATTCGTTCAACTGTCTCATCAGCTTCCTCTTCCTCCAATGATTGAATATCTACCTCCATATTTCTTTCATACTTTACTTCTGCACCAAAATTTATGAGATCGACCCGAAAGCTATTGTCAATTGAGCTGTCCTCGAGCAAAATAGTCAAGTTGGCAAACTGCAAGGGAACAGGTTTGTGCCGTTCTATGAAACTGAAGATCAAATTATGAACAAAAGATAAAGAGTTGTAAAACCATCGCTGAAACTTCTGAGCTAGGCCTTCCAAATTGCCTCTGGTGAACTCTAAGATTTCCGGTGGTACATACGGACTTGGGAAGTTTAAATTATTAAGTACAGAAGGGTCCATAACTGGTGAGTCACAGACCGAGGTCCATAAAACAGCAATAGCCAGGACAAAAAGCAGAGCAGTGAACTTTGTTCTTGTTAAGAAATGAGGCCTTCTTCTTGCTACAACAGCTCCATCTGGTGTATTGATGGGACTTGGTTCAGACACGAGCAACTCTTCCTCCTCCTCCTCCTCTTCTTCTTCTGCTTCTTTTTCTTCTTCTTTGCTTTCTTCTTCCACCTGATCACCGGAAGCAGCTTCTTTAGACTTGTTCTGTGAACCTAAATAACTTTCATCAGACACGGTTTCGTCTCCAGTAACTTCGGTATCTGAAGAGCTTTCAGATGCAAAACTCTCCTCAAGCTGCTTGCCATCTCTGTACAGCTTGATACGTGGGTTAGGCTTATAGTGAAGAAATTGAGGCCTTGGTGAGAGGTAATTAGTCTTAGGATCATAAGGAGGCATTAAAGGATCTGCATCAAGTGGTGCCAAAGCAGGACTCGGCAAAGAACAAGAAGTCCTTGGACTAATTTTGAAACTTGGATCAAGATTAACAAAATCATTTTCCACGGCTAGACTCCCTGAAAATGAGTCATAAAAATCTGTGCTATTTGAATTTGCCACAGAATCAATATCTTCATTGTCATTCAGGGCTTCATTATCTTCCAAATAAGTGACTGCTGGATCAAATGAGACTTCCTTCTTCTGGTTCAGACCCCTTTCAGGCTTCAAGTCCAAGTCTTCCTTCGAAGGGCCTTTTCCATCAGAGAATGAAACAGATGTGCGAGCTGGTTCATTCCTCTCTGTCAGGATTTTCTTTCTTGGAGAGGCATTGATTTTTGAAGCTGCAGAGATTGTTGGAGACATAAAGTTCTTTGTCCCTTTTGTAGAAGCTGGCGATCGAACTCTGACTGCTTTTGAATTGGGATCCTTATTATTCTCTTTTTCCTCAGGATCACGCAAGGAAACTACTATGTTATCTCTGCTAATGGAGCTTCTTCGTGGATAATCTGCCAGTCAAGAAACCATAAAACCAAATTAGGCAACACTATTTGGTTCCACCGAACTTCAGAAAATTAAACATATGACAATGTGATAAAATTAATAAAGAAAAAAAATTTTCTTTTCCACACAGAAGAAAGCTGTCATTCAATTCCCTCTCTCCCTCTCCACATTTTCTTGATTATTAGAAAAATCCACACTAACATTTGATTGCCACCCAGAAAACAAGAATTTATCCTAGAACTAATCTTTACACAAAAACAAACAGATAATGAAACACAATCTACAGTCAAAATCAAAACCCAAATGCTACAAGCTATTGGACTAAGATGGAAGATATACGCAGTTCATAGTGCAGCCAAAAAAATAGCAAATGCCCAAACTTTTTTCCCCGCTCTCTGGTATTTTCTCCAGGTTTTCATCTCAAACAATCAATCATAGCAAAGAAACCAGAAAATCTCCAAAAAAATGGAAGAAACAAAGAAAAGAAACAGTTTTAGAAAAGGAATGAGAACAAACCTGAAGGACTATTAGCAGGAGTATTAGGGTTAAATCCAGGTCTTTGATTTGCAATGATCGAAGGTTTAGCAAAGTGGTTTCCGCTAAAGCTTCTCCTCATGGGGTTAATAATCTCTGAATTTCTTGGATTAGTAGGCTTCATGGGTACTGGGGAGCAAGAAGAAAGGTTCTTGCTTTGAGGTGCGGCCATGGATAGTGAATCGAATTCCTGACCCCTGAGAACTAAAGGTGATTTCTTTGAATGGAAACAGAATTAAAGAATGGATTTTGAATGGTAAGATTGTGAATTCTTAGAATCTCTAAAGATTTAATTAGAGAGAGAAGTAGGGCGGGTGTGCTTGTTTAGAGAGAGAAGTGGAATGGGCAACGGCTATGTTTTTGAAGTGAATTGGCTGCTGACCGTTGAAGGGAAAGGATTTGAAAAAAGAAAAAGCGTTGGAGCCGTTAGATACGGGAAGGAATAGTGTAGCCGTTGACTATTTTGGATTTTATTTTTGTCTTTTGTATATACGGGTCCATGTTTTCATAATCGGATCCTACCGACTGGTCGGACTGCAAATTTCGGGGCAACAAATTCGGTTGGATCCAGTATGAAAAAGAGAAATGAGAGTGAGTTTCAAATCACATTTAAATAAATTTTGGATCAAAATTATATTCCTTCTTAATTAATTTAAATATACTACACAAAATGACAGAATTTTCGAGTAAATGCATGATAATATAAACGACATGATAATTAAAGTTATCTAAACTTGTTATATATGCATGTAGATAGACATTTTGTTTTAACTTTTAAAAAAAGTATTAAAATTTTTTTATCATAACATTATCAAAATTAATAATAGAATTATAAGCAAGCAAATGAAAATGAAAATATTTGTTGGTTGGAAATTTTAATCCCTTTTTTATATTTAAAATAAGGTATTAATATATAGTATACATATAAAATAAAAATATTTGTTAATTGAAAATTTTAACTCCTTTTTAATATTTAAAATAAGCTATCAATGTAAAATTTTGTAGTTTTAATTACGATGTTATATAGGTTTTCACGTTTGTTTATTTAAAGTTTTTCTTTTATCTTTAATGATAAATTTGAATCATTTTATGTAATTGATAACGCTTGCGTTATTATTTCATGTCCAATGAATTTCTAGGCCAAAACTCAAAATAGATCCATAATCAATGCCCTGTCCGGCCACTCTCATGAGTTATATGATCGGACTAAGGAAAACACGAAGAAAACGTAACCGTCACACCACTTGATTGGATCAACTATCCTGACAAAACCTTTTTCTATCATGTTATCTGACATAAAACATCGATCTATCACCATTAGTACACCTATCCTATTAGACTATCTATAAACACTCAAATATCTAGATAAATTGATAGTAAAATCCACTATAGATAGTTTGCAGCTCAAAAACTCAAGATAATGCCACTTCGGGATCTTCTCTCTTTTTATTTTTTGTCTCTAAAAATTTTACTGATTTAAATATCGGAGTGTTTATACTGGTTCGACCGGATACTCTTTTTTTTTCTTATAGGTTTTATCTGGTTGCCTAATCCGACTAGATCATTGCTCTCCTATTTCAATTCTCTTTTTCTTTTTAGATATTTTGAGAAATATCAGCAATAATAGGAGAAATTTTTATTCAAAATATGTTTTAACAAAATATATTATTTATAATATTTTAAAAGTAAATTCGAGCATTTACCATTATGAAAAGAAAAATTAGCACAAAATTATTTTACTCGAAGCAAAATGACATTACCAAATAAGTAATACTTGATAAGGCTTGATTAAATAAAATTAAATAGTAGTACATAAATGAAAATTTTTATTTTCTATAACAAAATCAAAATATTATCTTAAATGCGAAATACGTAAATTTAAATGAATTATCTCTGGCTCTAGTTAATCATCAACCATAGGTAGAGCGAGCCAACACTCTTTACCAAAATCTCCAACTTTTTTATGAACTTTCCTCAAATAAATTATTTTATGAACAGGAGAAAATGTTGAAAAAAAAGAAAAGGGGAAAATAAAAATTCTTAAATAGATAATTTAACATTCAAAATTGCATATTTTTATAAAACTGGTTCATATACTCAAATGTTTTCTAATTTAATAACTAAATTCAAAATGATATATAATGACATGGAAGATCACGATTTACTAGTAAAAAATGAGGACGTGTGCATAAAAAGCCTTTTGATTTTTTTTTTAAAAGTTATAGTTTGACCCCTAAATGTTGTAATCTCATTCACATTATATTTTGATTCCACTTTTTTCTCTATTTAGCGTCTACCACTAATCATATGATATATATATCAAAGATAGGGGAAAATCAATTATGCTTCTCTCACTGCCACTCCATGTCTTTCTCTTTCTCCTCACCTAAAAAATGGATTAATTTGTTCGTGATCATTAAAATTTAACGATTGTAACATTATGATCACTATATTACTTATAATAAAAAATAACTAAAGTTTTACTTTATAACAGAAGATTCATAAAGATCGAAAAATAAAAAATTCAGCTACTGAAAAAAATAATTCAATTTTTATTTTAATTGGATTAATATTATACAAATCGAAAAACAGTTGGATTGATGTTATATATAATCATATGGTATATATAAAAGATAAAGGGTTAATACATAAATTACCCTCTAAATTATTACCATTTGTCATATTTTCTATATGAATTAATTGCATATTAGATTACCTCCCCTAAACTATCATCATTTATCAGATTTTCTTTTTGAACTAATTGCATGTTAGATGATATCCTTAAACTTATTGAAAATATCATATTATCTTTCTGTATGATAATTATTAATTTACAATTGGCTCTTGAAAAACACTAGTCAAATAGTAATAAATGGATAATTTGATATTTTAATAAGTTTTGGGAGGATAATTTAATATTTTCAATAGTATATGATATATTTTTTACATTTTAAACATGTTCAAATGGTTAATATGATATTTTCAATAAGTTTAGGGAAATAATCTAAAATACAATTAGTTCAAGTAAAAAATTTGATAAACGGTGATAGTTTAGGAGGAAAATTATATTATTATCCCAAAGATAAATAGTGAAAAACCAATCCTACTTATATGCACCGTTAAAAAATATAAAATAAAATAAATAATAAATTAAAATAAAAGTTAGATTATTTTTTTGATGATCAAATTCTAGTAGATTTTTTGATTTTTCTATTAAAAAATAAAAATTAAATTATGTTTTCATTATAAATTATAATATAGTGATTATAATATTAAAATTATCAAATTTTAATGATTATAGATAAAATAACCCCTCAAAAATATTTATTATATGTCGTTTTGACCGGTTAAGATGTTAAATTGAAAACCATCTAAACATAGGGGTCAGTTTTACAAAAATCTATAAGTTTGAGCGTTAAATTATGTTTTAAGGCGAAATAAAAATTACTCATATGACGTGCCACAGCACATGCTTCCTTTCCCGGGAATTTTTTAAATTTGGTGTATTTTAAAAATATATTTGGGAAAATGGGGTTGTTTTTCGAGTATTTGGGGAAATGGGGCAGTTTATTCCATTCCCGCAATAAGTACCTGCGAAAATGGGAATGTGGGACCTAATGACTGGTTCAGATTCGCAGATGGTGGGGCCCTCAATCCAAGAGGCTGCGGAAATGGACTTGTATTTATTCCTCCCCATGTAACGAAAGAGCACAATTACCATAATGATAAATGTGCACAATAATAAACCCAAAGGTTTGGGTTTAATTCCCATGGAGAGCAATGTATTAAATTTTTTGTTATTTTTTAAGATTAAAATTTACAATTAATTTTTATACATTAATTAATTAAAATTTATAATTAATTTTTAAATTAAATAATTTTATAATCAATTTAAATAATTTTATATTATCTTTATTTTTTTCAACTTTTAAAAAAAATAATTATAAATTTTAATTTACAATGAAAAAAATTTTAAATTAATTTTAATTGAAAATTTAACTCTCATACCATTACTCTTATAATCTTCATGGGGCTGCGAAAATAAATTGAGGGCCCTATCATCTGCAAATCTGAACCAGTCATTGGGTCTCACCTTCCCATTTTCACAGATACTTATTGTGAAAATGAGATAAATGTTTCATTTTACCAAATATTCAAAAAATAGCCCTATTTTTTTAAATAAATTTTTAAAAGACACCAATTTTAAAAAAGCCCCTCCTTTCCCTACCTCCGTCGTTCAAACGCAATCCTTAAACCCTGCTCCATCCCCGAACTTTTCATTGAGAACTGATCAGTCATCAACATGTCTCTTCTTCTCAGATCACTACCTCTCTTAACCCTCCGCTATAAACCCTGTCTTCCTCTTCTTTCCTCTGTATTCAAATATCAATTTCCAAAAACAGCTCTTAGAAGTACCAGAAATGTTTCTTCTGTTTCTGCTTCCACTGACACACTCCAGAAACAATCATCAATACCCTTCAAAGATACTCTTGATTGGGTCTCGCGTACTGGGTTTTGTGGAGAATTGTCAGTCGACGATGTGGGTAAACGTGTTCGTCTTTGTGGATGGGTTGCACTCCACAGGGTCCATGGTGGAGTCACTTTTCTCAATCTTAGAGACCATACTGGCATTGTTCAGGTATTTATTTACTATCAGTAAGTTTGTGACCTTATACATACAATTTGGATAAATATAAGCAAAATCTTAGTTCATGGGCTGCTTTTGATTTTTAATTTATTGTTCAAAGGTTGCTTCTTTTTCTTTTTCTTTTTTCTTTAATTTTAATTTTAATTTTAATTTATTTTTATTTTCCTGGTTTTGATGGTCAAGTGGTGGAATTTCAGGTTACTACACTTCCTGAGGAATTTCCTGATGCTCATTCGATTATAAATGACTTGAGGCTGGAGTATGTGGTAGCTGTAGAAGGTGTTATTCGGTCACGGCCCTGTGAGTCTGTCAATAAGAAAATGAAAACCGGTTTAATAGAGGTAATATTCTATTCCACCGTGTCCATTTTTTGTCATTTTCTTTTTCTTTAAGAAAAAAAAAAGAGAATTGATTTGCTTTCCTCATTTCCTAGTTTTCTGCATGCTTATTGCTGTATCCTCCTATTCAAATGATTAATGTATAGTTGATGTGAAATTTACAAAAGAATTACATGGATGGGTGATGAAAAGATACCAATTCTATGATTTTTTTTTGAATGAAATTTTTCGTACGATGCTGATTATGTATATGACAGGTTGCTGCAGAGAATGTTCAGGTATTGAATACAGTGAGATCGAAGTTACCATTTTTAGTTACCACAGCAGATGATGCTAAAGAGTCTGTCAAGGAGGAGATCCGTTTGAGGTATGTAACAGGAAATTACTTTTGTAACAACCTTGCCATGGTTTATGGATATGAAGCATCACAGGTTTATGTGCAACGCATTTTCATACGATGCTAATTGGTCTTTGTGGTAATATCTACATGATATTTTACTTACCATTATTGAAGTGCAACTACAAAATTCTTCTAAGGCAGCACCTTGAAGTCATTGTTCTTATCATTTAATGTCTGCATTAGCAGCTTGAAGCTATTGTCATTAATTTTCTCTTATTCCATGCTGCTTCAATGATCTCTATTTGTAATATTCTTTTATGACTTCTGTCCTGTTACTCAAGAAAGTTGGTTATATTTGAGAAGACTACTTTTCCAAATTTGATTTTGGTTTATGATCAATAATTAATAACTGTCCTCCTTGTCTCTTTACCTGCTGATTCTGTTTTCCATTGACATGCTGCTAACTATAGTTAAGTATATCTTTTGAAATTCAAATTAAAGTCTGCTGAGGATCACAAGTTCACTTCTTTCCTTCATAATGTTTCAATTTTTTCTTTTTATATATGGATTTATGTATATTTAAGTTTACGTTGATAAAATAACTTGCTTATAATTGTAGATTTCGGTGCCTTGATTTACGGCGGCAACAAATGAATTTTAACGTGATGTTGCGCCACAGAGTTGTGAAATTGATTCGAAGATACTTAGAGGATGTGCATGGATTTGTGGAGGTATAACATGTGAAGCTTTGGAGATCATTTGCTTAATTATTTCCTTCTTTTTTATTTTTTCAACAAAAAGATGGATTTGATCGTGATCTTTTCATGGTTATAAGGTAGATTGAGACTCCAATACTTTCTAGGTCCACTCCAGAAGGTGCTAGAGACTATTTGGTACCGTCAAGAGTTCAGGTACTTGGCATTTATTCAATAGCCCTTAAAATTTTATGGAATGCTTGTATGACTTGGCATTTCATTAGCCTTTATCTTTAGTTGGATACTTTTCCATGGTTTGATGTTCTGTTTACTTTAATGTCTAATTTGAAGCCAGGAACGTTCTATGCTTTGCCTCAAAGTCCTCAGCTCTTTAAGCAGATGTTGATGGTCTCTGGTTTTGACAAATATTATCAAATTGCAAGGTAATTTCTTTTGGCTTTCTGGTCTTCATATTATGTAATTGTTGTAACTACAGTGTCGTTCCATTATGCACTTACATTATCTTTGTTTGTCATTAAGTTTATATGTGGCAAAGAGCAAGTGCCAAGGGTCCTATGCCTAATCTTGAATTTCAAGTCTCTTATTTATTTGTTTCCTCTAGGATGTGGGTATAATGGATGGGGAGGTTGCAATTTAGGCTTTCATTTGTAAGAGCAATGGAGTTAAGATTGTACTTTGTTTCTTTGTAGATGCTTTAGAGATGAGGATCTAAGGGCCGATAGACAACCAGAGTTCACTCAGCTAGATATGGAACTTGCATTCACTCCATTGGAGGACATGTTGAGGCTCAATGAAGATTTGATTCGACAGGTTTGTCATTTTTGCTTTATAGTTCATATTTTTTTAACAATAATATATTGCTAATATTAGTATAAGATGGAGAGAAGAGGAAGGAGATAGATAAGTTATTTTGTCTTCTTTGCTGTACATTATTTTAGATGGTTTCATGTGGCCTTGTTAGGTTGAAGGTTCTATCTTTTCTTGTCTTGGTGAATTGAGACAACTTACTTAGTTTCATTTGTTTTACATAAAACAACTCGTCCACCACAAATGTGTTTTGCGAGAATAATATTCTGGGGAAACAAATTATTCTCAATTTCTAATTGTCTGATTATAATATTGAAAATCAATCAAAAAGATTTTCTAGCATTTAATGGGATAATCCACTTGGGATTCAATTTTTTATTTTAAGGAATAATAAGTCATTCAACCAGAAAATATACCATTCTAGCTATTTGTGTGTATGCATTGTGCATTTAACATTTGCTTAAACTCCCAACTATCAATATATGTTTTATGTATGGCCTTCAAAGTATGTGATTTACAAGTTACATCTATTGCAGGTTTTTCTAGAGATTAAAGGTGTCCAGTTGCCAAACCCATTTCCAAGGCTTACATATGCTGAAGCAATGAGTCGTTATGGTTCAGACAGGCCCGATACAAGATTTGATCTTGAGTTAAAAGATGTAATGATCTTATTTGAAACACACACATATGCATATGTTGCAAATTTCATTGGTAATGTTTATCCACAATAGTTTCATTATTTTGTGAATTTGAGTATTGTGCATAAGCTACATTAAAGATTATATCAAGGCACAGCTGTTCAATCTCTACTTTTGGTTCATTATGTGATGCAGGTGGAAAAGAAAAAGTTATGAATTTAGAGAATTCCTTTTGTTTCTCTTTCTAGCAGACAGAGATTTTTGCTAGTTGAAATTGTTGTTGTAGTTGTTGGAATTAAGTTGATGGTCGATGTGAACAGCTATTGGATTGATGCTGTGGTTTGAATAGATTATGCTATCATCTAAAGCTTTCATTGCTCTAACACATACCTATTTCATTAAAAAAAAAAACAAAAAGAAAAACTGTTATTTGTATGATGTTAAATTTGTGCTAAGGATTTTTTGCCACTGATGCTGCAGGTGTCTGATAATTTTGTGGAGTCCCCCTTTAGAGTATTTTCAGATAGCTTGAAAAATGGGGGTATTATTAAAGTATTATGTGTACCATTGGGTGCTAAAGCTTATTCAAACACAGCTCTTAAAAAAGGTGATGTTTACAACGAAGCAATCAAATCTGGAGCAAAGGGATTGCCTTTTCTTAAAATCTTGGATGATGGTAAAATGATACAAATTCTTTCTAATTTATTCCTGGACTTTTATTGTCCTTGAACTATGTTATGATTTCAGTATTTCACTCAGATAGGTCTTAAATTGTAGGGGAGCTTGAGGGAATTCCTGCACTAGTGTCAAGTTTGGATCCAATGAATAAAGAACGGTTGTTAAGTCAATGCTCTGCAGGACCAGGAGATCTTTTGTTGTTTGCAGTTGGTCATCATGCATTAGTTAATAAAACTTTGGACCGACTTAGGCTGTTGATAGCCAATCATATGGGCTTGATTGACCGAGTATGTTCTTTTCCAAATGTGTGGGTTGGTGAATTTTGTAATGTGTAAAATGTTATTGGGCCAGTCTCTCTTAACATTGTTATTGTTCTGCTTGATATTAGTCCAGGCATTCAATTCTATGGGTGACTGATTTCCCAATGTTTGAGTGGAATGACACAGAGCAGAGGCTTGAGGTTTGACTTACCTTTCTTAGTCACTTGCAGATCTACTTGAAATAAATTATGGTGATTTGTTCTTTAAAAGTTTTCATGTTCCATCACCATGCAAGTATTAGCTATGTAATTTTTGTTCTTTCTCCATACAGCTATACCAATATGTTATCTTCCCAGGTTAAGGATTGGAACACTGGGCAATGAATTAGGAAGTCATAAATTATAGCTCCAAACCTTAAGCTCATTGTATATAGAGAGCCTTAAACCTCTTAGACTCATTAAGTAGAGAGAGTCTAAACCTCTATAATTTTGATAGAAATTGGATTGTGCTTATTTTGTTTCTTCGTTCTGTTGCTCTTTAAATAGAGTTTACATATTGGTGAAGTATGAAAACTTGTTGGAAATAGGAAAGCCAAAACATAAATTTCCAAGGAGGAAAACTATATTCTAGACATAAATGACTAATTTCCAAAACATGAAATAGAAAGAGGAATACTACTAAAAATAAAATTCTTCTAATAGTACTGCCATGGCCAGAATCTGTAACACAACATAATGTAACCGGCAAGCTTTTAACCTTATCTCAGTGAACTACACATGTAGTTTCTGTCATGGTTTCCTGCTTCTGTCATGTAACTCTTGTCATTTAACTCAATGAATTACACATGTAGCTTCTGTCATGGATTCCTGCCTCATGCATCTGCAGATGATTTTATGAATGCTATCATTTCATATTCTGGTTGGAATGCTTCAATTTGAATATGTAGAAGCATTCAGAAATAGTATACTCTTTGGTCCTTGTTTGGTTAGCCTTGGGTTGGATCGATGAATTGATCCTATGAAAGAGTGAAAAAGATCAAACTAGACTCATGTTTCCAGTCATTTATTAGGTTGTTTTCTGGGTCAGTCTTTATTTTTTTTAATTTTTATTTTATCATTGGAAGTTTTGTTTTACCCATATTCTTGAGTACTTCCACCTTTCTATGTATTATCTGAATCTGTTAACTTTCTTGCAGGCTCTGCATCACCCATTTACAGCACCCAATCCAGAAGACATGGAAAACCTTTCCTCTGCTCGAGCCCTTGCTTATGACATGGTTTACAATGGGGTTGAGGTAGTTTACCTTTTCTCTGTGCTGCAAGTTCAAATATTTTGCTTGCAAAATAATGACATTTCCTTTTCCAATTTCCTTTTTGTTGTACGGTTAGATTGGTGGAGGAAGTTTGAGAATCTATAAACGTGAAGTTCAACAAAAGGTTTTGGAAATCGTTGGTATCTCTCCTGAGCAGGTGATAAGACCCTTAAGATTATTTTGCAATAAGGTTTCATGAAGTTTTACTATGTTCCCATTCTATTAACTAGAAGATGCGCCAGTTTTTGTTGCTATTTATCATCTTCTTTGCACTTGTGATTCCTATATTTGATGGTAAAGTAGATTCATGGGACTGGCCCTGCTGTTAATCATCAGGAGGTTAGTTTGCATCTGGCTTAAAGGATCTTATAAAACTGATAATGAACACTGAAACACCAGAAAGTGGCTGAAAGTACAATTTATTTTCCTACCATAGTAGATATAGCTTGAAGTTAAGTATTCTATGTGACTATAAGATTGCTTGAAACACTGAAACAGTTGTGATAGAATGCCCAAACTAAAAGAGTTAAGCATGTATATGACTTGTGATCTTATAACTTTGAATACTTGGCATGAAAGATGTAATATGGAGTTTCTGTTTTGTTTGCAGGCTGAAGCAAAGTTTGGATATCTTCTGGAGGCTTTTGACATGGGCGCTCCACCACATGGTATAGGACTCTTCATATTGCTTTTCATCCCTATCTAATAACGCTAATGTTTGCATAGGCTGTGCACTTATTTCTCAAATCATTTTTTCTCTAGTAGAGATACTTATTACTGTAGTTTCCATTTCCAGAATCTACTTCACTGGTTTTGATATCTATATTTGCTGTTTTAGGGGGAATTGCATATGGATTGGATAGGTTGGTTATGTTGTTGGCCGATGCTAGTTCTATCAGGGACGTCATAGCTTTCCCCAAGACAACAACAGCCCAATGCGCGCTTACTCATGCTCCATCAGAAGTAGACTCACAGCAGCTGAAAGATCTATCATTTCATATTCAATAATTGATTTGTCACCCGTTCGAATATATTTAAATATTCTGGTTCAGTTCGGCTTTTATTTCCAAGGGATTATGTATCAGTGTCATTGAAAGGAAATTCTTTTTGTAGAACTACAACTCGATTCTTTTGATAGTGAAGTTGTTTGCAAAACTTCTCAGTTGCCATAGTTTTTCAGCAAATCATAGTTGCATCGAAAAGACAATAATCCGAGCCATTTGAAAGATATGATTCCTGAAGAGTGGGATAGAATGTAGAACAATCCAATAATATATAATTCCTCCAAATGATTGTATAGTGTGTAGGAGGAATATATCCTTAAACTTTCAAAGCAATAATTGAAGTCCATATGGGTATGACGTATATCTATTCCTATCTCCAGATTATGAATCAATTCTCAAACTTTAAGAATTAAAGAAAATCAATAATCAAGTATTTTCTTGAATAAATAAGCAAGAACTCCATAAACACATAAAAAGAGAAAGTCTGCATCCACCAAAGATCAATGTATGCCATGGAGGATAAATTTTCAACTTCCCCATTGGTTCTTTCATTTCTCCTTTTTGTCATGGCGTTCTTGTTCAAGAAAGAACGCCAAGAAGCAAAAATCTCTTACCAAGCCCACCTGCTCTTCCAATCATAGGCCATCTCCATCTCATCAAGCCTCCTCTTCACAAATCTCTCCATAATCTTTCAAATACTTGTGCTTATATATATATATATATATATATATATATATATATATATATATATATATATATATATATATATATATATATATATATATATATATATATCCTTTTTATCGTAAACAGTTTTTTTGTTCATAAATTATTCAAAATACGGCGATTTTACTATTTATTTTATATAACAATCAATCACATAATATTATATATTTTTAAATTATATATTAAAGGTAAATCTAGGGATAAGGCTCTCAACCATTTGAAATTGAGCAATTTTATCTTAAAGTTTTTGATCGATTTTTATTCTTAACATATTTAAAATGGTGAGATTTTATACCTATATTTTTAAAATAATAACTTGCTTCGTCCTATTTTATGTGTTAGTTTTAAATAAAATTCAAATTTCATTTATTTGCTGTTTTTATACTTCTAATATAATTTATTTTTTTCAATTTAATTTTCTTTTTGAATAAAAGTTAATTTATTTAGAATCAATTAGATTTAATAATTTAGTCAAAATTACGCAATTAATACTAAATTTAAGTGTAATTAATTTGTTTAAATTATTGTACAAATAATAAAAACGACAAATAAAAAAAAATAAAGCAAGTAATTCTTATCCTTAAACTTAACAAAATATATATATATATATATTCTACCCCTAAAATAGATGATAGTGACATCATGTGTGATTAATTGACGTATAAAATAAGTGAAAAATTATTTTATTTTAAAGATAAAATCAGTCAATTTCAAAAAATTCAGTAGCAAAAAAACACCACTATTCCTAAAATATATCATTTTGATTAATTTAATGGCAAAAATTAGAAATATAAGAGTAAGAACAAAATCATTTTATTGCACTGTTGGAGGATACAATGTGGCACCCAATACAGTTCTGCTTGTTAATGCATGGGCTATACATTTGGGATGATGCCCTTAAGTTTAAGCCTGAGAGGTTTGAGAGATGAAGGTGGTAGCCGTGAAGGGTACAAGTTGCTGCCATTTGGACTGGGGAGAAGCTCATGTCCAGGAATGGGTTTGGCCAATCGAATTGTAGGGTTTGCTTTGGGATCCATGGGTCATTGCTTTGAATGGAAAAGAGTAAATGAGCATCAAATTGACTTGTCAGAAAGTATTGGTGGCCTCACTTCGCGCAAAGCTCAACCATTAGTGGCCATGTGCAAGTCGCGCAATATCCTTCTTAAATAGATTTCACACTACCCGTCTTTCTACGGGTGTATTTGTGCGGTCCGAATCCAAATTAATTGGTCGAGGGACGGAAGTTCGATGTCGGACAGTTATACCGAAAAGAAAATATTGTGCCGATCAATAAATATGAGAATAAAGCTGCAAAGCAAATTTCTGTAAAACATTTTCATTTTCGTTTATGGGTTTGAGAAGGATCTTTTTATCAATAAACTGCCTAAATTATCAGCAGAATAAGCCATTGACCTGCCAAATCACTAGCTTCAGCAGCCTGATCGGCGTCGTCGCAAATCACAAATGAGCCAAATTGGAGTTTGCTTACTCTCCAAGCTTTATGATTTGCATGAAACTTGCATAAGAAAATATATCACATTGGCCATTCAACAAACACCTTGGCGACACACGTAAAGCCCATTAAAATAGATTCATAACATTCGATAATGTATTCTATCAAGAAACTAATCGAACAAGTAACCGACATTCACAGAATCCAAATCAAGCTTCTAACTTTGCGAAAGATTTGCAAGAAAAGCTAAAAATACAAAAATGGGAACTTGTATTAGAAACAAAAAATTCAAGATTTCACTTCTCTTGGGTCTCCTGTGAGTTGTCTACTACAGTGGAATCGCCGAGAGCACTATTTGCCTGCTGTTGCTGCTGTTCGGCGTTCATTAGCTGCTCCATGTCTCTTAGCCTAGTCCTAGCCACAGTAGTCACTAAAACTGCAAAAATAAAGAAAAAAATTTGGCATACGTGTGTGTAAATACAGAGTGAAAATCAGAGTGAGAGTGAGTATATACTGGCGGCCGTGGCAATTGTCCATATCCAGAGGATCTTGAGGCCAGGACTTTTCTCCCTCGGCATTTTTCTAAGGAAAATGTGAAGTTCTGTCTCTTTTTTTGTCAGCTCTGCGCACAATTAGAAGACCCTGTGATCTGTATAGGGCCTGGATGCTAATAAGCTTCTGAGCCCAGCCCAAATTAGTTTTACGGGTTAACGTGTAAAAATATCTTTAATGCTCGCTAAAAAGAGCAATATTATCCTTAATATTTAATTACGTGCAATATTATTACTAAAATTATCAAAATAGTATAATTTTAATTTTAAAGTAATGAAACCGTTAGTTTGACCGTATTCCGTTTTTTAACTGTTACGTGTATACATTACACCATTTTGATGGAATGACATCAAAATAAATATGATTTATGAATAATTTTAGACAACTAGCGATAATAATCACATCATAGTTTATAATTGGATTTGTCTATAAGCTGTTTATAAATAAATTATATTGATGTAATTGAGTAGCATTGAGAATATTTTTATTTAACATTTGAAACTAATAATTTACCACTCATTTGTAAAAAGGAAGAGTCAGAAAACATATGTTATCAACAGCACTCGAAATCTATTCAAAGATTTTGCAAAGTTACATCTTTTTTTACAGGAATGATAAGAAGAGCCTTGCAATGGCCTGACTAATTGGCACAATTTTAAATTTTCCAATTCAAGGACACTGACAATGAAAGTTATGTATTGGAAAAAATGTGTTGTATCATTTAATAAATTGAATGAATCATTTTACATTATGTGGAATAATTGATCTTTGCCAAAGAATGATTGAAAGAAGTCAGCAATGAAGCAAATCTCTGTGAAATGCAGTCCTACTTATAGGAAACAACATCTGTGCAGCTCCTTCTGCCTTCATTATTGGAAATATGATTCTTGATGCACCCTACAAAACAACATGCAAACCATTTCAATTATAGGAATGCACTTTAAAGAATTTTGTTGTTTTCCATATAAAGTGGACATGTAATATGAAAGATGCATGTTACCGAGATCAATTTAATTCCAGCCCAAATGCCTTTAGGTGTAGGAAATGGTACTATCAACCGCCCAACTCCATAGATAGCTACAGAAAAGAAATGCAGCACTAGATTTACAGGAGATGGATTGAGCCCTGAGAGCAGAGATATTGGTCCATTTGAATATACACCACCAAGGCTAAGGTAATCGAAACATGCTTCCCGCATTTCATTTCTTGCTCCATCTTTTGATGCTGAGAAGACCTTGTAAAGGGCGCCTGCCAATGTGTTTATGGTGGATGCCATTGGCTGCAGCAGAACAAGAAAGCACTCTGCTTATTACTGATTTATAATTAATGATTATACAAACCATGACTAAATGGAATTGCGACAAACCTTTCGAAGAGTATAAAAGGATTGGAGGGATTTGCAAAGCTTGGATGCATCATTTAGATTATGGAAAGGCCTGAGAAGATCACGTAGTAGGACGATATCAGAGAGTGCAACAGTCATTCCTCCTCCTGTTAATGGATGTCTCATGTTGAATGCATCTCCTAACAGCAATGCACCTGGTGTTGCTCTAGCTGAAGCTGCCATACTTCTGTTTGTCATTGATCTTATGTTTCCTTTCTCAACTGCAGCCATGAAAGCATTGTATAGCTCAGAAGGTATCTGGTGAGCCACCTTGGTTTTCAAGTATTCAGCTAATTCTCCATTGGAAATGGAGGGTACTTTTTGGCCTGGTATGTCGACCAGACAACGGATCTCTGTGCTGCTAATAGGATAAAACAAGATGGGTGATGGGTCAGCCAGAACAACATGGCCATGGTTTGCATGAGGAAGATCACAGTTCTCCAGCACCAATGCAACGAAACAAGAGGGTATATCAACCTGCAGAATATTTTTTTTGAGCTTTATTAATCTCGATTTGCTGTTGTACAATCTTTACTGAGCGACATTGCATCCTAATTTACCTTTGGGTTGCAGAGAGAGCGGCGCAAGTTTGAGAAACAACCATCACATACAATAGTAAGGGGAGCATAAGCACTCATCTCTTGACCATTTCTAGTCCTGTAATTCACTCCTTTTACAGTTCCCTTTTTCTCAACTAATGATGTCACGGTTCCGTGCTCTAATCTTACACTACATAGAAGATGAAGAAACAATATGATTAATACTTGTACCAATCATTAAACAAGATTATTTTAAGTATTCGCCGAAGATTACTTGGGAAGAGAAGCAGCCTTATGGCGCATTCTTTGAATGAAACGACCATTGTGAAAGCTTCTTCCAGATACATTGGACTTAAAACCTTCTAAAGGATAGGAAAGTTTGGTACTTTTGCCATCCTTGAAAATTGCATATCCAAACACTTGTTGAGCATCAATCTCTTCTACACAATCTATAAAACATAACATATGAATTACAAAACTTGAAGATGGTCAAGAGATGGATACTAAATATTCTAAATTGATTGCATACCTTCAAGGCCTAACTCAATGAGTTTTAGATAGCCACCAGGCTGTAAGAGTTCACCAACAATTCTATCAGGCTCATTCAAATCTCTCTCTATTACTTGAACTCTGCGTCCATCCTGCAATATGAAACCATAAGATTTCGAAGTCAAGCTCAAGAAAATAGCCAGAATTATCTAAGACCACATAATTATGCAGCGGTCACATATAAACTTACCTTGCCAAGAGCATAAGCAAGAGCTGAACCAGCAACACCAGCCCCAACTATGATTACTTCAGGATATGAATCTATCTCGGACCGCCCCATTTCTTTGGTAGAGCTACCCAACAAAGATTCATCTTTGACTTTCTTCATTGAATCTCTGCTATTCTTCTTTTTTCTTAAGGTAGAAAGTAGAACCAATGCCCAAATTGAAGCTGTAATTCCTTCCAAAATGAGCATGTAATCCATGTTAACTCTAAGATTGATTGGTAGTTCTTGTCAAGTAAGAGATATATTTCTTGCTGTTTTTAAGAAAAGTTATGTGGTTTTTATAGGGTGTATAGATAGTTCAAGTTATTGTTAGTCAAAGAATTGCCAAAGAATCAATTTTCCTGATTGACTGAATTAATGAGTCTAATATTTTATTCTGCTACGTCTGCGGAATACTTTTGACTGAATAAATTAAAATCATCAAAGCTTAAAAAACATACTTCAAACGAGATTGAAACCATGGGAGCCAAAGCAGACAAGACAAACAGAAACAGTCCATAATTTAAAACACAAGCTAAGAAAAAGGAGAGGATAAAAACAAAATATAGGATAAAATTAGGCAGCATGCTGCTTTGATTAGCATTCTTCTTTTCTTTGAGAATGTGGCTTTGAAATCTACTTTGGAAAAAGACAATGTATTTATGATGGTCAAATCTCTATTTTTGACGTCACCTGGAGAAGCAACAATTCATAAGTCCTATACTAGACTGAATTTCATTTGTTTATATATCAAGATCATTGTAGTTTCTATATACTTGTTTCCAGATATGTAATCTGCAGCTGTAAAGAAGAAAAAAGCAAGCAATTAAGAGACTAATAATTACTCATTTTAATAATTCAATACAAGTTTCTTGACAGTGTGATGAGTTCATACTTAATATAAAACAGAGACAAAAATGATCTCAAAGTTATATTAAAAAAAAAGATTATGATAGATTAGAATTTAATCGAGATTAATTGCTGACAATAATGGAGATTAGTTTAAAGCTCACCTAACACAAAAGGCTAACAAGTAATTTTTTATATATGGCCGGCCAGCTTGCTTCACTTGAGTCGCTCATCTCCAACTAATCCAAGTTTTTATATGGAGAAAATCATAAAGCCAAATCAACAGGATCATTGCAACTCCAACATATAGCCAATAATTTTACTAAAATAATTTCTAATTCTATTGTTTTCTTTATCACAAAATGTAGTTCTGCTAGCTTAATTTCTTTTATAAAAGCCAATTAAATCTTCTTTCTTTTCAGCTTCTATTCAAGGCAATCATGGCTGCTGAAACTCATAAATCACATATATTTTTCTTTCCCCTCATGGCTCATGGCCACATGATACCATTAGTGGACATAGCCAAGCTCTTTGCTTCAAAAAACCTCAAGACTACCATAATCACCACTCCTCTTAATGAACCTCTGGTTTCCAAGCAGATCCAAAGAACCAAAAACTCGGGTTTCGATATCAATGTTCAATTAGTTCAGTTTCCTACCGTTAAGGTTGGATTGCCAGAAAGATGTGAAAATGTGGACTTCCTCAGTTCAAACCAAGTAGGTTGGGACATTATAGATAAATTCTACAGGGCCACAACTTTGCTTCAGGAACCCCTGGAGAAACTCCTGAGAGACATCCGTCCAGATTGCCTTGTTGCTGATATGTTGTTTCCTTGGGCTACTGATTCTGCATCCAAATTTGGAATTCCCAGGATTGGTTTTTATGGCCAATGTTACTTTGCTTTGTGCACTACAATATCTACTATTCAGTATGAACCACATAAGAAAGTTCCATCGGATTCGGAACCCTTCATCATTCCTAATATTCCAGGAGAAATACAGATGTTGCCAAAGCAAATGCCAAGTTTAGATGAGAGACCAGATAGTGAGAATGACTTTATAAGACTGTTCAAGTCAGCCAACGAATCAGACCCCAAGAGCTTCGGAGTTTTTGTGAATACTTTTTATGAGCTTGAGCCTGCATATGCTGATTATTACAGAAACGTACTTGGAAGGAGAGCATGGCATATCGGCCCAGTTTCACTTTGCAATAGAGATAGTGAAGATAAAGCACGAAGAGGAAAGGAATCGTCCATTGATGAACATGAGTGCTTGAAATGGCTGAATTCCAAGAAACCCAGTTCTGTTGTCTATATATGTTTTGGTACTATAACCAATTTCAAAGCATCTCAGCTTAAAGAGATTGCAATTGGACTTGAATCTTCTGGACAAAAATTTATATGGGTTGTCAGGAGGAACAAGAATCCTGAACAAGACAATGAAGAATGGTTACCTGAAGGATTTGAAGAAAGGATGGAAGGAAAAGGACTGATAATTCGAGGATGGGCACCACAACTGCTAATTCTTGATCATGAAGCGGTAGGAGGATTTGTGACTCACTGCGGATGGAATTCCACACTTGAAGGAATAACTGCTGGAGTACCAATGGTGACTTGGCCTATAGGAGGCGAGCAATTTTTTAATGAAAAATTGGTTACTGATGTATTGAAAATCGGTGTAAGTGTTGGTGTTCGGGAATGGACAATTTATGGTGATAGCATTGTAAAGAGTGAATATTTAGAGAAGGCTATAAATCAGATAATGGAAGGTGAAAAAGCTGAAGAAATGAGGAAGAAAGCGCAGGCATTTGGAGATATGGCAAGGAAGGCTGTTGAAGAAGGTGGATCATCCTATTCTAATCTGAATGCTTTGATTGATGAACTCAAGTTGAATTTTAAATGAACTTATTAGCAAGAATCAGCATTATTCATCGAGAAACAGCAATTCATAAGTCCTATATCAATTCTTGTAAAATCTTGCAAATTTGGAAGCTATTTAGAGTGAATTTCATTTGTTTCTCTATATATCAAGAACATTGTAGGTTCTAGTTACTTGTTTCCAGATATGTAATCTGCTGCTGTAAAAAATAGTGAAGGACTAATTGAGTCAACCAGCATCATGTTTGCTTGAATTTCAACATCCTTCTTTAGCTCTTCCAGAGCATCCCGTAGTTGTTTTAGTTGATGAAAATGAAGTTCATGCATTGGATTTTCCCACCAGCATAGCTCATGACCAGATTCTGTTATTCGTTTGAGTGCTTCTGCTTGTTTTTTTCTCAGCTTCCAACCGATTAAGAACCAGTCTTAATTGCATATTGAGCTTATCAACATTCGAATTTCGATGAGTTTTGCAGCAGCATTTTTGATTGGAAGAGGATTTGGAGCAAGAAATCGATTTAAAATGGAATCAACATGAGGATGAGCGAATGCAAAGGGCTTATGAGCAGGGGAGAATACTACTATTGCAATTTCAACTGGACAGAGTGTGGAAAGCTCACTGGGTTTGTTGAGAAGTCCTGATATACGTTTGGAGAAGGTAACCTGAAGATGATTTTTGTTTAGAATTTTCACCATTGTTGAAACTTAGGAAGCAAAGAGATGAGATGAAAGAAGTTTCGTTGTTGAGTTGTTTGGCTAAATAATTTTGTACTGATTAATCAAAGATTCGGAGGTTATATAATATTTTGCTTTTATTGTTAATCTTTATAAAAAAAGCAACAAATTGAGCTCTGAAACTAAATGCCAATGCTTTGTATTGTTTTTTTTATGTCATTTTTGTTGTTTTTATATGAATTAAAAAATATTAATTAGACCTAAATGTCATTTTTATTGTTTTTATATGAATTAAAAAATATTAATTAGACCTAAATTTAGTATTAAACTGCATAATTTTGATAAATTATCAAATATAATTAGTTATAAATAAATTAATTTTTATTGAAAAATAAAATTAAAATGGAAAAGAAAATTAAATTATATAAAAAGTCTAAAACCGACATATACATAAAATTTAAATTTTACTCAAAAATGATATATAAAAGAAAACAGAAAGAGTACATGATAGAACAATTTATTGCAATTATATTTATCTTTAATTCTAATAATTAATTCCTCAGATTTTACAAAAACCACATTTGATTCCACAATTGCACATTTTCATGTTCGATTAACAATGGTTGCAATACTAAATTTGCAATTAAACATACATAATGTGGAGAGTTAAGTTAAATCATGAAGTGTCATCACTTAATTTTAACTATTCCCTACACCAGGTGCACGGCACCAAGCCACTGAAACTATATATGTGTTCATTTTTACAGTCCAACCGGTTAAATTAATTTATTTATTATTTGAGAATTTAATTAATTAATTAATTAATCAATTGTAATTATTTTTATTAATTTTTTTTTCTCTCCCATTGGAGGCTTAATGGATAGAATTTTCACTATTACTTAAAAGATATAAAATATAGCTCATGAGTTATGACCTAAGCTGCTCTTATCTAAAAGAATTAATTCTTGAATAGGGATTTTATAGAAATTATCTTGATTTCTATTTCATTATTTTTTTTACATCTATCAATTCACAAGTATGCCTCAGGCTCCATGAAATAAAATTAATTTACTTCTGAGGGTCCATTGTCGAATTAAGGTATGAAAATATATACATTATGATAATCACTGAATGCAACGTAATTAATATTCATTAATCAAGCAAATATCACTTTGATTAGAATTATTCAATTTTAACCATAAACTAACGCAAGCATACTTTTATTTATACTTACTAATTGTAATTACTCATCATCATATGCGACACTCATTGTGCATACATTACACACGTTTAGAGTTTTTTTCAGTATGAAAATAAATATATAATTTCTTCTAACAATATAAATATAATTTCACGTTCGGAGTTTTTCGGTATGAAAATAAATATGTAAGTGCATCTAATATAAACAAATTGAAGTTCCTTTAGTAATGAGAATTACACATTAATTTATGAATGCTGATAAATTTCCCTTCATGATATCTAACATACGTTTCATGATTAAAAAAAAAATTAATATTGTCTTTGTAACTTAGACAACAAAGATTCTTGTCTCATTATGAGGAAAAGCAAAAATATATGCATATATAGCAATATATAATAATCAAATACAGTGCATATACTACACGTATATAAATATTTTGTGGCATAAAATTGCAATGACAAGAAGAATTTCCAAAAAATGCAATATTTGTGTCGATTCATGGAAAGATGTAGCCAACAAATGTCGAAATTTAACTCTAAATAATCAAACTGTTTACCATTTTTGTCAATAGGCAATAGATTCTAATAACTCCAAAGCTAGTAATCAAATTAATCCTGCAACTGGCTAAAATCTTGCCTAAGAAACACAGATTTTACTTGCCTAAACTTTGTTCAATTTTATAAATAACTAAATATAAAATAATATTTTTATAACTTTTTAATTAAAATTTAAACTATTTTCTCTTATAATTCTATCCCTTATCTTCACGAAACTTTAAAAAACTCATACTATTGATGGAAATTTATTTTTAATCTAAATCAGGTTTAGACAAGTTTTATAGACTAAATATATAGTAAATTACTACATATGCATGTTAACCACCACTGCACTCATTTTGTAACGAACTTTACAGAAGCGACAACATATTATTGGTCCGGTATATAAAAAAGAAAGTAAAAATACAGAACTCGATCCAAGATTATGGAAAAATCTTGCCTACATGTCAATGAATTTTTAATGGATTAAACTCATATAGTGAATCACTATATATAATAACATCTTCTCTACAATTTTCAACTTTTTTTTTTAATCCAATGTAGCATTATGTTATAATTAGTTTGGTTTATAAATTAGTTTATCGAGCACCTGATTTAGATAAGTTTTTAACAAAATCAATAGAGTGATCTAACTAAAATGATTGGAGGGATAGAGTTAATTATTCATTGTTTTTATTTTATTACTATAAGCGAAACATAACGCCTAAATACAATAATAAATATCACTAGAAAAAATTGTATCGAAAACTTTTCATACTTTCAATCAAATACTAATCATCAGATTAACTGTTAATAGTATTTTAATTCAATTAATTTGGATGGATATCAAACAAAAAATGTGCAGTGCAATGACTTACAAAGACAATAATTAAATTATATGAAAAATAATAATAATTTACAATTTTAATTTCAAATTTACTAGAATAAAAGATATTTAGTAATTTTATTGGTGGTCCAAACAAAAATGTATGCATGCATGTATATATATATATATATATATATATATATATATATATATATATGTCCAAGAAAAGAAAGATAGTAAACAAGGACAGCTTTGATACTAAAAATCTAAACCTAGAAATCATATAAATACCCTTCACATTCACTCATTCTAAACAAAAAATTTCACTTAAAATTCTCTAGTTCTTGAAGTTAGTATAGCAATGGTGAGGCGAAGTAAGGGGAGGCAAAAGGTGGAAATGGTGAAGATGCCAAATGACAGCAATCTTCAAGTAACCTTCTCGAAACGCCGCACAGGGCTTTTCAAGAAGGCGAGTGAGCTTTGCACTCTTTGTGGTGCTGAAGTCACCATCGTCGTCTTCTCGCCGGGGAAAAAGGCTTTCTCCTTTGGCCATCCGGCAGTCGACACGGTGGTTGAACGTTTCCTCACCCGCACCGTTCCTCAGCCTTCTCCCACCATGCAGCTCATTGAAGCTCACCGTAACGCTACCGTCCGTGAGCTCAATGCTCAGCTAACTCAGGTATTATTATTATTATTATTATTAAGTTACATGACTGATATTATCAACTTGAGTTGGTTTGTTTTGAAGAGAAAAATGAGTTGATTAAGTTTCTACATCGCAGGTAATCTTTCTTCAAGAAAATCATAGTAATTTATTCATAAAAAAATGATTGTCTAATCTACAGTTTCATATCTATTTATTTTTTATGTAATAATATATTGTTAGTTTAATTTAATTTATAATGGATCCGATTATACAAGAAATTTATTTTATGATAACTATAAATTAAAATTTTTAACTAAAAATGATTGTTTATATCGGATGCCGTGAATTAATGTTTTATAATTTGATTCGTAGAAGTCATTTATTCTCATTTTTATTATTTGAAGTTGGCTTTTTACTTAAATAAAAACATGATATCAAATTAGAATGAAAATTTCTTATTTAGGGTTTATAATACTTTTCGATCTATTTTCCCTAAATATTTTTTTCTTAAAAAGAAATCAGTTTTACATCTCTGGTAGTTAACACTATATTTTTCGATTTATTAATGGATAAATTAAGCTGATATTAATAAGAATCTACGAAAAGATACATATGATATATTTTATGTATGCAAGATATTTTCCTCCTACAAAGTTAAAATCAAAATCCTCAGGTAAGTATCATATTATTAAGATATACTAAGTGCTAGTTCCATATTGGGATTGGCATGTTTTTGTTGTATTATTCATTTATTTTTTAACCTTAAACGAAATAAAATTATGTCAATCAAATTATTAAAATATAATAAAATAATTTTGGTTGATAATTTCAGTCACTTGATAAAAGAATACTCCAATTGAATTTTGATGGAAAGAACTCAATAGTCAATCCGTGAAAGAGAAAGGATAAAATGAAAAACTGAGTGTCTATAGACTTAAAAAGCATAATTAATGGTTGAACTTGAACCAATAGTTAGTACCTGACCCTAATGTATTAAATGTGCTAAGCAAATTCATTACAGGTAATAGATAGTAGCAGTTAATTATCAATAATATAACGCCTATCAGTTACAACTGACTTTTAAATGTTGTATTTAGACAAAAATTTGGACTCTAGGCGAACTTTATGAGTCCAAACTACGTAGTTGATTTATCATGAACTATGTTATTTTTTTCCATTATATAGTTTGCCAAAAATGGAGTGAGAAAAGGGTACTTTGAAAATTTTCTGCTAATAATCAAACAAAGCGTAACAGGTGTTGCACCAACTGGAAATGGAGAAGAAAAGAGGAGAAGAACTTGCCCAAATGAGGAAGGCAAGTATGAATCAGAACTGGTGGGAGAAGCCAATAGATGAACTGAACATGACACAGCTCCAGCAGTTAAGCTCATCCCTGGAACAGCTAAAGCAGAATGTCACAAAGCAAGCTGATATGCTTCTCATCCAAAGCTCACAAGCCCCACAATTCTTCCCTTCAACTTCCAACAGTGGACCGCTTCTCAATTTCGATTCCAAGAATGATGTTTTTGGTCCAAATAACATGCCTTCTTATGGCTATAATCTTGGGTATGGACGTGGGTTCTTTTAAGCTTATGTTGTTAATTGGTTGGAGTTGAGTCTTAGCCTCAGACACAGACACAGACACAGTTTCTAGTTATGGTCGGGGATCGACTGAATGCTCACCCTTCATGGACACAGTTATGTTTTTTCCTTTTGTCATGTAGTAAACTAGCCTTTAATTATTTGGCTTCATAATAATAAGAACCTTATAATACATCCTTTCTTTTGCATTATTTGACCATTATCATATGATGGTAGCATATATAAAGAAAAGAATTACTGAACCAGATTATGAATTTATTCATTAACTGATATCCATGATAAATGTAAAAGTCCGTATATTAATAATCAGAACGATAAAAATTTCAGGTTGAAATTCAATTCAAGTTAGCTTTTACAAACTAAAAACATCATATGCATGTGCTGATATTTGACGTGCAGTGATAAACTTTCTGTAACGAGTTTAAAGGCTTATTTGTTACTATTTATATATGATATTTTCGTTCTTTTTCTATATGAAATCACAATTAGTTATATGACTTTGAAATTCGAAGAAAAAACTTTAATGGATTTGAGTTTTCTGAAAAATCTTTTTAAAGTTGTTCTTATATAAAGATACAATAGTATACTCGAATTTGAAATTTTTCAATATATTATGATAAGCATTTACTGTTAAAATATTTTATACAGAAAAATCTATTTACTGTTTAATATATAGTGATGAACTTTCCATGATGAGTTTGGAGACGTTTATATAATTACAAAATAGAAATGCAATGCATTCACTTTTACAAAAATTAATTTTGTGGATTTGGACTTCTCACAAAATATATTCAATTCATATTACCTTTTACAGACTTTTTTACGTTTAATATATAAGATGATCCGTGATGAGCTGAGAAATGCATATGTAATTTGATATATTTAACCTTTTTTTTTATATATATTAGTAGGAACATATTTGTTTCCAAATATCACTAACGGAAAAGTCAACTCCAATAAAAAAAAAAGAAAAATTATCGTTACTAATGGAAAAGTATTAGCAGGTAATAATTAAAAATTATCTATTCCTTTAACAGTAAAGAAATTAGCAATTTTTTCAATTCAATATTCATTCATTTTACCTTTGAAAATATAAAAATAAAAAATAGCATGATAAAAATTAAGATTGTATATCCGATCAATTCATTTATTATTAATTTTAAATTTTTAAATATTGAATTAAATATCCGATCGGTTTATTTATCGTTAATTTTAAACTTTTAAATATTGAATTAAATCGATTAAATCAAATTTTTATAAAACATTAAATTAATTGAATTAAAATTGAAAAATCGAACTGAATTGGTAAATTCATTGATGCTGCCATCTAGCATTCCATTATGGGTCGGTTTTGCAGTCATAGCAATAATAGTAGAATATTTCGGTCCATGCCATTTACGGAAAATTCCAACTCATTTTGGGCTGTAGAAAGCGAAGTGAAAGCAGCAACCGCATTGGCCCGACCTGTAAGGCGATATTATAGATACTGAATCTTTTCTGTCCTGTATGCGGACTTTCATACTTGTGGATACGCACAATTCCCAACAGATAACTTACTGCTTAGAACCCTATTTCCTTCAAATTCGTTTCTTTCCCGTCGATTCTCCTCTTCTTCATCTCCAATATCCTGGTACCAGTTCTAATTCATTCAATTTCTCATTTTAATTTCGGTTTTGATTTCAATTTCACCCAAATCTGTTTATTCTGATTTTTTTTGCAGCTAATCGAAGTTATTATGGCTGTTACCATAAAACAAATGTCTCTGATAATCGGCACTCTTGGGCTACTGTCTTTCGTCTTCGGGATAATTGCTGAAAACAAGAAGGTATTTTGATTCAATTCCTTTTGGGTTATTTGAGTGTTATCCAATTTAATTAATTCTCTGTTATCTGTTTGCTTCTTTGGGGTTGAGACTGAATTTGAATATCATTGTTAAAGTTTCCTTCTTTTTTAATTTTTAAAATTACCCAAATTTGTAGCAAGTAATCGCTTGCAATTTTGCAAGTGAGGCTGAGGAGGAGGATAATAATAAGAATGACAGATCTGATCTTTTAAACTAACATCAACAGAATTTTCAGTTTCTAATTGAAATTACATGCTAAATTATTCTGAATTTTTTATTTTTCAAAATTGTCAATCAACTACTAATTTGATATCCATTTCACATCTCCTTCCATGGTCAAAATTCTAACTAAAAATAAAACATATTTAAGCTGCAAAATGCAACGACAGAACCCAGAATATAATTGGTAGAAGTATGGCCTCTGTGCTGAGGATTATTGTGTTCCACATACAAATTTTTGCCCAGAAGTCCCCTAAAAAATCAAATTGGTATAATTTTTGACCTATTGGCTATTTCATATTTAGTACCAAATCCAAATGTTTCATTATTGTATGTTGACACGTGTTTGAATTGTAGATATCTCGTCTGCTTCTATATTGATATTTATGTGAATTATTTGTACTTGAAATCCATGCTGAAGTTGGGAATTCATAGCTGAGAATTGGAAACTATTAGATATGGAGAAGGCAAGGGAGCAAAATTATGTGCTCATCTATTTAATGATACAATCAAAGAGTTTGGGTTGTGTAGTCTTATGTAGTCGATACCTTTGCTTCTATACTAATTCAATTTTTCGTGTTTTCAATTACATGATGGTTATCATACTCGTGATAAATCATGTCAGCTTTAAGTTCTGTGTCTACATGCATTTCATTAATGGTTTTTGTGTTTTTATAGCCTGCAGCTGGAACTGCAATTCCTGGAAAAGGCGTGACTATTTGCAAGTATCCATCTGATCCCACTGTGGTCTTGGGATATCTATCTTTTGGATTTCTTGTAGCATCTGCAATTGCCGGGTTTCTCTCTCTCTTTTATCCCTACAAAGGCAAATCTGTTCCTCAGTCTGCATTGTGGCAAAGCACCACTTTTGTTGTATTTTTCAATATCGCTGTGTAAGTATACTTTTTCTTGCATTGTTATCTGGTTTTCTCCATCTAGGTAATTAAGTATCAATGGATCAATGAGCTACTTTAATGCCAAATGAATAATTCGGCTCACATATTATTCTAGGCAAGTTGATCAATGGTGGAAATGATCCGTAGTTAGCACAACTGAAAATCAAAAAGCCTTTCTTTTATTACTCCATCCTTGATTGGTGTGGCAATGAATGCCTCTTATGCAAAATTAATCATATTAGGGAATTGAATGGACTCAGCGCCCCTGATTGCCTTGGATTAGGATTTTTTGTCTCTTTTATCGTCTGTCTTCCTCCTGCTCTTACTGACCACTTTTTGTTCGTGTACTTATGCCAGTTTTACTACTGGACTAGCACTGGCTTTGGTGTTATGGCCAACAATCACAGAGCAACTTCACCTGAGTAACAATGTCCATCATAGTGCCAAAGCAGATTGTCCAACGGCTAAGACTGGTCTGTTGGGCGGGGGTGCTTTCGTTTCACTTGATTCATCGCTCTTCTGGTTAGTTTCCTTGATGTTAGCCAACAACGCGCGAGAGGACTACTTTGGCGATGTGGGAGATGATTACAAAGGCGCATTGTAACTTCACTGCACCAAGAACAGAACATCCTGAATTGTCTTTGGTGTTAGAAATTCATTGCTAGATAAATAATTTTCTGTTAGCTTTACAAGTGAACTCTAGAAAATATTGATGTGAATATCTCTCTATTGTTCATCTTCTGCAATGTGGACCTGCGGGAAATTTCTCCTCTGATCAATTCAGTTTTATATTTTACTTTACAGTGGTAGTGGTATGCAAGTTTATAGGGGTGTGATTCAAATTACTGTTAACATAATATTGTTTTGGCAAAATGTGCAAAAATGTCGTTAATGTTTATCAAAAAATAATTTTGGCCCTAAAATTTAGTTACGTACAATGTTTCTAAAGTTATCAAAATATTGCAATTTTATTTTTAAAATAACGGTATTGTTAGTATAATGTAATATTGTCAAAATAGTATAATATGTTCATTTCAATGGTAAAAATAAAAATATGGTTAAATTAACGATTTCGTTATTTTAAAAATAAAATTATATTATTTTGATAAATTTATAAATAATATTGCATGTCGTTGAATATTAGGAGCAAAATTGCTCGTTTTGGTAAATATTAAGGGTATTTTTGCACATTAAACTTATTGTTTTTAGATGTTATTCTAAATACTAGTTAGATGATAATTATTTTACATCAGAAGGGCTTTCTTGCTTATAATTTTCTGGTGTGCCTTTTTTAATTAATTTATTTGACATGACAAATTCAATCCATTTATCAAATAAAGAATTAATGTTATCAAATTAAGTAAAATGGATATAATTAACAACATTCGCTCTGTAAACAGCAATAACCTCGGTAAATCGAAAGTGGATAAACTATTTTTTAATTCATAATTAATTGCTAAATTTATTTTACAAAGTTTATGAACATTTTTGTGCAAACTAAATTTATATGTTCATTTATGGGCAAACAATAATATCTGTCATTTATTATTATTTTAATAGTTATATAGCCCTGGCAAGTTCATCCAATTTGGTTGGTGATTTTCTCTTTCATTGCTTTTATTAGATAATTATTTTATTTTCTAAATTCTAAGTCAAATTAGAAGCAGATTACTTTCGTTCTGTTAAATACCCAAGTTTTTCTAATTATTTTTCTATTCAAGATCAATGAATCCTGCATATCTAGTCAGGAACCTTTTCATGATTAATGCGTTTGGAAAAAAATATTAAAAAATATTAAAAAATTGATATGGTTTGAAAATAATTTGAAAAATTTAGATTGATTTAAAATCCTTACGTATTTGCTGTGAATTCTGAATGTGAAGCCCATACAAGAAAATTGAGATTGATTTAGAATTCATATGTATTTGCTGTAGATTCTGAATGTGAAAAATACTAAATACTTGAAGAATGAAGGAAGCAATTGGAGAACCGGGAGGCCAAATTGAAGGAATAATTCAGACGTTTGTTTTATTGTATTATTTTTCCATATTTATTTTAATTAAATGAAAATTTCATTTCATATCTACTCTATTACACACATATAAAGTTAATTTACAACAATTATGTTTAACAATAGACAATATGAGTATGATAATAATTAAAAAAGCAACTTCTAAAAGCTTGATTGGATAAACCAGCTTGACTAGAATATATCTTTTTATTATGATCAACATTTTCATAATTACTGCAGTGTGTAAAATTTTTACATTCTCGTCGATCCATCTCATTACGAATTAGTATTATTTTAGATCGACCTTTTCTTTCTTTGAAGAACCATATCAGATATAAATTTAGGACCATAATACTCAGGTAAATAAAATGTTATGATCAGTTTTGTACGTAGCTATATTAGCTCTTAGACCCCTTTATCCACAACAATAATTAACTCCAGAAATGTATAATCATCATATTCTCTTAATTTTTTATAAATAATCTCTACATCGTCGTATGTCAAATTTATTGATACGTGATTGTAAATTGGATACTTGTATATAATTCTGGAGACCACGTTGTTGATACCTAATTCCAATTTTACGTGAATTTTATGCATTAGTCTGGCCTCCCGATCCTCCAATTCCTCCATTCATTCTTCAAGTTTTTGGTGGATCTTGCATTTAGAATTCGCAATAAATAAATGCGGATTCTAAATCAACCTCAATTTTTCTATTTATTTTCAAATCACACCAATTTTTCAATATTTTTTTCCAAATGCATCAATCATAAAAAAAGTTCCCTCTAATCAAGACTTTTTAAATTTTATTGATTAATTTTTTGTTTACAACACGAAATTAATATCTTATAATTTTTTTAAAAATAAATCTAACGGATTAACTTACTTTAATGGTGTGGATGCAAGAGAAATCTTACTTATAGATCCATATAATTATATTAAAAATGAAATATAAATTAAGTTTTTCCTATTTCTGGTAAATTATTGTGAACCATCGATTTAACTCAATATTTTTTTAAACTTAATTTTCAATCTATAATTCCATATATCATCATTTCTGTTTTTTGATTAATGGATTTGTCTATATTAGAATGTTTGAAGTCTTCAAGGACCAGTAATTATTAGATTTAGTGACGGTTGACAATTATTTGAATTTGATCAAAACTTATTAACTAACTTATTTTAATTGACCGTGTTTGATTGATACTATGAAATTATTTTATTATATTTTTACTTTAAAAACTCAGAACATGAAAAGCATTGAAACTAAAGTTCAATTAACGAAAGTGATTTGTCCTGTGGCTGTAATGCACGTGTGATTGTAATTAAAAAAAAAAAAACTAAAAAAAGCCTATAATCATCTCAATGTCTCAATCAACAAAGTGAATAGATAAATAAAAATGACAAAAGATGATTCTCTCGTAACCCATAAAATTTGAAGACGTTACAACGTGATTAGTGGGCAATGGCTGTTAATGGGCCCCATAATTGCATTATTATACTATAATAATAATAATAATAGAAGATAATTGGTGTGGGGCGGGGATAGAATGGTAATATGGAGATGGTCAAACAATTGTCCAAGTCCAACTATAGTCTTGAGCGGCCACAGCTGTGAACCAGTTCTATTCGGACATGTCCAGTAAAGATCGCACTGTAGGTGATCCCAAATTCTATTACTTGTTTAGATGATTTATCATCTCTTCTCTGCTTCCCCATCTTACTTATTACATAATACATATGCTCGCAAGCTTTGGTTAAAATTAAAAAATCGAAAAATTTTTTAAATTTAGTTCGGTTTTGATTTTCGTTATACTCGCAATTGATTGTGATTTAATAGATTCGATTCAAAATTAAATAGATTCATTAGTCTATTAGGTATCGGAATCCAACCAGACTCTACCATCACTGTTGCTTTGATACTGCACCAACATGCTTGCCATAGACGGCCCATAGCTCCTATGAAAATTTAAGATTTATGAAGACAATTCAATATTGATAGCAACGGGGTGATTTTAAATTCAAATTTAAAATACTCTTTTTTATTTTTATTTTTTTCTAATTCTTCAACATTATCGAGGTATAATTCCACAGTTGCTTACAGAAAGAGGCATCAAATTCCATGGATCACATCAATTTTTTTTTTTTATTTGTAAGCAGTTTCTTTTCGATGAAAAATATATATGAAACCAGGGATGTTCAAAATTTGATCCTATCTGAATAATTCAAAAAATTATATCTGAATTATTTGGAATATGATTATTATGATCGGATCGGGTTGAAAAAATTTAAAATTGTTTGAATTTGGGTTAAAACCCTTATAAATCCCACCCGCCCAAATAATCCATCACATTCCTTTAAAATGCTGCATTTTATAAGTTCATATTTATCGGATTGAATTTGGATAGGATCTACTCGAACAATCCGAACCTTAATTTTTATTAAATAAATTAAAAAAGAAAATTTTATTTTTTAATTTAAAAAATAAGTTCAAATTATTCGGACGGAGCTCAAATTTTTACGGATTATTTGAATAAAAATTCAAATTATTCGTATGTTAGAATTAAAAATTATGAAAAAATTCGAAATTTGAATTATTCGGATCGGATATCCTCCAAATCCGTCCAATGAACATCCCTGTGTGAAACCAAGAAAGCCACTATATATATGTGCGTGTGTGAAAATTAAAATTAGAAGAAAATAAGAAAAAGGGAAAGTGTAGAAGCAGAAAAGGACAATGAAATGGAATAATATTAGTATATGACAGAGATGCGGTTAGCTGGCAAATAGGCAGTGTCCGTGCGAAGTGAAAGCCAGCTCACCCCCACTCTGCTCCTCCGTTCCCACGCTTCACATCTCTCATTCTCCTACTTCATTTCTACCAATACTTCTATCTGAGCTCGCCCCCTGTCTTCCTCTCATAATTCAAATAAATTAATGCTGCAATTTTCAATTACTCAATGATAATATCTTATTCAATTCAAACTTTTTTTTGTCTATCAAATATCTATAACAAGTTAATTTGTTTCTCTATAAAAAAATTAAATAATTAAAAGACAAAATTATTAATAATTATTAAAAAAGCATAAATATGTTGGCAATGAATTTAATTTTTCCAAATACACATTAATATTTATGGAATGGAAGATCAAAGTAGATAGAATATTAATTTTCTAAGTTGTTTTTGCCTTAATAAGTTTTATTCAAACCCCCAATAGTCAAACATAATCATCAAATACTACCACATCACTTGATTACAAAATAAAAGATACCACAGCTCAAATTTGAGCTTGACCGTACCCAATCATTATTATCATAATCTAAAAACAAACCAGCTAGAATGACAGCCTGTGTCCCTTTCATCTATCTCTTTCTCTCTCTCTCCACTGGTCGGTAACTCTATAGTCTACATATCCGTCTCCTTCATTCCCCATTCTCTCCCTTTCACTTCATCACAAAACCTTAAACTCAAAGTCCCACCTCCGTCAGCGTCGGAGCCACCGCCCGAAAGTCTTTTCCTCTCTTAAAACAACACAAAGTAACGATCTTTTTCATAAAATGGATCCGTGCCCGTTTGTGCGGATCCTGATAGGTAACTTAGCCCTTAAGTTTCCACCAGGGTCAAGATCCGCAATTTCAAGTAAAAGCTCATTCTTTTGCAAGATTAAGCTCAAGAATTTCCCAACCCAACAATCAACAATCCCTTTACTACAATCCCAATCAAATTCCCTCGCTGCTTGTTTCACTCTCGACAAGGCCCAGATCGATAAAATATCAGCTTCAAAGAAACACAAGAGCTTGAATATTGATATCTACAGTGGAGGAAACGGGCCGGGATGGGGGTTGAGAAATGGGAAATTATTGGGGAAAGTGAGTGTGCTGTTGGATTTGAAAAAGGCAGAGTGTAGGCCTTGTGTGATGCAAAATGGATGGATTGGAATTGGAGGGAAATCTAAGGCGGAGATTTATTTGTATGTTAGAGTTGAACCTGATCCAAGATATATTTTTCAATTTGGAGGAGAACCTGAGTGCAGCCCTCAGATTTTCCAAGTTCAAGGAAGTGTTAAACAAGCTGTTTTCACTTGCAAATTCAATTTGAGGAATTCTGGAGATCGAAATATGGGACAAAGGTTGGTTTTTTGCTCTTGATTTTTCAATTTTCGCATGTTTTTTTGTGTTTGATTGAGTAGAAATTAAAGGGGAAAGTGAAGTGTTTTTTACTTGGATCAAAAACTAGGATGTTTTTTCCTATGTTTGGAAAGCCTGTTTCTAGGATTAGAATAAGCAAGAGGATTTTATATTAATTGGTTTCTGTTAATTTAATCCAGGCAATCAACACTAGAAGCAAGCACATCAAGGAATTGGCTGCACCATCTTGGGTCCGAAAAAGACCAGCTTTCTAAAGAGAGAAAAGGATGGACAGTTACAATCCATGACCTATCCGGTTCACCCGTGGCAATGGCATCAATGCTCACTCCATTTGTTCCATCTCCCGGTTCGGATCGCGTCAGCCGATCCAACCCGGGGGCATGGCTCATCCTTCGCCCTTCCCTCGGTACATGGAAGCCCTGGGGTCGTCTTCAGGCATGGCGTGAGAAATCCAATGAATTAGGGTACCTTTTCGAGCTAATACACGACACCGTGACCGCCACTCCGACCACCACGACCTTAACTAACTCCGTCATTAGCACAAAAAATGGAGGCAAATTCACCATTGATACTACAAATAGTGTTAGCACCCCTGTTTGCAGCCCGCATAGCAGCTGCGATTTTGGTTCCGGATCGTGGTCTGGGTCGGAATCCGGAGCTGGGATTTTCACACAGTTTTTTTACAGGGGATTTGTGATGTCATCAACGGTGAAAGGTAACACTAAGTGTAGTAAGCCAGAGGTGGAGATAGGGGTGCAGCACGTGAATTGCACGGAAGATGCGGCTGCATACGTGGCACTATCTGCAGCCATTGATCTAAGCATGGATGCATGCAGATTGTTTTCTCATAAGCTAAGGAAAGAGTTGAGACAGCATAGTCAGAGTTTCGTCGTTTAACGTTGGATTGGTTTGTCGTTTTTGTTAAATAGAAGATAACTGATGAGTTGGTTAGGCGTTGGATTCTTTTGGCTTGTAACCACTAACAGCAATTCTTGAGTTGGGTTTTTATTTTTTTAATTATTACTGTACAGTGAGGAATTACAAAGCTGGCTGCTTATATTTTTATAAATTTTTTAATAATTCATTTTCTTGTGTTATGTGCTTATTTTAATTAAATTTTTTATTCTTAATTAATCTTGGTTCAGAATTGTAAACAAGAATCCAATGTTTGTGAAAATATACATACAAATTTATAAATTGTCTATTACAACAGGTCAAACCATGGAATAATAGAATTAGTGGTAGCTAGAAATTAATTGTTGATATATATATAATTATTGAAATAATAGCAGAAAATGAGGAGGTGCAGTTTTTAATAGATGATGGTGGAATGGAATACCATTAATTAATTTTAAAAGTAAATAAGTTATATTTAAAAAAGGGATAAATTATTAGAAAAATATGAAAAGAATTAGAAAATTTTAGATAAAGATGAATAAGAATTTTCTAAGAGAAATTCAATATTTAGGGGTTTGAATTAAATAAGGTGGGAGGTCCCACTAGATGTGTTGGTGCCTAAAACAGGGTGGAAATTATGGAATTTAAAACTTTATATTTGACAGAAATTCATAATTCGAGAACAGATAGAGATAGGCTGCTCCACCGATTTATCTTCTGTTGCCAACATGCATGGCAAGAGCCAAGAGGCTGATATGCTTCGGAATATTTTCAACATAAAAAAATTCATTATTTGGTTATTAGACATATTTCTTGTAATAATAATAATAATAATTATTTTTATTTTATCACCATTGATATCTTAAAGGAATAATACATAAATATTTTCCTAAATTATCATCATTTATTAGTTTTTTTTCATTAACTAATTGCACATTAAATTACCCATTGAACTTGTTAAAAATATTATATTAACTACTTGAACTTATTTAAAATATAAAAATACACTATATACTATTGAAAATATTAATTTGCCCCTTAAAATTTGTTAAAAATGTCAAATTACCATTTGTTACTGTTTGACATGTATTTTTCACTCGTTTTTTGTGAACTGACAATTATCATGTAGGAGGATAATATGATATTTTCAATAAATTTAAGGATAATATAAAATACAATTAATTCATGAAAAAAATCTTATAAATGATGATAGTTTAAAAAAAAATTTATATATTAACCCATATCTTAATAATAATAACCCCATCATAAAAATATTTGTCATATATTTGGATAAAAATATACTTGTTTTATTATATATTTGGATAAAATTAGCAAATTTAAAGAAAGTACCAGTATTGAATTACTAATAGTAAGAAAAATTAATCTCCGAGTTCAAACGCATGATTCTTGAAATTGAAACTTCATAAAAATATCATAGCAATCAGATTTAGAAAATTAATCTCCAAACCAAATGTTTGAATCATTGTTTCTCATGAAATTACAAATGATAAGCAACTTATCAAGAATCATACCAATTATGAAGCTTCAGTATCACAAGGAAGAACATGAGCTCTCTTTAAGTTAGTAGTTTTGCTGACAAATAAACAAGCCACATATAAACATCAAAGAAAACTAATGATCAAAAGTTAGATATCTTTAAAAAGGGCTATTAACGACGAGTTACCATAAATTATACAGATAGAACAGACTATCATGTTGCAGTTCAAAAAGAAACAAGATATATAAAAAGAAAAAGCAGCCTACATTTTGCCTTTTTGATGCCAGAACCGTATTGATTCCAAAGCTGACTGGGAAAATCCAAAACTCTGCAGGTTTGTATCAAAATAGAGTGACAAGTAACTAAACATCTAGATCACTCGGAGTTATACAGAGCATGTCATAAGAATTCTCATTCTGCTGCTGTGTCTCGGCTGTTTACCACTTCTGCACTATTCTCTGGCAGCGTATCCAGATTTATGCGTGCCTCTTTCACATCTTGTCCGATTGAAGAATCGGCAGAATCAATCGGGTCATGAACATCAGCTTCAGTTCTCTCTTTTGTAGATGAGCCTGAATTGTCATCGGTTCCACCTGATTCCCTCTTGATATCTGAATTGTGGCCTTCAGCAGTGTCTTTAGCATCGTTCGTCGTTGACAGCAATCCAGAATTAACTTCTTCTTCAGATGTAACTTCAGACTTAATGGTCATATTGGATTCATTATGCTCTGAATTAGTAGACAAATGAGAGTCTTTAGTGATCAAGTCGGTGTTCTCAGTTCCATCAGAAACTGTTGAAGTAGAATTTGATTCTTTGCCACCAGAAACTGTGTTGTTATTAACTTGTCCCAATTCAGTGGTTTTTAGGTTAGAAGCTTCTACATTATCAGCACCATCAGCAGTCTTGTTCTGAGGGTTATCTGAATCAGATGTAAATAATGTCCCATTCTTTTGGGATTCAGCAGACGTTCCTGTGCTTCCATCTGTTGGGTTCTTACCGGCTTCTGTATTTACATCAGAGGACTTATTAGTTGGCAGCTGTTTATCATCGGTTGCATTTTTGAGTGTGTTGATGGTCTCATCACCCTTCTCTTCACCAGTTTTCACATTCAATGGATGGTCATTCTCAGCCACTGCACCTTCTCCCAAGTGTGATGTTGAGTTCTTTTGATCCCCATTGGTATATTTATGGTTATTTTCACTGGAGTTTTTCTCCAATCCTAAATCACTCATCACTTTGTTCTCATTCAAGCTATCTGAACTTATCTTCTCAGGTTCAGTGCCTATATTTTGGGTATCATGGGTGACTGCACTTGAAGCATCATCTGCCTGGTAATGTACTTCTCGAGCCTCATGATTATCCTGTGTTCCTCCATCATGATCCAGATCCTCTGTTGAAACTTCACGGTCCACTTGATCGTCCTTGTTATCTCCACTATCATCATTTCCACTTTCCTTTTCTGTACCTTCTTCTCTCTCTTTCTGTTCAACAAAATCCTCCTCTTGGTCAGCTTCTCCTTCTATTTTCTGTTGGTCACGTTCGTCTATCTCATCATCCCCTCCTCCTCTTCTGTCATCTTCTATCTCATCGCTCTTGGTTTCTTCCTCTTGCTCTTCATCTCCATGTTTGTTTCCTTCTTCTTCTTCTTCTTCTTTCTCTTCCTCTTCAAGCTTGTTTCGCTCTTCTTCGCTCTCTTCCTCTTCATGTTTATTTAAGTCTTCTCGCTCTTCCTCTTCATGATTGTTTCCATCGTTTTCTTTCTCTTCCTCATCATGCTTGTTTTCTCCTTCTTTCTCATCCTCGTCAGTCTTAGTCTGTTCTTCTAGCTCTTCTCCATGCTTATGTTCATCTACCGCCTGTATATCTTCATGCTTATTTTCTTCAAGCTTATTGACTTCATCCTCTGTTGTTGTTTCTTCGTCATCATCCTCCTCATGTTTCTCATCATTAGTTACTCCCCCAAAACGAGGATGGAGGCCTTTCCTTCCAATGTCTACAATCCCATTACCATTCTGGGATTGGACAGATATTTTTGTATCTTTCTCATCAAATTCCTTCTTCTTGTCATGGGAATGCTTGACTTGGTACAGTAACCAGAAGCAGACACCAAGCAGTATACCAATTTGCAGAACATTCTTTACCTTAAAGCCTCTGGATCTAGTGTTTCTACTTGGTGTCCGCTTGATCATGATGGACTTCTCCAATCTACAAAGCGTCTCCTTCTAGGTATATAGCAAATCAAAAAATTTCCTAAAACCATTATTCCACCAATTAGATAGGTAAAATGGATTAAGCAATCATTTAAGACAGTTAAATTACAATATTAAAAAAGACTATTGCAGAAATCATCAATTTAAGAATTTCAAGAAAGGCTGGAGAACTACTCAGGTAAGCACTAAGCAAACAAATATACTAACTACCGCTCTATCAATCAATATACACAAAAACGTGTTTAGCATTCCACTTTTGAAACCACGAACCAACTGCAGCATACTTTAGTAATCATCTAATTTCTAATTAGCATGCACCATTTCTTACTTATGCTAATTATTTCACTTCAGATTTCAATGATTTTGATGAATTTTCAGCAGAGCTTCATCGAAACACGGAGATTATATAATGAGTCTTAAGAAGATCTGCAACTAAAGATAATTCATTTTATTTTTGTTTTCTACCAGTCGGTCTTGAGAGAAAACAAATCTAAGAGGTAGTTTAAACCAATGGAGCACCTAAAATTTGATAACAGCATAAAAAGTTTCAGCAAGTCAATGCAATTTCTAAAAGACTTCCATCACATGACTTTTCATCAATCAAGTTACTTTGAATCAAAATTAAACCCACATTCCTTTCCGTGGTTAATTTTGTACCCAAACCAAGTTCAGCAGTAAAACAGGGAAAAATATGTTTAAAAATCCACCTCTTTTTCTCCATCCTCATTCAAGAAAACCCATTTCAAAATGCTAAGCAGAAGCCCCAGTACAAACCCTAACGAGAAAAATCAAAATCCAAAAACAAACAGCATCAAAGACACTCAACAAGCAAATCCACATCAAACCCAGAAATCAATAACCAAAAAGAATCGATCTTTTACCAATAACAATCTAAACCCACATGCCAAAATATCTCACTCAAAGCACTAAACCGAAAGAAATTCCAAAAATGAACACTGAAAATAGTATGACAAAAATAGAAACTGAGCTCAAAGAAGAAGGAATCAAGGAAGTCGATAAAGCAAATAAACAGCAGAGAGAGAGAGAAAGAGATTACCCGGAGAGGAAGAGTGAGAGTAAGAAAGAATTGAATTTTCAAAATAAAAAAAAAAAAGAAAAACGAGAGAAGCACAAGCAGTGAGAGAGAAACTGAAAATGGGGAAAGGGGTTGAAGCTTAATGTTGTTTCTTGGATTTAACTATTACAAGTTGTAGAATTTTCGTTCGATGTGTTCGGTAAATGGGAAAGAATTGATGAGATCCATTAACTAAGGACAAGAAGATTATGAGACCTTGTTTGAGTTTAGTCGGAACCTTCGCCACCACCTAATTAAATGGGCATGTCAATTCTATTTTCGGTTTTTTGTCTTTTTTGTTACTTAATTATGCAAGAGAAAAAAAATTAGAAAAAAAAGAATTGTCCAATCATTTTTTGGCCTCCACTTGGATTACAGGCTCGCGTTACCAAGCCCGGCAGAAAAGAAAGAATTGTGATATATTTAGAGAAATATTTTTTTTTATTTAATTACGTGTAATATTATTTTTAAAATTATTAAAATAATAAAATTATTAATTTTATTATATTTCATTAAAATGGTACAATATATTTATATTAAAGATTAAAATAAAAAAATATGATTAAATTAACAGTTTTATTATTTTAAAAATAAAATTGTATTATTTTAATAATTTTAAAAATAATTTTATGCTTAATTAAATATTAAATATAAAATTAATTTTTTAATAAATATTAAATGTATTTTTGTACGTTAAACCCGTGGTAAACGGATATAGTGATAGTGGTGGAACTAGTGGAGATTGACCTAAAATGTTGTTTACTAACTAACTAATTAATCTAAGGCAGCAATCGATATGTGAACTTAGTGTAATTACCCACTTGGACAAGAAAGTTCCATATCCACTTCATGAATTATTTTTATTATTTAATCGCACTACATACATACTATTATTTTTTTATTGATCCATTTGCTCTATCTATCTTATCTAAGTATATTGGTCCATGTATCTTTCATATGGGCCCAATTTGTTTTTTGGGCTTGTTCCTTCTATGAGTCCATGGAAATTATTTCCTAAGGCTAGGCCTTTGTCAACAAATACAAGTAATGACCCAATTTAGGGTAATTTACATCTCAATTTATAATATTAAAGCCACGAAATTTGAGTTTATAATATTAAAATTACATAATTTTTTAATTTCTGATAAGTAAAAAATCCTATTAATTGATTTCTATTTATTCCTTCCAACTAATAGATGATAAATATAATTTCTTTTTATTTTTATATCATAATCAAAGTTCTGTCAGTATTTAAGTTGTTTTATCTCCATTTAAATGATATAAAAATATTGACTAAATGATATAATATTATTGTCATAGTGAAATGCTAACTCAGCGCTGATTAAGCCAAATAAATTAGAGAAAACCATATTTATCATCAAAGAACTTAACAGGAAGAAATCAATGAAAATAATTGAAATTAGTTGATTTTAGTGTTGTAAATTAAAATTAAATGAGAATTTAGTGTTAAAAATCATAAAATTGAAGGACATATTATGGCAATTATTCCAATTTATCCATGAACTGATCTAAATAAATAGTAGAGATAATTTATAAGAAAATAGGGAAAGAATAAATGTAAATCCTTCAAAGAGCAAAAACTGAAATTTGAAAGAACAAGTCATTCTATATATACAATATAAAAAGAAGTAACCGTTTAGTCAGTTTATCACTTTCTTAAACTTTCTGGTGGGCAGACCAAAAAAGCTTTTGATTGAGAAAGCCTGAGACAGATATATTCAAAGCTTTGTGTACAAGACTTGCTGCCAACAAAAAATCCTCTCATTAATTAATTAATTAATCACCACCAAATTATACACTAGTGACAGAAAATAATATCAATTGTGGAAAACTTTTTAAAAGATATTGATAATTTATTTCTAAAATATTCGGAATAGATCGACTTTAATTTGTATTTTTAATCGATTTTTATTTCTAAACTATTTCATGAAAAAATTTTGCTCCTATACTTTTTAAATTTATCAAAATAGACATAATTTACCTTTAAAGTGAAAAATATATAGCATTTTGAAGATAACACGTGACATTATATAATTGATCATAATATAAAATAAGGGTAAAAGTGCTCTAATTTTTAAATAATTTAGAAAGAAAATCACTTCATTCCAAATTGTTAAGAGAGGAATTAAAAAATACATATATATTTATGGAATAGTAAGAAGAAGAAGGTGAGTAAACTAAACTTGTATACTAATACTAATCATGAATTCTAACTAATTAAATTCAGAACAACCATAATCTGTAAGATGCTAACAAATGTTCCTTTGCTTCTTTATAAAGGTATTCTTTCTTAAACCAAACACTTACTCCAGTTCTCATTGTCACCACCTTAATTACTTAATTATTCCCATGCAATACCTATGTATATATATAAACACCACATTGACAATATTTTCTTCACATATATATATATATTCATAAAAAATAATGTTCAAAATATTCAATTTCATAGCTTTGATTGGGCTTATTATTCCTAATTTAATTCAAACTTCATTTTCTTCTATCGTTTCTACTGGAGATTTCAACAAAGATTTCTTCGTAACATGGTCTCCAACCCATGTAAACACATCTGCTAATGGCAAAACAGCTAGCTTGAAGCTTGATCAAGAATCTGGTACGCATGCCAATTATTAATAATTTCATAATTATTTTTAAACCCTATTTAATAAATTATATATATATATATTTTTTTTTCTAGGATCAGCTTTGGCTTCGAATCAAATGTTCTTGTTTGGACAGATTGACATGCAAATTAAACTAGTACCAGGCCGTTCAGCAGGCACAGTTGTTGCATTTTATGTAATAAAACCAAATTACCAACTTTGGATAATTCTTTAGAGTGTTTTTTTCCTATTTATTTATGATTAATTAATGTGAAATTAATTAATATAATTGCAGTTGTCATCAGATCAACCTAATCGTGACGAGATAGATTTTGAGTTTCTTGGAAATGTGATTGGGCAGCCATATATTCTTCAAACGAATATTTATGCAGATGGATTTGATGATCGTGAAGAAAGGGTAAGTTTGTGGTTTGATCCTGCAAAAGATTTCCATACTTATTCTATCTTGTGGAACCTTCACCAAATTGTGTAAGTATTACTTCTTTTATTTTTAAGGTTGTTTTGTTAGTTATATATACATATAGATAGATAGATAGATATAGATATAGATATTAACTTCAAATTACGAACCGAACCAATCGAAGTATTCTTCGGTCATTTTGATTTGAATTTTCTTTGATGAAAACTTCCATTTATTTAATTTGTTTTCTATATTATCAAAGCTAATAAAGCATACATAATAATGAGCGACAGATCATTTGTTTAATTTCTATAAAATACAGGTTCATGGTGGATCGGATTCCCATAAGAACATACAGAAACCATGCAGACAAAGGAATAGCATATCCAAGATGGCAGCCAATGGGGATCAAACTAAGCATATGGAATGGGGATAGTTGGGCAACAAATGGAGGAAAAGAGAAAATTGATTGGTCCAATGCTCCTTTCATAGCTTCATTTGGAAATTACAAGATTGATGCTTGTGTTTGGAATGGGAATCCAAGATTTTGTAGGGCACGTAGTCCCTCAAATTGGTGGAATAAGGACAGTTTTGCTACGTTAACTTCTACACAAAGAAGATGGTTCAAATGGGTTAGGTTGCACCGCTTGGTTTATGATTATTGCCAAGATAGTCAGAGATTCCACGGCAATCTTCCTAAAGAGTGTTTCCTCCCTAAATATTGATTAAGAAAGGAATATTATTATTATTTTTTTTCAAATCTCTTTAGTTTCTTTACATCAATTTGGTAATTATGGAGATTGTTATTAATCTTCCTAAAGAGTGTTTCCTCCCTAAAGATTGTTATTAGCTTAATAATTATTTCGAGCTTATGTTAAATCATTCTCAAAGTTGCATTCTTATTTTGCTTGGAAGTAAAGAGAACTTTTTGGGCTGGTTAATTGAAGGAATATTTGTATGGGATGCTTAGAGGGCATATTTATTCCTAAAAACTATTAAAAATGATGTAAATTTATCTTATATATATATATATAATTTTTAAAAAATACATTTAAAATATTAAAAATGTTATGTATTTACCCTTAAAAATAGATTAATTTTAAATTGACTTGAGCCATTCTAGAGTCGATTGAATCATGGATAGTGATGTGAAATGGAAACGTGAGGCTCTTCCTAGCATAGTAGTGGCATAGCCACGTAGAAAGGAAGGGGTATATATTACATAAACAGTTTTGCATGACTTATATTTTTTAACCAGAGCATTATGCATGCAAGGGCTATTTTAAAACTGGGGTGAGGTGGAGTGTGGGGGATGGTCAATTAATTATTTTCAAAAAAGACCCGTGGATTCCCAGGGATAGTGAATTTTTTTTTTTTTTTGTGGGAAAGGGTATTGATTTTATTGAGGGTGAAGTTAGAGTTGGTGCATTTTTTAGAAATGATGGTAGGAAGTGGGATATGGAGAAACTTATGGAATTTTACAGTGCAAATGATGTTTATGATATTTTGAAAATTCCTTTACCACTGTGTCCTAAGAGAGATAGATTTATTTGGCACTTTGATAAGAGAGGCTGCTATATACCGTGAAGAGTGGGTATCGTGTGGCTTTTAATCATATTCATGTAGGCAACACTCACTGTAATGCTCCAAATTTTCATCTGACATGCATGATACATTCTTAAGCATAAAATGGTAGTTTTAGATTTAGTTTCAAAGTAATTATACTATTGTGAGATAAGAAAATTTTAACAGTGTTTAAAAGTTAAACGTGCTTAACTTAAAGGATGGGTGACCTATTGGAAAATATGAATTAAATACCTAGTATGGTAGCTTGAGTTAAATGGAGTCCAATGATATAGTTTGGGGAGAAATTAAGGTCAAATAGGCCTTTAAATAAGCAAATAAAGAAAAATTTCATGGTTCAATTGGGGATTTGACCATAGGTTTGACCAACTATTTATGGGGTCTAAAGATCCCTAATGACACTCAAAATTCACACATATACTATAAATAGTATAAATGCACACAAGGAAGTGGAAAATAACAATTTTGACAACTCCAGAATTTTGAAGCTCAGACCGACGAAAATTTCCTTTAGAACTCAAAGTATACTGAAACGATGTCAGAATGATCTGAAATTTTAGATAGACCTTCCCATATATATTTATGCATGAGGGGAAAAATTTTGTATCATTTTGATAACTTGAACATTAATTCCTGAAAAACAGTGGAAAATAGAGGCTATTGTAAAAAGGGGACTTAATGGTCATATTTTATATGAATGAGAGTATAAATGTCTTTATAATACTAGGTATATTAGCCTACATGCATTGGTTTGGTGTGAGTGGAGGTGACAACCAATGAAATGATGACAAGGGGCTTAAAAATAAGCCTTTAGATTTTATAACAAATGAAAGAATCTTGGCCATTAATTTGGCGTATTTTTGTAACGTCCCTAGATAGCCGCTGGTGAATATTGTCCGCTTTGGGCCGAAGCCCTCACGGTTTTGTTCCTGGGCGAATTACCCAAAACGCGTCCACGAGGGTAAGGTATCCATAGCCTTATAAGGACTACTTCGTTCACCTTACCAACCGATGTGGGATATTACAATCCACCCCACCTAAATAGGCCCAGCGTCCTCGCTGGCTTGGAGGCCCAGTATTACGCTGGCATACCGATCCAGAACCGGCTCTGATACCATTTTTAACGTCCCCAGATAGCCGCTCGTGAATATTATCCGCTTTGGGCCGAAGCCCTCATGGTTTTGTTCCTGGGCAAATTACCCAAAACGCGTCCACGAGGGTAAGGTATCCATAGCCTTATAAGGACTACTTCGTTCACCTTACCAACCGATGTGGGATATTACAATTTTAAGGTATCCTAGAGTAGTCTAAAACTCTCCAAAATGACAACAAAACACTGTCATCTTCCCCTTATTATTCCTCCAAATCTGAACCCCCCTCTCTCTCATTCTCCCTACAATTTTTCTTCCTTCTTTCTTTAATTCCTACCAAATCTTAAGCTAAGATTTCATCTAGATACACTAAAAGACCTCCTATTCATTTTAGAAACAAGATTGAATCTAAAGAAAGTGGAGAAATCAAGGATTTGGGGAGAAAAAACTTTGACCTAATTAGGTAAAATCATGAGTTCTTGTTATTTTTAATTGGGATTTTTCATATAAGCATGTAGAACATCATGAGTAGGATTTATTAGCAATAAATTTATGTGGAAATTCAAAGCTTAAACTTATGAATTATTTCTTCTTCATTTCGGCCTAAAGAGCAAAATCAAGAGGAAAGGCCAACCAAGGAAGGAAAAGGAAAAGAGAAGAAAGTCTAGGTGACTTCTAAACCTTTTGAGGTTAGTAGATACTTTATCTACACTTAATTTCATGTATTTCATTAAGATTTAGTTAAATCATTCATTATGTAACCATGACAACTTAGGATAAATGGTTAAATAAATTAATATGGCAAGATAAAATGGTGATTTAACATGTTAGAAATATGAACCAATGATGAAAACAACTTGGAGAGTTATGAACCCTTAGTGGCCGAATGCCTTAGTATGCCTTAACATGGTTTAATTTAATAGTTAATGACATAAATGATGTGAAATACATAATATGATGATAAAGGAACATGTTGGAATGGATTAGAGTGAAAGATAACATATGGACATAATGATGTGTATGTGTACATAATGGTGATCACATATGTAACTTTATGATATACATGTAAAATGATGGTGTAACTAATTAAAATATTAACAATAATGTTAAAACCATGTATGACATGTAAATGAAGAGAAATTAACATACTAAGCATGTGTATCTAATGTGGCCGAATGGTATCCATATGGAATATCATGTATTTATATGTCATATATGTGTAATTACATGTGTACACGATGTAAACGTATGAATTAAACCATTATGAATGTGACATGAACATGTGACAACATGACATGATGTGAACATCATGAAATAATGCATGAGAAATGACATTAAGCCTATAAATGAATGCCCTTAGTGTTCAATGGGTAGCCATAAGGATACAATTACCGCAACTACACCATGAGATTTGACATACTGTGTATATTTTGGTTTGCTGGCACAATCATATCAAGGATGTAGGATCATGCCAAGTGATCTGATCCCTATTTACATAATTGGAGTCCTTATTTCACATATCTGATTTGAGGTTTTTCACTAGTCATACCAAAATCATAATTATGAAAAATAAGGACTAAAATGTAAGTTTTTCCCTAAAATGTGAATTATGTGACATATGTATGAAAAGTTGAAAAAAAAAGAGATCATCGGGTTCAATAAGAATGAAAATATAATTACGCAAGAAAATAGGGACTAAACCGTAAATTGGCATCATGAAAAATGATTAAAGGGGTTAAAATTGATAAATAGGCCATTAAGGGCAAAACTGTAATTTTTGTAAAGTTTGGGAACTAAATTGAAATTTTTACTTACTATAGAAAAGCAGGGACTAAAGTGAAATTTTTACATTCACAGTGGAATATAAGCAAAATAAAGTTAAACGCATATAGTATAGATGATAATCGACCAACTATGATGAAAATGAAAGTTGGGTACCAAATGGTAATTTACCACTTAAAATAGAAAATTTAAGAAAAAAAAGTCAATAGAATACTTAAATCATTAGATTTAATAATGATGGCTAAAAGAGCTAGAATAAAATGTTGTAGCATAAATGATGCAAAAAGGGGTAAAATAGTATTTTTATATGATCAGCATTTTATTTGCATTGAAATTTTGTGTAGTTGTATTCACCACTAAGCAATACCATTACTTAGCACATAGTTTGTTGTGACCACGCATAGGGACAGGTGATGAAGATGGAAGACCTGAATGACATGTACATATTGGAAAGAACTTAGCTAATATTTTGTGGGTTGTAACTAGTATTTATGGTAAAGTAATATTTAATGAATGAGAAGTACTTTAATATGATATCTACGAGTATGGAATTATGATATGTGATTGTGATTGTGACATGAATTTTTAGAAGTGCTTGTGGATTATTGAAGTTATGAAGGAGGGGTTAGATCTTTTGGGAGTGTATTTGATCATACAGGTGTTTGGAAAGCATGAAAAACAAGCTGTCATGTTGCCCAAAAAATTATTAACAACTAAAGAGTGCATTATGTATATGGTTATTAACCAAGTCAATATTGATAATTAATTTAGGTACGGCATTACTGAATAGGGTGTCACACTCACTGCAATAATATTTGGAAATATATATGGAAATTAAAGATTCCACCAAAAGTGCATAATTTAATATGGCGAAGTCTTCGAAATGTGTACCGGTTTGCTATATTTTGAATCAAAGGGGTATTGATGTTAATACTTCTTGATTTCTGATCGGATGCTAACAAGTGTAATAGATCGGCTAGTAATATAGAAAAATAAGATTAAGATCCTGAATATCGTATTAAAGGAAACATGGATTGCCAAGTAAAATATTTATATTTGAATTAAATTAATCTGAGATTATTTTTCGAGTTTTTAAATTAAAGGTAAGAACTAAACTAAATTAACAATAAAGCAAAATAAAAAATAAAACTAGACTAACATAAATTAAACACAGAACAATAATTTAAATACTTCTTGCTAAAGGAACTCTTCACCTCAGCCTCTATTGCAATGACTCAATTAAAACAACACAAGAAATTATGGAAAACCAATGAAAATAAAAACAAAAATCTTATTCATAATATCATTTTAAGCACCAAATTCTCTTATTAGGAGCAATTTAACACCTAGCATAAAGATCCAGTTTTAAACTCCTAAACCTTCATTAGATCCTCTTGAGAGAGATCTAAGTCTAGCCCATTCTTAATTCAAAATTCTTAAATTTAAATCAACTCATGAACAATAAATCACCGTCTCAATTCTCAGAACACAACAATCTATTTACATGGAAAAAATAAGCTAAGAACATGCATATCATAAGTCATAAGTGAAATTAACTCTTAAAAATAATTATTTTTATTTGAAAATAATGGTTTCAATTTAAATTCTCTTGAATTAAAACTGTAATTGATTTCATATTAGTTTAAATAGTATATTAATATTTAACTATTTATTGGTTTATTGTCAAAAATAAAATTGAAAATTTTTATATATACTCTATGTATTTTTCAAAATAGATAATTTGCCTCAAATATAATAATCAAAATAGACATATTTTACTTTTTTAAGTGTACACGTGGCATATTGGAGACTATATGAGGCATTACAATTCTCAGCATCTTAATATATGGAACCATCGTTCACACACACACATATAATACTAGAGTCTTATAAACTATGATATGGATTAACTAATTAATCCACGTTGCATATTCTATTATTTATTAAAAATTCTTAGTATCCAAAACATCCAAAATCAAATTATTATTAAAATTAAATTATTATGTATTAGTAATAATTAGTCTTCTCCATTCTCTCTTGCTCATGTAGCAAGTTTTCTCTCTTACTCTCGTAGTAAGCTTTTGTCCTGTGTCTTTTAATTTTTTTTGATATGGCTTCTTCGTCTGTTACAGAAGAAATAACCAATAGGTGTGGACAAGTAACGTTGGAAGATAATTCAGATGAAGGCTTTGTCTTGGATGATGAAGATTTCATTGATGAAAACAAAGATCTTTCTCTCTGTCTCATTGGCAAAGTCATTTCAAATCGATCCTTTAATACTACAGCATTCAAAGCAACAATGGCAGAGGTTTGGCAACCGGGTAAGGGTACTGAAATTCAGGAGTTAGCTCCGAAGCTGTTTAGTTTTCAATTGTTTCATACAATAGATATGAATATGGTTTTAAATGATGGTCCTTGGTCTTTTGAACAAAAATTACTTGTTCTGAGGAAAATGGAAATAGGCTTACAACCTGAAAATATTGAGTTATTTGAGGTAGCCTTCTGGGTGTAATGTTATAACCTTCCTATCGATTTCTGGACTGAACGTATAGGAAGGAATATAGGAAACCATATGGATTCGTTTATCAGAGTAGATCCAAGAAGTTTGGATGGAAACTGAAAATCTTTCATACGTATCCATGTAATGCTGGATATAAGAAAACCTCTAAAGATCTCCATGAAAGTTAAAAAGCAGGGTGGCGAATGGGTGGTGATAAACTTCAAATACGAGAGACTTCCACACTTCTGTTTTCTATGTGGTGTTATTGGACACTAGGAAAAGTTCTGTGAGAAAAGGTTTGAGATAGATATGAGTAATCATATGTCACAGTATGGCCCTTTTCTTAGAGTTCTGGTGAGGAAGGCTATATCTTACGTAGGGGAGCGGTGGTTTAGGGCAAACATGACAAGGTAAAAATCAAGTTCAAGTGATTCCGAGAATCACAGAGCTATGCATGGCCAATCGGGTAATGTCAAGATAAGGCAAAAAGCAGGGTTGGATCACGACTTTAGCATCCTAGTAACAATAGACTCTCAACAGAATATTAATATGCCCTTGATTGCAGGAAATCAGCGGGATGGAAGGGATCCGGGTCTTAAATATGGCAATAACAACATGATTGGGAAGGATAATAATATTTTGAATAGGAGGTTTACACATGGAAAAGAAGAGGAAGATTTGGAGGACCCACATAATGTTTGTGTCTTGGAAGCTGATAACAAACGGCATCGTTCGGATTTAACAGTTTCGGTTACAACATTAACCTCTTCTTCTTGCGATTTGTAGGATCAAGGGGTTGGAGATTTACTAATGTTAGAGGCAGGACCTAATGTTCAGGCTTGCCTTCAGCCATGATTGCCTTAGCTATGAACTGTTGTGGTTTAGGCCAACCACAAACAGTTCTTAAATTGATGGAAACGGTCTCTTCCGTTCATCTCTCCCTTATTTTTCTGATGGAAGTTAGAGTTTCTCAAGCTCGGATAGATAAAGTTTGTCATTGTATTAAATTCAAAAGAAAATTTTCAGTTCATGGTAGTAGTTCTGGTGGTGGTTTGGCTCTGCTTTGGAAGGATGATCTCTCAGTCTCTCTTCGCTCTTTTTCTATCTCACATATTGATGTCCTTATCTCTTTTTTTTCTCAGCAACTTGTTCATTTTACTGGCTTCTATGGTAATTCGAGAAAAACCTCAGACATCTTTCTTGGCAGTTGCTCTCTCGGCTTGCTGAGGTTAATGACTGGTCTTGGGTTGTTATGGGTGATTTCAACAATTTGTTATCAAGCTCTGAGAAGTTAGGTGGCAACCCTCATCTTATCTCAAATATTAATGCTTTTAGAGATACAGTCCAAGTTTGTGGGCTTTCTGATATGCTATTTTATGGTTATCAGTTTACTTGGGAACGGTCTAGAGGCACTTGTAATTGGATCAGAGAATGTCTTGATAGAGGTTTAGCCAATGATGATTGGTTTAATTTTTTTTCTAGATTCACGCATTACTCATGTGGGCATGGTGCATTCTGATCATATGGCTCTCTTACTGTCTACTACGTCAGGTAGCTCTACTCACAATTCTTGTTTCCTTTTTGATAACATCTGGCTTCAAGATCAAGATTGTCGTGACTTAATTCATAAATGCTGGTTAGATGATCATGATCTTCCAGTTATTCAACGTCTTAATTCTTGTGCAAGGAATCTCTGCTCTTTGAGTTGTTCTTTTCGAAGACGCTTTCAGGAGGATATCATGCAATGTAAACAGGAGCTTAATTCTTTGAGGCCAAGATCTGATGCTGAGTCAATAGCGAAGTTTAAACAAGCAAAAGAAAAGATGGCTGGCTTATTATTTCAAAAACATAATTACTGGAAACAAAGGGTGAAAATTCAGTGGCTCAAAGAAGGTGACTTAAACACGAAATTCTTTCATGCGTTTGCTTCTTCAATAAAGAAGAAAAATATGATTCACCAGCTTCAAGATACGTCGGGTAATCAATTAGATTGGAGTTCAGGTCTTCATCATCATATCTTGGATTATTTTGAAGCTATGTTCCAGTCTTCAACGGCATGCAATTTGAATTTTATTTCTCACATCAAGCCATGTGTTACAATTGCTTAGAATGAGGAGCTCCTATGTCTTTTTGAAGAGGCAGAGGTTAAGGAAGCTTTATTTTCAATGCATCCCGATAAAGCCCCAGGTCCTGATGGATTTAATCCGAGATTCTTTCAATCTCAATGGGAAATTATCGGTCCAAAAATATCATCTTTCATCCTAGATGTGCTTCATACTGGTAATATGCCTATTGAACTTAATGAAACTATTATTGTTCTTATCCCAAAAAATAAGCAACCAAAATTTATCTCTGAGTTCAGACCCATTGCACTCTGTAATGTAGTTTATAAAATTCTCTAAAAAATGGTTGTTAACCACATAAAAGCTTTATTGAATGTGATTATCTTGGAGAATCAAAGCGCCTTTATTCCGGAAAGGTTGATAATAGATAATGCTCTTTTTGCTTTTGAAGTTGGACATTACCTTAATCGTAGCTCGCGTGGTAGTAAAGGAACTATTGCTATGAAGTTAGATATGACAAAAGCCCATGATAAGATGGATTGGCATTATTTGAAGGGAGTCTTGGAGAAATTGGGATTTGATAGTAAATAAATAAATATCATTATGATGTGTATCACTTCTGTCTCTTATCAGGTGTGCTCTAGTGGTCACTCTATGGGTCCAATCCTTCCTCAAAGGGGTTTGAGATAAGAGGATCCAATATCTCCATATTTATTCATTTTATGTGCCCAAGGTCTTTCTGAAACTTTAAATGATTTGGAGAATAGGGGCTTGATTCACGGTTGTAAGGTAGCTAGATCTGCACCAGCCATTAGTCATCTCCTTTTCGCAGATGACTTGTATCTTTTCTTTAAAGCAACGTTAGATGAGGCAATGAAAATTAAGAACTGTCTCTCTAATTATGAAATTGCTTCAGGTCAGTCAGTTAATCTCCAAAAATCATCCCTGGAATTCAGTAAGAATGTTGATCCTTTTATGCATCGCCTTTTTGTGATCTTTTGGGGATATCAACCTCTCGGCATTTGAAGAACTATATTGGCATGCCAATATATGTGGGACAAAACAAAAGTCAAGTGTTTGCCTTTATTAAAGACAGAATCTGAAAATGCCTTAGTCATTGGAGGAATAAGTTCCTGTCATGGGGCGAAAGGGAGATCCTTATCAAGTCAGTTTTACAATCAATTCCATCTTATATCATGAGTATATTTCTCATCCCTAATAACATTTGTGATTCAATTCACCGGATGTTTAATAAATTTTGGTGGCAATCAAGTGGTTCTAGCTCAAGAGGCATCAACTGGTGTAGATGTGATCTTTTATGTGCTCTGAAAAAATTGGGAGGGCTCAGGTTCAGAAATGTTAAAGAGTTCAATGTTGCGCTATTGGGAAAATAATTTTGGAGAATTCTAACCAATCCTAGCTCTCTTGTTTCACGAGTCCTTAAAGCAAGATATTTTTCTAATAACAATCTCTTTCAAGCTTAGTTGGGAAGAAGGCCCAGTTACACTTGGAGAAGTATATTGGCGGTAAAAGACTTGATTACTCATAACTTAAGGTGGAGAGTGGGGTCTGGTGAGCAAATTCTAATATGCAAAGATGCTTGGCTGATTGATCCTTTGTATCCAAGAATCATCTCTAATCCGGTATCGGCTCTTGTTCACTCCTCAGTCTCTACCTTATTAAATGGTAACTCTTTTTGGAATGTCCCTTTAATTCTAGAGAGTTTTTGCAAAAGTGATGCTGAAAGAATACTTCAAATTCCTCTTGCTACTTTGCCTTGTCAAGATGTTATGTTTTGGCCTTTATAAAATACGGGTCAGTATACAGTGAAGAGTGGATGTCATGCATTACATGGCATGATTCAGCCTCTGTTGAATTGTAATTTTAATTGGCAACAACTTTGGAATCTAGCCTTGCCCCTCAAGGTGCGTATCTTTATTTGGAGATGTGTCGTTGATGTTCTTCCTACTAGAAACAATATGTTTCAAAGACATGCAATAGATTCCTATTTGCGTCCTTTTTGTTCTCCACCTTCTACTGAAACAGTTCATCATGCATTATTTTCATGCCCATCTTCTCAAGCGATTTGGCTTAAAAGTCCTATAGGTTTGTGTTTTGATATCAATGCTTCTTTGGACTGTATCATTGGTAGCTGGTTTGGGTCTTTGCGTCTGGATGAGGTTCATCAAGCTTTGTTTTTGATGTGGTTTATTTTGTTCAAAAGAAACAAATTTATTTGGGAGCAGCATTGAATGAGCAATGGAGCAGTCCTTCGTATGACTAGATGTTCTCTTTCTCAGTGGGATGTAGTGCATCATAAGGATTTTAATTTAAACAACTCTCTTTCTCTTCCTTTGTTGGAAGCTTGGATTCCCCCTCTTACTGGTTACATTAAATGCAATATTGATGCAACCTTATTCTAATCGAAAAATTGTGTTGGCTACGGTTGGATTTGTAGGGATTCTTTCAAGAATTTTATTGTTGCTCAACATGGTTCTTTTTCTTGTCCTCTTGATTCACTCATTGTGGAGGCAATGTCAGTCAAGGAAGCTTTAAAGTGGTTAAAGGAAGAAAGGTTTGATCAAGTGTAAATTGAAATTGATATTTTTATTCTCTGTCAAACACTGTCCTCTCCTGTTTTGAATAATTCTCATTTTGGACTTTTAGTTCATGATTGTATTTTTTTAAGTCTTTCTTTTAAAAGTTGTTTGTTTTCTTTTATAAGAAGGTTTGGGAACGATCTTGCCCATTTGTTAGCTAGGACCTCTGTTGCTTCTTAAGAAGTTAGATTTTTTTTTCTCCTTCTCCTTGTATTCAGCAGTTATTTTAATGAAAAAGGTTCATTCTCTTTAAAAGAAAAAAATTCTTCTGGGCTGGGCCTCTGGACATCTCCCACTCTTGAAAAAAAAAAAGAGGAAATTACATAGTATACCATTTTTTTAACTTTGAATTTTAAAAATACCTCTATCAATTTTAAAGTTTTAAAAATACCTTTTTTTAAATTTATGTTTTTAAAAATACCTCTTTTTAGTTTTATCCTATTTCTCAGTCACCACCATCTTCCTTTGCTTGAAATAACGATAAAACCCTCGGTTTGTCAAAGAAGAAGAGGTGAGTTCAATAATCAAAGAAAATCCAAAGAAAGAGAAGTCCTACAGAGGAGTTAGGCAGCGGCCATGGGGAAAATTCACTGTGGAGATAAGAGATTCGACTAGGCATGGAATTAGAGTGTGGCTAGGCACATTTGATAGTGCAGAGGCGGCAGGTGCGATTCTGAATTTCAATATCATTCCCTATATCCTGCTGCCACTTTCTCCTTAAGCATGCCTGCTCACATATTCTTTACCATTATTATAAGGTTTATGTTCGAAATTTCCTAATACTCTGCATATTTTTTACTGGTATTCCAGTGAAATCACAGCTGAAGGGCGTCGAATTACAAAGCTTGATCAGATATTATTGAATGGAAACAACATTGCAATCTTAAGTAGACTGATTATTTTATTTTATTTTATCTATATTTATATTTTCGCACTTCTTGTTATTGAGTCATGTTGAATGTTCAATTGCAAAAGCAAATTGAATCCATTTAGAAAAGCTGTTATCGACATGGTTTATTGAAAGTCATGAGGGAACTTTGATGTTTTTACTTTACAAGTAATGGACATATTGATGAACATGGCAATGGAGAAGATGCAATTACTGTTACTCTCTTGAAGCTATAACAAAGGATTAATTATGAGAATCTCAAAGATTTCAATTTTGTTTTATGTTTATTTACAGCCAGACTGACATACTAATATTGTGTTTTCCCATGATAGAAGATTGCAGAAATGTGAGTGAAAATCTGACTAATATTAATTTTGCAATACAGCTGGTTCCAGGCGGTTCCCCGGATCCAGAATGAAAGGGCAAATAAGATATCGTCAATTTTAGTTAGCTTTCCAGATAGCTAAATGAATTATTACATTCTCGGCTTTATGGAAGAGATTAGCAATTATGAGTGCCTTGTCTAACTGTATCCCATCTATTGATTTATTTTGAAGTATTAGGGTAAACAAGATAATCATGTTTGTTAATGATCGGGATTTACTTGTGCAATTCATAGTTCAGTGCCGTTGTGTTTCCTCTTTTGAGCTTCTTACAAGTTAAAATGGCTTCATTTGGATGAAACTAAACTTTGGTTTTTATTACTGGCAGCTGATATGATGAACAAGCTATTGATTTGAGAAGCTCTGCCAAATGAGGAGATTTTCATGGTAATAAAAATTGATCATGATTTAGGGAGACTGCCCATGCAAATGCTGAATTTTTCTGGTTGCAATTTGGCATTTGTTGGAAGAGAATAACCTTATCAATGAGCGTGTGAAATGGCAATTGAAATTTAAGCCATTTTCTGCTACTAATTTTTATGAGAAATCTATGAGTAATGTCCGTCCTCCCGGCGAGCAATATCCATCCTCCTATTCAACACAGAAATTCTTCCACCTTGCCATACATGCTCCGCTTGCTGTCGCCGGTGGAACACGCCTTTAAAATATGCCCTTTTTATGTTTCTACTTTTTACTATCAACGGTGATTTATGGCTAAACAAATAGGTTTTTCTATTTATAATGTATTTTTAAACACAAAATGAGTAAATGATTCCTTTAATTATAAATTAGTCTCATTTCCATGTGCATTGTATTATAGGTTATTGTTTTTCTTGAATGCAAATTACATGTGATTTGTTATTTTTGTTAAATATGTTAAAATTAAATGATTGGATTAATTTAAAAATACATTTGCTCTCAATATTTATCAGTTACAATATAGGTTAATGTAAAAAAAAATAGAAACTCCTAAATCCTTTTATTGTGTGTGTTTGCTTCAGTAGAGCACTTTAAGATGATGTTTTAGATGTTTTAGTAATATTGAAATATGTATATAATGCTTAAAGGGACAAAAGAACCCTTTAAGATGATGTTTTAGATGTATGAGTAATATTGAAATATGTATATAATGCTTAAAGGGACAAAAGAATCGAAATAGGAAAGTTATACCAGGTATACCGTTGGTATACTAAAATTCAGAATTGAGATTGACAATTTGGATTTTGGTATACCTGGTATACCATCGGTATACCAAAATCCAGAAGATAATTTCAATTATTGATTTTGGTATACTAGACGGTATACCAGGTATACCGTCGGGTATACCAAAATTCAATTAGATTTTGGTATACTATCCGATGGTATACCTGGTATACCAGGTGGTATACTAAGTATACCAAGCGGTAAACCAAGTATACTAGGTATACATAGGGCAAATATATTCAGTTTTTTGGTATATTAAGCCGTATATCAACCGGTATATTACATTACATAGTGCTAATATATTCTGTTTTTTGATATACCAAGCAGTATACTGGGTATACCTTTTAGTATACCAGGTATACCATCGGTATACTAGTTTAAAAAAATTAAAATTATGTTATACATTTGAAAATGCTAAATTAAATATTAATATATTTTTTTAACTATTAATTAAAGATTAAAAAAAAAGTGGATTACGTCCTCCGTGAATCATTAAAATAGTAACTTGGTTTGTTTGGATTTATATACAGCCCCAACTCCAGGCATGCAAATATCCAAGCTCAACCTTCAAGTAATAGGGCTTAAAATCCCTAACTCATTACTGTTCTGAAAAGTAAATGTCCCAAAAAGGTTATGTGAAATAATTATACTGTCACGAATCATTAAGCAGAATGTTAAAAATTGGAAGGGGTGGGAGCAATCTGAACAATACATTCATTTCTCTGACTCGATACATGCATTATCAATTCTCTGTTACTATACCTGTTGACAGAATAAATAACTCGGGTCTGATTCGAAAAAGTTAGCCTGCCTGATGATCCGAATGATTCTTATAAGCATATTGCATGATAACAAACTTTTAGCTACTTCCACGAAGAACCACCAAAGACGAATAACCTCTTCGCCACTATTATCCCTCAGAGGAATCCTTTTGAAGTCATTATCCCCTTTTTGATCACTCAAATCACCATACAGATCCTTGAACTTCTCCAGATTGCAAGATGCAGATGTCCTATCCTTGTTTCCATCCGTACATGGGCTTGAATGACGATCAAATGGTCCAGAACCACCAGCTTGCACACTTCGACTTCTGCTCCTGCTTCGACTACGACTCCTACCCCGGCTACATCATTATCAAGCGGTCTCTGTCCCGATCTCTTTCTCTATCCTGCTCCCTGTGTCCGTCTCTGTCCCTGTCTGAATATTCTTTATCAGAATATTCACGACCCTGGCTGTGACGACTGCTGGAAGATCTTTTTGAATCATCACCATTTCTATCATAGGAAGGTGGTGGTAGTGTACGACGAACAGGTGAGGAGTCCCTGGTTGATTGACGATGAGGAGCTCGCTGTCCAAAAGAGACCGAAAGAGCAACCTTCACTGATGGCGGCCGCCGTGCAGTGTCGTCAGATTCATGGCTTACTGAATCCCCTGTTGCACCAGATGGTTTTTTAGGGAGTTTCATTTTCTCAAGATTAGAGACAATCTATCGCATTACAGGAACACGAATGCGAGGGAAAAGGGTATCAAAGTAGTATTGTAAGAGAAAATATAAGCTGTTAATTACTTTTCCTACAAAAGGGACAACAAAATATGTAAATAGTACAGAACTTCGAGTTTCTTTCGTTTCATTTTTTTATTTTAATTTTTATGGCTTTTTTTTTCTTGAATGTACTCAGTAAATCAGGGACTGAAGCTTTAATGGAGATATACATATAGCTTCCATTTTTCCCTAACCTCTTTGTACAAATTTATGCCGATAATGTTGCTTTTTATGCGGATTCATATTCTAGAAATACCAAGACAAAGAGAATGTAAATGACACAAGAAATTCTGCCATCTGCCATATGCGATGGCTGCAGGTTCATATTCCTCTGAAAATGGTGGTGTTATTGGCTGGATATGGATGAAGGCGAGAGAATATGAGATACATGCGCAATATGAAAGTTTTTTTGGAGGATTTCTTGAGTTAAATGTTGTGTTTTAAAAAAGTGGTATTTTTAAAAATGAAAATTTAAAAAAATGTAATTTTAAAAAGGAAAAAAAGAAGGGGGTAATTTTCAAAGGAGCTTATTTTTTTTGGGTATTTTTGTGAAACTCCCAAAAAAAAAGGCACTGCTTTGTGGCTATGTATGTGATGAGCAAAAACAAAGGAAAACGGGCAGCTTTAATTGAAGAAAGATAATATGAGGAGTTATTATTATTATTATTATTCAATTATAAATATCGTAAAAAATGAATGAAATTCGTACCTTTAATTGATTGATGGCTATTTGACTAAAGTTAAGGATTTATAAAAAATTATTTAGTTCGTTAATTTAATTTTTTTTTATGTTATTTTCTTTCATAAGTTTTGATCAAATGTATTACGAGAAATGATGGAATCCGTGCAGAAATTGATAGTACATAAAATATAATTATAGTTATTATTATTATTATTATTATTATTGAAATAATGCTTGATACAACAAATAATATTGATCAAGCAATTTATTCAAACTACATAGTTTTATTAGTTATTGCTCAAACTGAAATTAGAACCAAGGCAACAGCATTGCATATATAAACGAACCATTAATATATATGCCACAAGTAGAACAATTTAGTCAAATCTCACAATCTTGCAGCAACCACCTCATGTTGTTCTCTAAGGACATTCCTCCGCAGGCCTGGGAGGTGAATGTTCTTAATGTAATTCTTCCAATTTATGGCCTCGACATCGAACCCAAACATGTATTTCTCTTCATTGGACATCTCTTGCATCAGTTTCTTGGTGTTACTGTTATCGAACCTATTTCAAAGATTGGCAATACATTCTATGAAATGTGAGGAAAAAAAAATTTCATATGTTTGTAAACTATATAATATGAAATTAAAGGTAAATTAGAAAGCTTAATTACCATGCATTAAAATATAGATATAGATAGGGTTCGTATATTTTAGCCATGTAAAGAAACCTCTTCATTCTCTGGCTGTATTCTATTTGCTTCTTTAAGTCCCAATTGTGTTTGAGTCCGATTTGTTTGGCAGTATAATTTGTAATGTAAGAAGAGAAAGTGTTGGTGGAGTCGAAATACTTGAATTCTTGAATGCTAATTTTGTTTCCTTTGGAGTTTGACAATGGAAAAGAAGTGAAATAATCATAGGCAAACTCAAAAAGTTCACCATACGAAATTGGGTTACAAACAGCTGAGGAGACATGGTAAACATTAATCTCTGGTTTTGCAACCTTTCCATGCTTTGCCATAGCTGCTATTATGGCATTCACCACCATGTCCGCAGGTACCTATGTGTACGATCTTGTGAGTTCAATTAAATTATGAAATTAACTAATTATTAGTTTTTTTTTTCTTCTTTTCTTTTTACTTGCAAAAGCTCATTATACATAAATTATAGGACAGAATATATACTTACAATGTCAAATGTTGTTTCGGGATATCCTATAAAACCTGGAAGCTGACCCTTCCCGTAGGATATAATTAATGGATCCACTAGTCTGATGACATTCAACAAAATATATTAGGTGATCGAAAACTTACTGCCAAAACTATATCTATGAATAGATTCATGTACCAAACTAATGATAATAAATTTTCATTTATACATGCTAACCACCGTTGAATAAAAAACTTGAATTTACAAGAATTTATTTATGCCGTGATTCAAATATACAGTTCATTAATGGTTAATTAATGTAATTGTATATAAGAAAATGCATGTTTGATATTGGGATTTTAGTATTTTTTTTTTTTGTGAAATACATGTGAATTCTATTTAGTATACTCGTAAATTTTAGATTTGAGATTTAATTCTGCAATAAGTTTAGCGATAAATATAGCATAATATATAAGTGTAGAGATGGAAATAATCTCAACTTGATTCCTTGAATCCATCCAGAAAAAGGCTCTTTGTATGTGCTGTGAATCATACTTGGACGAACGATTACAATTGGCACATTTTCTCTCTTGTCATTTATCACCCTCTCACCTATGGCTTTGGTGAACAGGTAAGTGTTCAGCCATCCATATATCATTGCCCTGTCAACAGTTCATTGCACTTTCAAAAATTACTAAATATTTCTAAATTAAAGAAAATGATAATCTTGATTCATGAGGAAATATAAAATAAATAAATAAAAGGTAACGATATTAGGACCTGTCCATTCCCAAATCTTTCATTTTTTGATCAGCTTCAATATCATCGCCAAGAGATTTCTTCATATCAAATAGGGTCAATTTCACCCATGGTCACTGAACTTAGGCCATATTACCCAAAAGTAACTGACTTATTTTTTCTAACATAAATGTCACTGAACTTAGTACCTTTTTTCATAAAAGTCATGTTCACCGGTTTCCGGCGACGATCTTGGCCGGAATGCTGACGTGGCATGCCACGTCATCCGCCACGTCAGCAACCCTTGCCGAAATGATGACGTGGCACGCCACGTCATCCGCCACGTCAGCCGCCATGTCACCTGTTGAAATAAACAAATGAGAAAATGACACATGTCAACCCATTTGCCTTAACCAAATCCAAATTGGGTCATCCATCCAAATTGGGTCTTGCTAAGGTAATGGGCCTCCAACCTTATAAACCCATGCCACTCCCTTTCTCTTTCCAATGTGGGATATGGGAAGTTTGAGAACATGATATTTTCATGGTTTTTCTAGCTTTTTTAACCATTGAATCCATCACATTTTCATAATTTGTTTTGCTTTAACCATTTCTAATTCTTTCATGGGATGTGTATGTGATGGTTAAAGCCAAAAAAATTATAAAAATGTGATGGATTCAATGGTTAAGAAAGCAAGAAAAACCATGAAAAAATAAAGTTTGAGAAGATTATTCTTTTTTCATGGTTTTTCTTACTTTTTTAACCATTGAATCCATCACATTTTCATGGTTTTTTTGGCTTTAACCATCACATACACATCCCATGAAAGAATTAGAAATGGTTAAAGCAAAAAAATTATGAAAATGTGATGGATTCAATGGTTAAAAAAGCTAGAAAAACCATGAAAATATCATGTTCTCAAACTTCCCATATCCCACATTGGAAAGAGAAAGGGAGTGGCATGGGTTTATAAGGTTGGAGGCCCATTACCTTAGCAAGACCCAATTTGGATGGATGACCCAATTTGGATTTGGTTAAGGCAAATGGGTTGACATGTGTCATTTTCTCATTTGTTTATTTCAACAGGTGACGTGGCGTGCCACGTCATCATTTCGGCAAGGGTTGCTGACGTGGCGGATGACGTGGCGTGCCACGTCATCATTCCGGCAAAGGACTGTTGACGTGGCATGCCACGTCAGCATTCCGGCCAAGATCGTCGCCGGAAACCGGGTGAACATGACTTTTATGAAAAAAGGTACTAAGTTCAGTGACATTTATGTTAGAAAAAATAAGTCAGTTACTTTTGGGTAATATGGCCTAAGTTCAGTGACCATGGGTGAAATTGACCCTATCAAATATCAACTTCATTTCAGCACTAACATTAACTCCCAGGCTCGAAGGCTCCTCCAATATTATTCCTTTTCTACCTCCACTAACATAAGCTGTTTAATAATTACTTAATCAGAAAAATAATTAACTTACATAACATTTTCAGATTTCAATTAAATATTAAATCTAATTTATACTTAATTTTCAGGTCTCGTAAAAAGAGAAAAAAAAATTTCTCTGATGCTTAAAAAATTTCTCTGATGCTTACCAGTAGAGACATGCAAGAAGAGTTTGAGTACGTTGCATTTCTTTGCAAAATCCAATAGACAAACAGGTCCTTCAATGTTTGTGTTTGCAGCAACATCATATCTATACATATATATATTGATTTCAATGAACACTGTTAACACTAGCACATCGAATCATTATCGTATTGAATGGAAAATCTAGTTTTATAAATACCTTTCATCAAATCTTGTAGTGGCTGCTGAGTTGATAATTATGTGGACTTGATTGGAAATTTGATCGGATATGTGACCCTCCATCCCTAAATTATTTTCACATACGTCCCCAACAACTGGAACTAACTTTCTCCTCATGAATGCTTCATATGATTTTCCATGAATTTTTTCAATGCTTTTAAACAATTCTTCCTCTATGAACTATCCAAAAATCAAACAATTATCCATTCAAATTAGACCTATTTTCAACTGAATCGGATTTTCGGATAATTAAAATTCAATTGAATTGTTATCTTTCATTAGAAAATACTAGGAAAATGGCAAATTAAAAAAAAAAAAAAAAGAACGTACGTACTTCGTTTTTGAGTCTTTGTATAACAGCATCTTCGTCTTTCCCCTTAATCATCAGAAATATTTTTCCCACTTCCGGAACAGTCCTCAAAATTTTCTCGATAAGCACTGCAAAATAAACCAAACCATCAAAAAAGTGCAGTCAATTTCGGATTTGATTCCTTAATATTTAAAGTTGTAATTGGATTATTTTATTTTTGACTGAAAAATCATAAATTATCTTAACGGAAAAATACTTAAAATTAGAAATTTTTTTTTATAATATTTCGATCAAAAATAAAATATTTCAAGTGGATGAAATTAATCCAGATATGTACCTTTGGCTAGAAAGCCAGTTGCCCCAGTGATGAAGATGTACTTTCCGGCAAGAAAATCAAGGATACCAATCTCATTCTTTGAAGATAATGGAGCAGTGTTAGAATTGGGTTTGATGGTTTCTGCTGCCATTGAATTGAACCCAAAGTGGCATAAATTATTTACTCCACGAGACAAATATATAGCAAATTTTGGTAGTGTTTTTAAAAGATTATTTTATTTTATTTTATTTTCAATGTCAAAATTATACCTGTCATTATTTTATTTATGAATCGGGTCATATAAGTAACACAATAAATTGAATTAAATTGTGTGATTTTGGGTCATTGACGAATTATATTCTTATCAATATATTAGAAAAAATTAGAATTTGCTACGTCTAATTATCTTAATATTGAAGATGAACTTCAATTTGCTTGAATTTATTATTTGCATCTGAACCAAACTCGGCTCAAAAGGATTGCAAGAGAGTAAGGTCCAGCAAAGCCTAAACTCAATGTCCTTGAGATCTAACATGTGAGCGAACTGACGCACATGGAAATTGATGGAATAAGGCTATTTGTTCTTATAAGACAAGATACACCCTTTTACAGTTCACTGACATATATATCAATTTTATCCGCTAGCTACTCCGTATCATATCTCCACAGACCTACTTGGACATCTAGATAAACCACTCAAATGGTTTTCAATACCCTTATAAATATGTGGTTATCTTACACTTAAATACACATTATACTCTTGAAATTCTCTTACTGTTTTCTTTTTAAATCTCTTGCTAATTTAATCATTGAAATGCTAATATTCGGCCTGATTGGACTAATCTTTTTTGCAGGTTTTTTAACAATGTCCAATCCGATCGGATCTCACTACAATTCTCATTCTGACACGGCATCTTTTCGACAACTATAACAATCTCTTCTCTTATTAAATCTCTGGATTCATCAATTATGAAAGTAATTGTTTTTTTTTTTCCTTATTTTGAGATTTCAGTAATGGGCCTAATGGCAGCAGCACTGATGAGCACTCACAAGCCTGTAATGAGAATTTATTAGTAGCCCAAATTCCTTTACGGTCTTGGGCCAAAATGGGCCCCTTGCATGTGAACAGTTCTATTAATCTATTTGTGTGACATGATTACAATTGTGCCATCCTGAACTCATTAAATTTACAACAATACCTGAATAAATTTACCAGCGTGCCATTCTCTGAAAGTTGTGGACACACTGTATCTTTCTCGATTGTGAATTGGTGATTTGTGGAAGCTCTCTTTCTGGGATCTCAACTAAGACCAGCTTGCTCTTAAACAATCGAAGGTAGCTTGATTGAATTTCTTTCACCAATTTTTATTTATTTATTTTTATTTTATAAAATAATCTTCGTACTGTTACTTGTTATAATTTCGATTCTGTGTCGAGATTCGAAAGAAATCTATACTTCTTTTTTTTTTGTGATAAAGTTCATAGTATCCTTTAGAAAATATGTAAACTATAGCTGTTACTGTTTAAATTTTGAATTTGATGATCAAGGGGAAGCTTTGCTTCTGAATGGATCTCAAGAAGGAAATCCTTCATATGTTGAATCAATATATATATATATATATATATATATATATATATATATATATATATATATATATATATATATATATATATATATATATATATATATATATATATATATATATATATATCTTTTTTTTTCAGTTGGATCAGTCTTCATAAATGGCTGGCAGAACTTCAATCCGGACGAGCAATTCTGCACTGATTGCAATGATTGCAGATGAGGTGAGAATATAATAAGGACAATGGTTCTTTTGCTAGAACAATAAACAATTAAATGTTTTCCGACTATATGCAGCAGATGATAAGGGTATTTGCATAGAAAATGAAATTCATAATCTTCAAGCATATCTGATATTTCCTTCGTCATATGATATAGGACACAGTAGTTGGCTTTTTGCTTGCTGGAGTTGGTAATGTTGACTTGCGACGGAAGACAAATTACCTCCTTGTAGATTCAAGTATGCTTTTCTGAATTTGAATGCTTTCTCAATTACAAAAGCAATATTGTGTGCCTTGAACTCTGTATCCTTGCTTAAGTTTATTCGATTCAGGATTGCTGTCATTCTTTGATCATGTTAGTTTTCGATTGGAGAATGTTAGTGAGTTGTCGGGCAGATATAAGCGTGGCATTCATGCAAGGGCATGATTAAAGATTGGATACAAAATCATCTGGTATTCTTGTGTGCAGAATCACTAGACCAAAGAAATAATAATGCTTAAGTGACTGTTTGCTTAAATTTGATTTGGACTTTAACTATCACTTATTTCACTGGTTTCAATGGCAATAACTTTAAGTGGAATCATGTATATAGGATTTTATGCCATCCATGTTTTGTAATCACTGCTTCTTGTGAACCTGGCAAATATTCTAAAGCTGCTGTCAAAGTCATAGTTCCACATGTGGAATCACTATTGCACTTAAATTTAATTGTCTCTGGGTAATGACATATTGGACATTTCAATAGTCATTGATCGAGTAAACTTTGAATGATCATGTTAGAATTATAGCAAGAATAGGATTGATAGAATAAAATACTGGAAGAGAATATTTTTTTTTCCATATTTGTTACTCTTATTAAATTTTACCATTGGAAATTTCTTGTTCACTTGTAGAAACAACTGTTAAACAAATTGAAGATGCATTTAAGGAATTTACATCAAGGGAGGACATTGGTGTAGTATTGATTAGTCAATATGTAAGTTATTCTCAATGATATTTTCCATTTTAACAATAGCTGTTTACATAGATCTCTCTCTCTCTCTTCCTTTTCTTTCTTTCTTTTTTTTTTTTTGATCAATTGGATTAGTAGTTCTGAAGTCCTATTCTGTTTCCTTTTCTCATTATGATACATGAAATTTCAGCAGGCCTCAAATCATGAGACAGTGTGATATGGAATTCACTACTGTGGAGCTCTGGGGCGAGTCCTTATATTGTTTTTTATTTGTCTCTGAAAATGCTGCTTATCGTATCCATCATACTTTTACGTGCATTTTGCCAGGCTTGTGTGAAAGAATTTGTTTCTCAATCAGAAATCATATATGGCATGAGACTTTCTTTGGTGATTTAACCATTGGACAGACTTGCATAATTTTTGTCAGACTGCTGTTCCCTTTCTGCCAGATTATAATTTCTCATCACTTTCACTGGATGTTGGAACTCTATATCACGGGGATTGTTTGGGTGAGGCTGCTGATTCCCTTTGGTAATTGTTGGATCATGTTTCCTGATCACAACAATTAGATCCACAGTAGTAGTATACGAAGCTGGCCAATCCAAGGCTTTTGCATCCTAAAGCTTTCCAATTTCTCTGACTATAGAGGAATTAAGAAATAATGTGCTTGTTTCATGTTTTTAACTTGCCTGCTATGTATAGTTAACTATTGATCATCTACCCTTTGATTACCAGGTAGCGAACATGATAAGGTTTTTGGTTGATAGCTACAACAAGCCAGTGCCAGCTATTCTTGAAATACCCTCAAAAGACCATCCTTATGATCCTGCACAAGATTCTGTTCTATCGCGGGTGAAGCACCTCTTCTCAGCTGAATCAGTGGCATCTGGGAGGCGCTAAACTTCCCATAACCATGTTCTCCAACAAGTCTTATAAATCTACGCTCTTGAAAGACACTTATCTTCTTCTATTCCTTTGTCAACAACAATATTGTTGTTGCTATCTGAGAGCATTTTGTGGTCATTTCTTAGAAATAAGTCATGCTAGAAAGAGAGTGAGCTGCAGCAACTCTGACTGCAGAAATGTCATTAATGATCATGATATCATGGTACGTGAATTACTCTAGCAAATATTTTGTATGATGCAGCTGCTAAATTACCGGCCTGCGGGAATTGTGATTTGTAATATTGATTTTTCTCTCAACATAGATACAGAAATATTGTTTATTGATTATTATTGTTGTTAATTACTTCCGGCAAATGAACTGCAGCTCTTGTTTTATAAACAGTGGTAGCTCATTCACAAACCGAGTTTATAAATACGGGTCCTGCATTACCCTAAAGACTGAAATGTTTCACATGAACTTTTATAGTGCTTGGAAAGTTCTAGAAGAAGCCACAAATCTCATAAGTTATAATGAGTTAAATTGGCAGGTAATTAGTTCTCCCTTTCACATCATCTCATTATCTTATAATTAAGTAAAAGGAGGATACGGATCTTCTTTCAATCAATAATAATAATAATAATAATAGAAGTGTAATATTATTTAAATTTCAACCTAAATATAAAAACTTGAATAAGTAAAAATATAATACAAAACTAACTTCTTGATATGGCCAAAGTTTAATTTATCTAATTTTATCGTTCAACATAGATACAGAAATAGAGCAAAACAGATCATAATTGGAAATTTTATCTAATTTCATACAAAACTGACTTGTCTGGCTTGTCAAATTTTTTTTGTTATTAATTTAGCATTTTACAGATGTAATTTACTAAATTTATTCAAAGAAGCAATAATTTCTCAGTACATACCGACAAATAAATAGAGCCATGCATTCACCAGGACTCATATTCCAGTTTCATTGTAAAACGTAATAATATACAGTATAAAAACAATGGCTATCAAGTTTTCATCGACTCTTGTTGTTCTTGTGAGTATAGCTCTAATTCTCCCCATTTATGCTCGGGATAGACCTCGAGATTACCTTAAACCTCACAATGCAGCAAGGGCGAAAGTTGGCGTCAAACATCTAATATGGAACAAGACATTGGAAGAATTCGCAAGAAACTATTTAAATACACTTGTAGGTGACTGTCAAATGGTGCACTCCGATAGCCCTTATGGTGAGAACTTAGCTTGGAGCAGCGGTGATAATATGCTACCCGGAGAAGCAGTAAAAATGTGGATTGATGAATCTCAATACTATGATTACAACTCTAATACTTGTGCTTCTAATCAAATTTGTGGACATTATACTCAAGTTGTCTGGCGTGACTCGATGCGATTAGGTTGTGCTAAGGTTCAGTGCAATAATAGAGAAACTCTCATTAGCTGCAATTATGATCCTCCCGGTAACTATATTGGAGAAAAACCATACTAAATAATGAATGTAATCATTATACAATTACACATTTCTTCACAATTTTGTTCATAAATTGTGATCACTTTCATTGCCTTTGATATGTTTCCATCACCTTTCACATTTTTCTTGCAGTTTATGTATACTAATCTTCTAATATATAAATTAGAAGATATATAATGTTATTTATTAGTAGCGGGATTCCTATTGCTTGATGATAAAAGGCATAATTTTTTTAAATTTATTTATTATCATGTGTGCTTCTCTTTGCTACAGCATATATAGATAATAAAAATATTTTTGGCATCCCTTTTTTAGCAACCTTATTTCTTTTTATGTTGATGACAATTAATAAGACTTTGGTAGTGTTATTTAGGAGTTTGATATTGCTTTTTCTTTTTTCTTAAAAAAAAAAAAGAACTGATCACAGTTCGTACATAGACATCTAAGTTTATATGTTATTTTGGCCGAACAGACTAATAATTAATGAAATGTTAAAATTTCGTATGATCATTATTTGGTCGATGGAGAAGCATAAACAAGTTAACAATTAAAATTAATAATAACCTCGGATATAAATGCAATTCGAGTTTGTATAAAATGTCATTATAAATATTTGTAAATAATTTTGGATAAGCTATAATTAATATTTATCTTCAAAAAATTAATTAATTTTCTTAAAAAAATTATAGGAAAAATTTCTAATTTAAAGATGATGATAAAATTGTACATAATAATGAGAGGCTAATTATACTAGTTCTTTTCAAAATTTTATTAATTGTAAATGTTATTCCGGATGATTTAACAAACTTATTAGAATAAAATATAAGTATATCATGCGAAAAATAAGTTTAATTGTCAAGAATAGTTAAAAATAAGTTGCCAAGGTAAATTTAGAAATACTAGTAAATATCTCAACTACTTTGGTTGATATGCATAATGATTTTTAATCAAACATACACAAATCACACAAATAATTTAATAATATATTTCTAAAATGCACTATAAAAAGATTGAATTTAGCAACGAAATGAACCGTCGCTAAAAGAGTAAATTTTCATTAAAAGGTGAAAATAATTAAATAAGGACGTCTCCGTAAAAATGTAATACCGCCACATTTCAGCGAGGGAATTTGCAGCCCAAATTTCTGTGTTTATTTATCCATTGCCACAAATTAGCTTTTTCTTTTTCTTTTTTTAAGTGTAACAATAAAATTAGATGGTGATATGAACATCCAATATGAAGAAATTTTTAACAAATTAGTGCATGGACAGTGAATAGATATATATGGATTTCCATTAAAAATAATTCGGTGCATGAGTACGTAAAACTTCTTATCATAACCAGCAAGCAACTAAAATCAAAGTTAAACATCTCATACTTTGCTTTCTTTAGCACATGAATCTTATAAGTTAATTATGGTACTATATATGTATCTAAGTTATAGGGAAGACTTCGTTAATTACATTAATTAGTAACATTTGATTTGAGATTTAAAGAAAAATAAATAAATAATTAAGTTGATAGAGCCATAAAGTCAAAGGTCAATTAAAAAGCATATAGTGCAAAGTATAAGATGAATCGTAATTATTTTTTTAAAGCCCACGATTGTATTTGGACTTCTAGCTTGCAATTTCACTATATATTATCCTACTTATGAATATAATATATACATATTATCGATAGCTTAGGATATGATATAAATCAAATAAACTGCAAACTCAAAAGGTAATTAGCACTTACACCCTTAAAAGCTGAAAATTAAAAAAAAAATTAAATAAATAATACAGAAGCACATAACTATAGCTTATTAATATGCTTAAGGTTTTGTTTGTTATTTGTGTTTACCATTTTTAGCTTTCATTTCTTGTAAATATAGAAGTAAATAGAGATAATATTTTGAAAAATCTAACAATACGCTATGACCCGTTCTATTTTTTATTAATTTAGACTCGTACAGATGAAACATACTAAATTTCCATTGACAAGCAATCTTTTTTTTTTTTAATACAATACAAGTATATAAATAGATCCCTTCATAAAGCCCACATCATAATCTCATTGCATAGCAAAGCATACAATAAAAGTTAATGGCTTTCAAGCTTTCATCGACACTTGTTATTCTTATGGGTATAACCCTAATACTTCCAGTCTACGCTCAAGATAGACCCCAAGATTACCTTGGACCTCACAATGCGATCAGGACAAAGATTGGCCTTCCACAACTAATATGGAACACGACATTGGCAAATTATGCACAAAACTATTTAAATACACATGTAAATGACTGCGACATGGTGCACTCCGAAGGACCTTACGGCGAGAACTTGGCATGGAGTGGCGGTGATATGTTAGCCGACGAAGCAGTAAAAATGTGGATTGATGAAAATCAATACTATGACTATAGCTCTAATTCTTGTGCTTCGAATCAAATGTGCGGCCATTATACTCAAGTTGTTTGGCGAGACACAACACGCTTAGGTTGTGCTAAGGTTACATGCAACACTGGTGGAACTCTCATTAGTTGCAATTATGATCCTCCCGGTAACTATATTGGAGAAAAGCCTTATTAAGTTTGTAATAAATATCGTAATTCTTCCTATGGAAATTTGCAGCTGTAACAGGCAATTGATTATGAAATTTGTGAACCAAAAAATTAATATAAGAAAATAATAACGATTTCTATGATTGTTTGATATATATTTTTGAAGAAACTTGGAAATTTTTATTAACCAATAGAAATGAAGAAGACAACTCGGAACAGTTTCCCATAGCCAAACAATGTGCTTGAGAGTTCTCGTCTTCGAACCCATCTCGCTGAGATGTCAGCACGATGCTTCAAAAGCTCTTTGCAATCAAAGATCACAATACCAATGTCTGAAAATTCAGTATAACTTGTGAAGTGACAGCATAGAATGCTTGTGGGAGATAACGTAGATTTGCATACGAAGTTTATTCACTGTTGTGAATTTTATCAACGATGATTGACAAATTACTCAAAGGAAAATTTTGAAAAAACTCAGCCAAAATATATTTAATTGTGAAGATTAATTGAAAATACTAGTTCAGTGTCCATTCTTCTAACCGGAAGAATAATACAAATCATTCAATCAAAATATTTTTATGCAAAAGCAATAATGAGATTGTTATACGAAGGTAAAATAGTAGAAAATACGGAGAAGAATCTTTGGCAAGAGATTTTTTTTTCATTTAAAAATTGTTGGACGCATGAACATGTAACTTTTTTCTATCAACTTAAATAAAAATTTAATTTTTTTCATTGGCAAAAAAATTAAAATAATATATGATTATAAACTTAATGAGTTTAGCCTTGTACAATATTCATCTATTATAGTTTGGTCTTCTTTAATTAGTATAATTTTCTGCATCTCTTATGCTTTTGAAAGACCATTCTCATAATATCCAATTTTCTATATATATGAACATTTTTTTTCCATTTATTGATATATTCATTAACAAAGTTTTGTGTAGAGAAAACAAATTTTCTTGACTTCATTACTTACAAATAGAATGGAAAAACTCCGATATTAGCAATCGGCAAATATATTTACTGTCTTATGTAAATTGTGATTAAAATGTTCTTCATAACTAGACTAAATAAGTAAAATAACTCTTCCAATTCAACGGAGATAACCAAAATACGTGGTTGCTAAATTTATATTCTATAATTAGAAGAGAAAATTATCATATTAAGCAATTTTTTATTAATTGAGCCTCCCCAGATTTAGCATACTAAAATTATTTTAATAGATAGTAAATTGTCCGATACATCCAACATATAAATAGACCCAATCACCAAACTCATATCATAGTTTCATTGACAAAATATATAATAAATATACAAAAACAATGGCCCTCAACCTCTCATCCACCTTAGTTATTCTTATTAGCATAGCCCTAATCTGTCCTATTTGTGCTCGAGATTACCTTAGATGTTTGACGCTTTCTTGCAAAGCCTTACTAAACAATAGATGCCACCATCGTGACTTATGCAATAAGAATTCATAATCTTGATTTTGTGCTTTATAATGTACAGAATCAAGATTAAGGATCTTGGGGGTTGTTGTTTTTGCTGATCTTGGGGGCTGTTGTTTTTGCTTGTTTTATATTGTTTTGTACTTCTTCCGTTTTTTGTATCAATCACATTTGTTGTTTTCACTAGCATTAAGAAATAATAAATAGACTTAAATTTAGTATTAAATTGCGTAATTAAAACTAAATTATCAAATCTACTTGGTTATAATTTTATTGGGAAAGAAAAATAAATTAAAAAAGCAAATTAAATTACATCGAAAATCTAAAAGTGACAGATAAATAGAATTTGGATTTTACTCAAAAGCGACAGATAAAAAAAAACGGAGGAAGTAATTTTTTTCTTTGATAAATTGAATTGATTAATATGGCACTTCAAAGAGTAAATTCTTGCAAAGGAGTACTTTTAGAAAATACTAATTTAATATAAGAGAATGATTTTGAGCGAACAAATTACAGAAACCATTAAAATCAGAACAATTATATCAAGACATTATGATCCGATGGTCATATGAAAAAAAAAATGATTCGTAAAGCATTAGCCTTTAGATGGTTTTCTATTAAAAAAATAAGGCAAACTTGAAATTAACTTTCAATTGTTTTGATCATCAACAATTATTTACACAACTAAGTATTTAAAATTTTACAATTAGCTTTCCAACCTTTATCTTTCGATAAAAATGGAAAATTCTACCACATTTACAAATTTGAAAATGAAATGCTAATTAATATGCATAAATGACAATATACTATTAGCTCGGTTGTTTAAATTGAATTTAAATAAATTTTTTTTTTAGAATTTTTCTTCATAACTGTCTAAATTACTGTCACACCATGATATGTAGATTTTGCATGTCTATTATAATTTTGGTGTTATTTTCTTCTTATTGACTTTTATTTTCTCCAATGGAAATTACCAAAAGTAAAATCTGATGTCTTTCTTTCCCTCATTTGCTTGTGCCTATGAGATAACTATTAGAAAAATAAAACATTTAAGTCAATTTACAATTAAAATGTTACGTTCAGATCAACCCTTAGTGTTTACAAGTTATTTCAATTATACTCCTCTAATCATAATATCGTTAAGACTAATGAAATTATTTAATTTTTTTATTGAAAAAATATATTTTTTAGTTTTTATTTAATATTTTAATTAAAATTTGAGCTTTTATCGTTAAGACAATTTATATTTTTATTGAGGAAACAGTTTATGTATAATCCAACATGGATAATAGTTAAAATATAATCTAAAGTCTCTATGTTACGTACGAATTCTGTTTTCGGAAAAATACCAAAGTTACACTTTAGTCAATAAATGCATGTATTTCAAGTTGTGCATAACGTGTAGAAGAGAAAGCAATTTTTTAAAATTCGAAGTTTTTTTATCAATAAATTCTACTAGCGTAATTGGCGGTCATGTTCTTACAAAGAAAAGTAAAATAAAGCCGAAATAAACGGGATATTTTTTAAAATAATGTGTTTTTAAAAAATATTTATAAAAATAAAATTTGTCAGAAAATAATTATAAAAATAAATTTTTTTTGAAATCGCTGATAGATAGCGCGGTTTTATCAGCATATGGGACCAGAACGAAAAGACAATTTCTGCTGAAACCTCTGATGAGACCAGCGGTTTCAGTACACAATTTTTCGTGCGATTATTAAATTAATAAATTTTTAATATAATTTAATTTATTTTTTAATTTAATTTTTTATATAAATAACAGTCAACTATTATAAACAAATAGCATACGCATTTGTGGGTTTCCACGTATTACTTTTATCTATTCTGCTCTTCTGTCTTCTTTTTATTATGCTAAAATTAATTTTATTTTAAAATAAAACAATTAAAAAATGGGCGTCATCACTTCTTTAAAAAATGATGATCAGTCTTTTTTTGTCATCAAAGCCAAGACGCCGCCCTATGAAGCGGCAATTTTTATATAGCAAAATCAAAATGGAAGGTGACTGTTGATTTTTTAAAATTCAATATTTTAAGACCAAAATTCAATATTTTTTTAGAATTTGTTAAGACCAAAATAATTAATTAATTAATTATGATAAAAAACATTCTGAGGTTCATGACTGTTGATTTTTATTTATTGATTTTTTAAAATTCAAAAAGTGCATATTGAATTTTTAAACTCTATAATTAAATATATTATATCCGATCAATGTAAATTGATCCGAGTAAAAAATATTCTGATCGCTTAAACAAGTGATTTTGAATTTGAGTTTTTATGAATATAACAAATTTTGTTGCGAGAGATGTTTGTAATTGAGCTTGACAGTATCTCGAATAAAGATTAATATGAATATAATATGGTTTAAAAATATTTTCCGTCAATACAGACCTGCTTAAGATACTATACTAAAAACACTATATATATGCTATGTCTGAAATAAACGGCCTAATAAATGATATACACGTTGTCAAAATTGCATTTATCAACATAATATATACATAAGTCATATAAATTAATTAAAAAATATTATCTTTTCCTCATCATATTTTAAAACAAAAATATAAAAAAAAAATCCTCTAAACGCATCGTTTTGTGGAATGTTTTTTTGATTGATCTAAGCTTGGCTCTTCAGAGTTCAGAGCCACGTTAAAGTGAATGTGCACATATGCCCCTACTCAAAATCTGTAAATTAAATGAATTAACTACAAAATGCTCTCATAAATTTGAAAATTTTACACCTGTTAATATTGACAAAGCCACATTATTTTGAAGATATGTGCATGCAACTTCTAAATTAAAAAAAAAAATTATATTATATACGCAAAACACATACATTTTATGAGTTTATATGTCCTTATTTTGAGTTTATAACCTCATAATTGTCTTTTTGTTCTGGCCCCACATGCTGACGAAATCACGTCACCTATCAGCGGTTTCAGAAAAAATTATATTTCTGTAATTATTTTTTGACCAATCTCATTTTTGTAAATATTTTTTAAAAACACATTATTTTAAAAAATGTCCCAAAATAAACTGCCTAATTTCTGATTTGACCCTAATTCGATGTACCAGCAAGTTAATAATATTCAAATTTGGCCAAAATGTTTACTTAATTACACCATTTTATCTTTTGTTTTTTATCATTACTTGAAGAAAATTGGAGATCCGAGAATTTTGTATGAATGGACTAAGCAATTGTATTTGAATAGTCAAATAGTGAAAGTGAACTCCAAATTATCTTATTCTTTTCCTTGAAAGTTTTATTTTGTATTAAAATAAAAAATACTTCAAGATTGATTAAAGCTTATTTGAAATTGTGAGAAATTTAAGATTCTGGAAAGAATGTCAAGTAGCATAACTAAAAGTTTGTAATTTTCAATAGATATATTTGTGACAATAATGTCTATAAAATAGTGTACATAAACTACTGCATATAATAAAATGTGGCCATTTTTAGTATTTTGAGAATGAATATATACTATTTTTTATATTTTAAAAAAATTTCAAAAATACAATTTTCAAAAATTTTGGGAAAAGTTTACCCATTATTTCTAACAAAAATTCAAAAAAAATGATAAAGGTTTTTCAGATTTTAGAAAATTCAGAACAGCCATGATGGCTTTGAAAATTTTTCTACAAAGGCTTTGAAGATCATTCTAACCTTGTTAATCCATATGACAGGCACTCGAAAATGTTGATAGGAAGCCGCCATATATATACACTTTACTAACTTAAACTCTAAAAAATCATTTGTTTAATTCCACTTTTAATAAAAAAAAAATCAACACTTTTTCATGGATTTCGTTTTCATTTTTAGTGTAAAATTTTAATATTATTTATCTATCCAACTTTGATAAATTAAAATTTAAAAATATTGGCAGCAAATACAAATAAATAACACACACACTAAAAATATGGTGGTGGGTAAATATTAGCTGTGAGCAAAAAAAAATTAGATTTTTTTTTTTTATTTGAACCAAGAAAAAATTTGGTTGTAAGTGACAAATCAAAAGAAAGTAAGAAGCTACATATAATGGATTTTATTATAGTTTTGAATAACTCATAGGTCCATAACTTCCATTTAACTTGATAGATGCATTAATTATGAGTTAGGCTCAAGCTAAATATAATTAATTAAAAGTCATTAATGTATAGGTGAGAAAGATTGATAGTAAATTGGGAAATCAATTCCATGAGGACAACTTGGATCCTTTTTCATAAATGATGAAATTATTTTCTTTAAAAAAAAATCTATATTCATTTATATCTTACATCAGTTTCTTACAAAAATACAATACTTTTTTATTAAAAAAAATTGTGGAATTCTCACTTCATACGCTACCTTTTGATATTGAATTAGATTCAAATCTATTTTCTTTATATTATGTTAGAGGAGTAGATGTCCAATACTGCAAATTTCACCCTTCAAGTTTTTTCGCATGTGCTCTGTTTTATACGTGAAATGATGTATTAAATAGCTCAAATGAACTAATTGCAAAAATATAATAAAATTTATAAAATTTTGAACAATCATCACTTTAAAAGATTGAGTTAGGTTTAAGGTTTTTTTTTCACAAAATATCAAGATGATTATGTTCAAATGCAATGCAAGATTACATACTATGGTACTAATAATTGAACTAATTAAATCCACTTCCATAAATTCACAACGACTAAATTATATAATGCAACATAAGAAAATTTGTAACTGATGGACGTTAAGAATTATAAGTATGATCAGTGGCATAATTAGTCATTTGAATGTTAGTGTCTCAAGTGTTCTATAATTTTCCATTAATCTCTTAGTAAAACTAATTAAAAAGAGAAACTTCGTGTAAAAAATTAAACAACTTTTATATGTCAGTTGATCGTATTAGTTGATAAGTCTCTCAGAATTTTATTCGCAATATCTTATAATGAAATATGTTTGCAACAATATCGCAAGTGTCACTATTCGAGCTTTACTTCTATACTTCAAAAGGAAAAAAAGATTCACAGAAAAGTATAAGTTTACTAAAAATATGTTTTTTCATATATGGAAATCTATAATTGAAATTTTTTTAATAAAATCATGCATAGACTCAATTTTATGCAAGTGTTCTTAATATTTTGATTACTTACTATAAACCTTAATTTCGTAATCCTCAAATGGATTAATTACCATAAAAGTCATTAATGGAAAATCTCACAGATCAGATAATTCAATATATTAAGAAATTTGAATGCCAAAAATTGGCAGACTTCATCCTGATGATGTCCGTCCAAGAATTTTTTTTTTTATTTGCCGTAATCAACTATTTGTAAATCAATCATAATAAACCATGTAAGCAAAATAATAAAGTTCTAAGTAAGTATTTTCTTTCCAAATTAATTCTCTTCCTTAATATTATATCTTAGCAATTTAAAAGCCGTGATCAATCTATATGAACGTCACATCTTGAAATTCTGACTTTTCCATGGTAGTGTTCTTGAATAAGCTATCTCTCTTAATTTAATAAGCTAAATTACTTCAACCAAAAGTAATTAAGTTGCAAAATTTTCCACACCCTATGGCTATAAATACCAATTAAAATCCACCCACATGCATATCCATCAATCCTGAAAAAAAGATATATACATATGATGATGTTGAACAAAATTTCAATAGCTCTCTTGGGTCTCATAACCCTAACCCTAATCCATTCCTCACTTGCCCAGGATTCACCACAAGACTATGTGAATGCCCACAACGAAGCTCGTAGAGCTGTGGGTGTTGGCCCTATGACTTGGGACGATAAAGTGGCAGCCTATGCAAAAGATTATGCTAATAAGCGCATCGGTGACTGCAATCTAGTGCACTCCGGCGGCCCTTACGGCGAGAACCTTGCTTGGAGCAGTGGCGATCTTTCAGGCACCGGTGCTGTGAAGTTGTGGGTTGATGAGAAGGCTTTCTATGATTACAATTCTAATACTTGTGCTGCAGGGAAAGTCTGTGGCCATTATACTCAGGTTGTGTGGCGTAACTCGGTTCGTGTAGGATGTGCTAAGGTTAAATGCAACAATGGAGGAACATTCATTACTTGCAATTATGATCCTCCTGGTAATTTTGTAGGCCAGAAACCTTATTAGAAGAGATTTTCTATTTTCTTATGAATAAGATAAGTTATGCTAGATATGTGTAACGTTATCAAATACTAAAAAAATAAAATTACTATTTTATTAAATATTCTATCTATCTTGGAGTCTGATTATATTCTTCTTTTCTAAATGAAATCAAAACCGGAGAAAGAAAGAAAAAATAATAATAAGGACTACACTCTGCCTTAATATTAGAATTATATATTTAATACGTTTCGAATTTTTTTATTTTCATTTGTTTGTTAAGGATGACTCCAGTTCAAGTTTCGATTATAACTAAAATAAATTTAAATAATCAAAAATTAAAATTTGATAAAAATGATAAGCCAAAACCAAACCGAACAATGACTAAATTTGCTTATATCATCAATTTTGAGAATTTTTTTAAGTAAAAATAAGGTTGTTTTAAATTGTTCTTAGGACCACACTGAGCCGTAATATTAGAATTATAAAATTAAATAGGTTTTGACTTTTATTAATTTCCATAGGTTAGTTCAAGTGTTTTTTTTTTTTTTTGAGCCAAACATACTTTGAACCTCATATTTAGATTTAAGAGAAAATTGTGAAAGTACTGATTAGTGAATAAGTTTTATTCCAAATAGAACTATTTTGACTGGGAAATGAATTTTTTTGAATTGGTTTTCAAAAATAAAAAAGATTTGAAGTACAATATGTCTCGAAATTTCGAAGATAAATGAAAAAGAAAATAGAAAATAATAGTATCAGCAATATTATCTTGGCACGGCCATATGCAATTGCTATTAAAATTTACAGAATAAATATATTTGCTATTATCCAAATTAATTAAAATTAAATATAAAAAATTAAAAGCAGAAAAAATAAAAAACAAATTAAATAAAACATCAACATATAGTCAAATTTGAATATGAAAAATCTTGTCATGAGTCCCATTTGATTCGGACCAATATATAAAAATCTTGTTTGGAGATCTTTATTTCCGAACCAGAATATTATAATAAACTCTACCAAATCCAGACGAAAGCACAAAGTTCGTCATCTTGGACACTGGACTGTCTAAACTTAGTCAATTAAGCTATAATTTTAACAAATTAGTGTATGGACAATGAATACTGAATTTCCATTATAAAATATTGGTTATATCTAGCAACTAACTAAAATCGAATTTAACATCTCATACCTTAATTTCATACCACTTGAATCCTAAAAATGAAAGTAATATATATCTAATTTTAAAAGTGAACATTTGTTAATTACATCAACTTAGTGGCATTTGCTTTGAGATCTAAACCCAGCAAATCATTCAAGAAAGTGAATAAATAAATAGAGCCATAGGGTCAAAGGTCAACAAAGAATTGCGAAAGCATAGTGCAAATTTTCGAGTACAAGGTGAGTCATAATTATTTTTTAAAGACCGGGACTAGACTACTTCTACCTTGCAATTGCATTACATCATCCTAGTTACGAATTGATATAATACATATCATCTAAAATATATAATTTATTGATATCGATTTGTTTTTATAGTTATGAAAAGTTGTTTCTTTTTATTCTTAAAAACATTCGAAGAAACAATATTCAATAAAAATTCCTGCTTAAAAAACTCGGACAATCAAATTACGTTTAAATACTAATATGTCTAGCTAATTATAGATAGGGATAACTGTATATCTTCTTTATATAGTGCTCATCTTATTAATTTCGGACGTAAATACCTAACTACAGTACTTGTATAGTGGATAGACTATTAGCTTTGTAATGTTTGTAACATACATATAACCATTACCTTAACTTACATTGATTAATCAACATTCAGTCTGCTGAATTTACAGGATATAACTTAATTTCCAGATATAATATAAATATCACAATATAAGATATAAGAAGATAAAAGCTATTTAATAATTACACTCTTTCAAGCTAAAAGTAAAAATTTAAATAAATAATAAAGAAATACAGAACTATAGCTTTTTAATACAAAGTTTTTTTGTTTTGAAAGCTTGTTGTTTTGTGTACCATTTTTACCATTTATTTCCTGTACAAATAACGGTAAATAAAGATTATATTTTGAAGAATTTAGCAATATGCCACAACTTGCTAAATGATTCGCTAATTTTTTTGGTTAATTTAGACTCATACAGATGGAATATACTAAAATTTCTCTTAACCAGTAAATTTTTTTTTAATACAATACAAATATATAAATAGATCCTTTCATAAAATCTACATCACAATATCATTGCATATATAGCGCATAGCATACAATAAAGAATAATGGCTTTCAAGCTTTCATCAACTCTTGTTATTCTTTTGGGTATAACCCTAATACTTCCCATATATGCTCAAGAGAAACCCGAAGACTACCTCGAACCTCACAATACAATTAGGGCAAAACTTGGCCTTCCCAAACTAATTGGGATTTGACAATAGAAGAGCGAGCACTATTTCATTTAGAAGAATATATAATTGACTGCGACGTGTTTCCCTATTGTGGACCTTACGGCGAGAATTCGGCACGGAGTGGCGGTAATATGATAGTCGAAAAAGCAGTGAAAATGTGGATCGATGAAAAACAATACTATGACTATGACTCCAATTCTTGTGCTTCAAATCAGACGTGTGGCCATTATACTCAAGTCGTTTGGCGAGACACGAGACGTTTAGGTTGTGCAAAGGTTAGATGCAGAAATGGTGGAACTCTCATTAGTTGCCTTTATGATCCTCCTGGTAACTCTGCTGGAAAAAAGCCTTTCTAAATGCTAAATGTCATAATTATATGAATATTATAAAATAATAAAACTACATGAAATATTATGATAACAAACTATAAGAATAAAATAGAGTGAGATCGAAAGAGATGGATAGGAAGTAAATATATTTTTATTTTTTCACTTGTATGTGTACATGGAAAAAAGCTTATATTTACAAGATTATTAATATAGGTTACATGAGTAAAAATAAATGAATAAAAATAAATATTTGAATTACAACTATTAATAAAGAAGTGCAAGTTTTAAGTTATATATTAAGAGTCTAAACTTGTTAAACTTATGGAAATCCATGAATTAATTTATTTGTAACATTTGAAAGTGATTTTTGCTCATTCTAGATGATCCGTAATTTTTTCCTTTTTCTTTGAAAAAAAATTTAAAGTTTCTAACAATTAATTAAAAGTATAGAATGTTACTATTTTCATTCTTTTCATGAAAATTTGCAATTATGTGTTCGAATACGTGCATGCATGCGTCTATATGGCTGCATATGTATGAGTGTGTGCGTCTATATACACAGTTGAGTTGTTGTTTTTGTTGTTGTTATTATTATTATTATTATTATTATTATTATTATTATTTAAAAAAAATATTAATGTGAAAAATTGAGAAATTTATAATTAATAAAATGGTATTATAGTCCAAAGAAACGGCTCCAGAATGGAGCATTTGAAACTGCAGCTATTTGGAACAAAAATTAGCCGCCAGCAGCCGATTGAAAAAAATTATCAAATATTTTTATAACATTTGAAGAAAATAGACTTAAGTTTAATTTAAAATCAAAAGCTAACTTTTAAAGTGAGAATTGCCCAAACACTATAAAGAGTATTTAATTTTTTATAACTAGCCAATTTGGGATATGTTAAGTCACCAAAATTTTATATTCATACTTGATTTTACTTATTTTATGATTTTGATTATTGTAGGATCAAATTAGTGAAAAGGAATATTTTTATGGTTTATTAGAACTTATTTGAAGCAATCTTTAAGAATTGAGGCAATTTTGGTGTAAGAAAAATTTTTTGAGCAAAATCTAGATGTTAGCTTTGTCCAAGCCAAAGCGCAAGACGATTTGGCAGTAATTTTTAATAGACCGGATGCGCACGATTTAAACTAACCGCCCAAGAAACTCCAGCTGACAAATGAGAATTATTAGACTACAATTTAGGAATTATGGGGTTGTATTAGGGTTGCTTACGGGGCTGGGCCGGGAATTGCACCCCCATTCACTGCTCTATCGGTAGCAAGGATTTTCCATCCCCGCCCCCGATTCAATAACGGAAAGGGAATTTGCACCGTCCCCGCCCCCAAAAAAATAATTTTTCTAACTTTAAAATATAATATTTTATAAATAACTAAAATTAAAATATAATATTTAATAAATAAAAAAATTTAAAATCAATTATAATTTAAATTAATATAAATTTTAACTATTGCTAAATTTAAAATTAAGTATAATTTAAAACTTAATAATTATAAAATTAAGTTATATTTTAATATTAATTATTTATAAAATATTATATTTTAAAATTAAAAAAATTATTTTTTGCAAGGCAGGGATCTCTGCACGCCAGATACCCCATTCTCTGTCTCTGTTCTGAAATACACATCGGGGATTTTTGTTCCCCCCATCACCGTCCCCACAGGAAAAAAATTTGAAAATTTCCCGTCCCATGAACAACCCTAGGCTGTATTTTTAGAAAATTTATTTTTCATTAAGTATTTTATTTTATTTTATTTTATTTTCCTAATTTGGATAAGATAAAACTTACTTTTCTTAATTTTAGGATTTGATCAAGAAGAGAGAAATTAGCATGTCATCTTTTTCCTCAACATTTAATTTTCTTAAATCGAGTCTTAACCATTCATAAAATTGTCAATAAACTAAATTCTCTCACTAAAATATGGTTGTTTATTGATTAAAGATAAATTATAATCTTACTTATTTAGTCTATTAATATGGAAAGATTGGTCAGTAGCGGTAAGCCGACGACTATAACCGATTCATTTCATAATTATAAGTTATCTTTTCATCTGTAATCAGTAAATTGAATTTTATATTGTGAATAATTTTAATTGAAAATTTCATCTACTAATTCCATTTTAATTAATTTTTTTAAATTATTGTTTTCATTAAGTATTTTTAATTTTTGGTCAATAAAATTCTCCATTTTTGTTTATTTGTTAAAATTTCGGTTATTGCAAATTATATTGATACTACTTTTTGTGAATTCGATCTTACTTGTTCTGTTTGCAATTTATTTGACTAGAAATAGTTATGATTTATTTTCTATGGTCTCAGCATCCATCGGGATACTTAACAGACGCCCAAAGCCAAATACAAATGGAAAACCTAGAGCGTAAATTTGCAATATTGGACATATGTGAAAAGTCCAATAGCAATACTAGTGGTTTTGATACCATGTAATAAAGAAATGAACTTAAATATAACTATATATTGTCTAAAAATTAGTTTGTAAGGTAAGAATTGTCTCGAAATTTTACAAGTAGTATTATATTTTTTTTATAAATAGCCAATATAAAATATTTAATATAGCAGTTGATTTGTAAAAAAGAACAATACCAATTAACTTAGAAAATCGAATCAAACATCACCTATATACAATACCGGTTTGTAATTACAAAATTTTCCATATATATATATATTGAAGGAGTTTGAGATACGTGTATGACTTACAAGATGAAAAATTAATCCCGATATAAAAGAGAATATATCAGAACAGGGAATAATATACATGAAATTTATTCCATAATGAGTTTTCTATTAATTAGAAAAACTGTCATAATAAGTGTGTACTAATATAGACAGTTACCTAATTTAAATTTGATAACTAATATATTAATGATTGATATTATATTACCTTAATTGGAACCTTATATAAGGGCTAAAATTCTGCATTTTGGGATACATGAGAAAGCTCCCATACCGAAAATTTGTCAAATTGCTTCCGCATATTTTCTCTCATGTTCGTTGGGGTTTTTAGTTTGTGGAACAAGTGTTTTCATCCCAAGGCTTGCGTGACATGGGTGAAAACCAGACCGATGATGAAAAAAGAGCAAGTGATCTTGTAATTTGTGATTTTACGCTTTAAGAGGTATTTATGCTTACTTTTCATTAAATATCACCGATATATATTCTTTCATTGGTATCGAAGATATATTTTTTGCATTCCAGTATGTTATTTTTTGGATGTATTTTTTTATGAAAATTCAGACATGTTTAGAGGCTATTTTAGTGTACTTTCTGGAGTTGTTCTAGTCTGTATTTTTTATGTGTTTTTGGACATCGAAAAAAAAATAAAAAGTCCGTAATTAAAAATTTCAAGTGAAAATTTTTTATTTTTGACTATAGCATTGGACTCAGAGATCCGAAAATCCTCCAGAAAAAATTTGATTGCCCTAAACCATCGGGAGGGCGACGCGTGGCTTGCAAGCACCACCAGTGTGCGAGGCACTTGCTAGATAGCGCATCACCAGCACGCGTCAAATCTACACGCTGAGTGAAATGTCACTCAGCCACGTAGACCAAGGGGAGCAACATGTGGCCTTATGGTGAAGTGTTATGTGTCAACTGACGTGGCAAGGTAGGTCCATATGGCACCATGTGGATCAACCAGATGGTGCTACATGGCAATGACATGGCAACACGTGTCAACCTATAGTGCTAACATGTGGCATAAGGTCCAGCTATGTGTCTTGGATGTGACATGCCACGTGGCAGCCTATGGTGTTGACACATGGCATATGGATCCGTCCACATGGCTTGATGTGTCATGCCATGTGACGACATATGGACCAATGACTGACTGCCATATGGTAGACTGTGGTCATGCCACGTGTCTATTTGTCAGTCCAGTGGATACCACATGGAATTTACGTGGACCTATAAATGATCGCCACGTGTGAGTTAGCTATACCATATGGCGACATGTGGCCCATTAGGGTCATCCACATGGTACTGTGCCACAGTTGGCATGTGGCTTCTCTAGCACATGTGGAGCATGTGAACCCCACTCTTACTGACTCGTGCGAGCTCCTCCGACCTTCATTTTTTACCCTATTTTTTCCAATTCTGATTTTCATAATTTTTCTAATTTTTTGGTCATTTTTAAAAAATTTTTAGAGCAACAAAATTATTTTTTATAAATTATTTTATTGAAAATTTTATAAAAATTTAAAGAAAAAGTGCTTTTCCTTCTTTAATTTTCAAATTTATTTAAAAATTAATTATTTAGATTTTATCCTTATATTTGATTGAAATGAGTTTTAATCATTTTTATTTTATACACGAGTGTACTAACAATTTTTATTTTGTTATGTGTAATAGATATGATGATGATAATGACTTCTATTGTTCTACATATACTCTGTTGGGTTTTGATAAAGGAAAAATAAAACAAAAAAATGCAGCGGATATATGAAACCCATCAAGATCCATGCGATTCAATTGACTCAATGAAGAGAAAGTAACGATTACTAACTCTTAAAGCGTAAAATCATCTTGTAGCTATTGTCTTATACGAAACGAACATCCTTTATTGGTATCCACACTTAAACATAATGAATGGATTCGCTCAGAGTGCTAGCTCTCTTCCTTGGCGGTTAGGGTAACATAGAAAAATGTTTTTCTCTTTTTCACTCATTTAAGGGTGACGGCTCACCTTTTTAGTATGTCTTCTTAGTATTTTTAAACCATACATATCATATATATAGGTGACCCAACCCTAATTAAGAGAGAGAGAATTTCGGGCCTACATTTTTTATTAAAATAAGAAATATTTTATTTCTTATTTAAAATAAGAATTAGAATATTAGTCTTAATTAATATTTATTTATTTATTTTATTTATTTATTTATTTTGAATTTTAATTTATCACAAAATAAAATTCGAAATATCCGAATTAACCCTTAGTCCATTCATCACATTTTATGTGTGCGATCCAATACGTTCATATTATGTTGGTCGTGGGTCCCAAGCCCATCATGAGCCCACATGTTATAAGCGACCTCTAGCAAGATATTATGACTAGCCAAATAATATGAATATTGATACTTCGATTTTAACCTAATAGAACATGTTAAAATCCTTTTATCACGCGATATCTTGTTTGAACATAAGTCGTGATCCATGTCAAACTTATATAGTTCAAACATATAATTTCTTAATCACTAAGTAAACTGATAATATCAAATGACATTGATCGCTCCATCAATTCATTTGAACACGGTCATGCATTTCTCAGTCCTACTTATCGAGGGGTCCAATAGATATCTCTCTCATAAGAGAGGGATAAATTCCATCTTGATTTTTCACTATCCTCTGCATGATTCTTATCATGTCCGATTATTACCTTTATTATTATCCAATTAAAGAATATATCTGATTATGTTAAAATATAATGTTCCTCATGTAGGATACTATGATAATCTCAGGTCTAAGGATCGATAACATAACTATTATAAGATCACTAATGATATTAACCCACGTGATATCTCATAGTGGATCTATCCAGCACCCTACTCTCCAATAAGTGCCTATAAGTTTGATTTATATCACCATATATAATCATCCCATGGTTATCGATCAAACTTGTACTAGTTTTTATTTATCATTATTCCTTTTAATGATAAATGACTAGGGATAGCCAAAAATAATATTGAATTGTTATTTATAAATATTATTATATCTAACATACCAAAATATAATAACATGAAGAAAATCCAATTTTATAAAATGAAATATGACATTACATAAGTAACCAAATATATGACCTAGGGCATAACCACTAACTTACTCCTCAAGGTTTTTGCTTTGACCAACGCACGAATGCGTAAGGTATGTCACATGAGGTTGCACAAGAAGGCAAGAATTGGTAATATTGATGTTATTATGCATCATATATATAGTAAGCACACATAGGATGATGCAGTACTGTATTTGGGTTGGTAGCTTAGAAAGGGGATGGAATCATAAATTTTTTTTCGATATCATGTGTGAATCATTTAGTTACCATATGACACTCCATAACTTATTAGTTGAGTGCTGAAGTGAACATTATGGAGAATCCATAATTTGGTTTTTATATATGGTCGCTAAATAAGGAGTGTTCGTGAGCCACACTTAGTCTGAGATGGTGCTTAGAAGTGGGCATAAAGTATATCACCCATGGTCTTATGATCGCATATAGGTTGTTCCTTTGTAGTTGATGCCTATGGTCATTAATTCAATTCTAATGACTAGGATAAATTTGGATCTATTGAGTTCCTAATTTGTTGGCAAGAGTGTCATAATTATATTTTATTTGTGCGAACTTTTATGTTAGGAATAATGTTTCCTATTTTGCTTTGAGTTAAGACATATATGTCTTTATTTTGGATTTATTGAATTTTATAATAAATGTGTTTATTTTTGTTTTGGATTAGGGGTGTGCAGAATCGAACCGAATGAATTTTGATCCATTTGGTTCGGTTATTTCGATTTTCGATTAGTTCGGTTTTGAACCAAAAAAAAAGTTTGGTTTAATCAATTCGGTTCGATTCTTGAAATTAAAAAATCGAAAAAACCGAACTGACCAAAGTTTTTATAGATATATATATTATAGTATTCATATATCAGAGTTGAAGTCTTGGATGAGTGGTTTGAATTTCCAACAAAGTCTACTAAAACCCATTAAGTCTTGGCTTCAATTCCTAGAGAAGCCACGATTTTTTCACCTTTTTCTTTTTATCTTTTTCCCCTTTCCTTTTTCTCCCTCACTTTTCCATCAATAATTATGGGCGGCCCAACTAGAGGATTGGATCCACAATAAATATGCTTTTTGTCTCACTTTTTCTCTCATTATTCACTGAATTCTTACCAAAAAAACAAATTATTCACTAGTCGTAATAAAAATTAATTTCACTTATATATATATATATATATATATATATATATATATATATATATATATATATATATATATATATATATATATATATATATATATAATCTATGGTTTTATATTAATTTTTTAGTAAATAAAGAGATTAATTTTAACTTAAAAAAAGCATATATATATATATATATATATATATATATGATCTATGGTTTTATATTAATTTTTTAGTAAATAAAGAGATTAATTTTAACTTAAAAAAAGCATTTATAATTTATATTCTGAAAAGTTATAAGGAAAATAAAATTTTATTAAATTTGACCAACTTTTTTTTTTATCAATTGAATTGTGCATGAATATATAACCATTTGTTATTGGATAAGGGAATCAATTATTAATTAAGCACGGTTTTATTTTATAGAACATACCTATTCATTTTATTTATGAAGAAATATTTAAATTATAATAAATTTATGTGTGCTTGAAAGTGATTTGCTGTTTCATTATCCTGAATGGTTCCAAAATGTCCTAACTTTAAAATAAACTAAAAGTCTATTATTATTATTATTATTGGTTAATAAGATATAATCTACATTTGTACGTGGTTAAGGATTTTTGACTTAAGAATTAGGACAGAGTCTGGGAAGGTGCCTCTGCAATTTTCAAATTATTTTTCATTATGTGCATCGAGTTAATTATTTATTATTTTTGTAAAAGATATTTTTTATATTAATTTCATATTTGTAAACGAGAATTAACTTTTTCAAATTTTTGTGTACTGTTAGTTAGATTTATAAATTTCTTGATTTGAGTCCATATAGCCCTAAAAAAATTCAAAAAAAATTGATATATGAATTTAGCGTAGATAAGATTTTTTTTATTTTTCATAATATGTGTATTTGTTTTAATTCCAAACCAGATGGATCATATTAATATCATTTTTTTTAATTTCTTATTATTTAACTCGCACAGTAAATGAAAAATTTTGAAATCCTTCATTTTTTTACACATAAACAAAAATATTCAAATTAAGTTAATCGAGACATCTTTATATTAATATAATATTTGAATTCATTTTAATTTTTAATAGTAGATCAACTTAATATTTGCAATTTTCTAGGGGGTAATTTTACTTTGTATATTATTTTAATTTTAGTTATTTTAAATGAATTTATTTTGTTGAATATAAATTAATTTAATTTATGGACCCATATAGGTTAAAAGTTCAATAAAAAATAAGCCAATATTGACCCAGAACCGATTAAATCTAACCGAACCGACCGAAATTATTTCAGTTTATTCGGTTTTTGATTCTACAAAGTTCGGTTTCGGTTCGGTTCTTATATTTCTTGAAGTTCGATTTTTGGTTCAATCGGTTCGGTCTAAAACCGAATCGAACCGATCGAATGCTCACCCTTATTTTGGATATTATTATGGCTTATAATTTTTATAATGAATATATTTATTTTAATATTATTTGCCATGCAATATATTTTATGAGTAGAATAATTGCTTGATTATTAAGTGACGACTTAATTATCTATATCGCATAATATCCTCAATTAAGTTTAAGAACTTAAATTCTAATAAATCAGGTTTACTATATATGAAATTTTAATATGTAAGGTTAGACATTATGACTTAGAGGATAATTGGATACTGTCAGTAACCTTTTCGATTTTGAGCCTAATAGATAATTTTATTAGATTCTAATTTTATATGCATAGTAAATAACATGTATTGTCTTTTCTCATTTAGTTAGGTGCAACAATTATTCCATTAGTGATAAGATGATCCAAATAGATACTGCTTTTAGATCTAAAATGTGTAAATTCAGTATGTGCTAGAAGAGCAAGAGGCTCTTTAAATCAAAAGTTCAGTTATGACTGAATTTGAGAATAGCACCACAGCCTAGCATAGGTGAGAATGAGATGCCTATGTGGCATGAAAAAAGAAATATTTCACTGCTCTTATCATATTGCTAAGTGCAAATGGATAATATCACTAAGCAATTTTGCAAGTGTCAAAATGCAATGGATTTGTGAATCACTTTGCAAGAAATTCAGAAATATGTCTCTAAATAAGTTTTAATCATTAATGATTAAGTTCGATAATTATCAGAAAATTCTGATTATATAATGCAAAAATATCTAAAAGAGATGAAAAATATGATATATGAGCTTAGTGAAGTTGGTCATAAGTTGATCAATGAGCAACAGGTTCAAGTTGATATTCATTTCTTACCCAAGAGTTGAGAGCATATAAAGATGCAACCAACCTATAAGGACTATATAAAGATATTTGGGGATATCACTTGTCATTTGGAGCTTGAAGAAAACTGTCTGGCATCGATTAAGGTCAATGCCAAAGTGCATATGGCACAGTAGCATTATGATAAAATGAGTTCTAACTAAAACAATAAAAGAAAGCTTCAATAAGATGGTAAGGAAAAGGTCTGAGAACCTAAAAGGCAAAAGATAAAATATAATAACAAAAGTTCCAAAGGCACGAAAAGGATAAATATTTCAAGAGTGAAATGTTTCTTCAATTGCCAATAGAAAAGACACTATGTAATAGATTACACTATGTTCAGTCAGGTATGCTTTTCTGACTCAAAAGTGAGTGAAATTTGTGTACCTTATTCTATCTTTTTTACTAAATTTCATCCTTTATGGATGATAGATTCAGGAGTAATGGATTACGTGATAAAGGATCGAAATACTTTTGTCTTGTTAGTTTTTGTTTTTGATTTAACGAAACTTGCTTTCATTTACATTTCAAGGATAACAACGTATGCTTATGTTTAGATGATGCTTATATGATTTTGGATTTATTTCGAATAGTTTTATTGTTATGGATTTTGATCTTAACTATTTAAGCAAAACTAGTTTTTCCTTTACCTCTACTTCTTCATATAGTTATGAGAATAATATAAAATTGTGGCATGCTAGATTAAACCATATCGGATAAGATCGAATACATCGGTTATCTAAGGTAGGTTTATTAGGTTATTTAAATGAGATTGAATTATCTACATGTGAGCATTGCTTATAGAAAAAAATAGTTAAAAAAATTGTTCGGATAAGGAACTCGAGCCATAATTCCTTTATAATTAATTCATTCTGATGTTTGTAGTCTAATGAATATTAGAGCAAGGCATGTAGCCTATGATTTTATCACTTTTATAAATGACTATACTAGGTATTGTCATGTCTATTTGATATCTCACAAGTCCAAAGTATTGAGTTGCTTTAAGACTTTTGTGAATCTTATTGAGAATCAAATGGATAAGAAAATTAAAGCTTTAAGAATCGATCATGGTCGAGAATATCGTTCTGAAGAATTTAAAGCTTTATGTGATGAAAAAGAGATTGAATATAAATTGTCTATTTTTAAAACTCCATAACAAAATGGTGTTGCTAAAAGGTGAAATATAACCTTTTTAGACATCGTACGTTATATGATGGCTCAAGCAAATTTTTCATCTCCTATTGGGGAGATGTTTTGTTATTGGTCATATATGTTCTAACCCATGTATTCTCCAAGTCTATTGCTTTCACTTCTTATAGGTTATAAATTGGTCAGCAACCTGACCTAAATCATTTACACCTTTAGGGTTGTGTTGCTTATGTCTATGATATCTCAAATAAATTTGATAAATTAGGATCAAGAGGTAAAAATAGTATTTTTGTGTGATATTCTGATGTATCAAAAAGATACATGTTTATGGGTAAACAAGCAAATGGCTTAATAACAGAATTTAAATCACGAGATATCATATTTTTTGAAAAATAAGTTTACAAAGTTGGGCGAAATAGGTCAAGACTTTACTTTTTACTAAATTCAAGAAGATGAACAATCCAAACTTCTCCATCCAAGTGGGATGAAAATTGATGAAAAAGGTCAAGACACTTTCTTCTTAATGGTCTGAATGTTCGGGATTCGTCCTCCAGTAGGAGGATGAGCATGCCTAACTCTAGTAGGAGTATGGATATTCAAAATCTTTATTTGAGTGGAAGTATAAAGCTCAATCCCAGTGGGATCATTCTGAACCATAATAAATATATGACACATGTTTATCAAGATTCGAAATTGCAAAAATCTAAAAGAAAAAGTGTTTCGTGCTGACAATTTAAGATTGAAGGTGCGAATGAGGCCCTTTTGATTACACCACAAGATAATGAGAAGCTTAAAAAATGTAAAAGAGGCTCTCTCATGCACAACTAAAGATAAATGGATTTAGACAATGGAAAAAGAAATGGCTTTTATAAGATCTAACCATGTTTGGGAATTGATTGATCTACTTGAAGGATGTAAACCAATTAGGAATAAGTAAATTCTCAAAATAGAGCATAAAGTTTATGGCAGTATCAAAAGATATAAGGTTCAGCTAGTCGCTAAGGGATTTACACAATATGAAGGAATTGATTAAGAGGAGACTTTTTTACCTGTTATTAGATTTACGTCGGTAAGGTTAATTCTAGTCTTGGTGGCTTGTTTGGACCTAGTGTTACATCAAATGGATGTAAAGACTGATTTCCCTAATTAAGAATTAAAAGAAAAAATTTATATGAAATAGCCTATAGGTTTTATTGAAGAAGGTAGCAAACATAAGGTTTGCAGATTGATGAGATCGATCTATAGCCTAAGCAGTCTTCGAAATAATGGTATTTGAGATTTTATGAAATAATCATGTCAAATGAGTTCAACATGATTGATGAAGATCATTGTGTTTATTCCAAAGATCGAGAAATAAATATGTCATTTTAATGTTGTATGTAGAAGACGTACTTATAGCAGAAAATGATAAAGAATACGTAAATCTTATGAAAGATTGGTTGTCATCCAACTTTGAGATGAAAGATATGGGTTAAGCAGATTATATCATTAGAGTTAAAATTTCAAGGGATAGCTCAAGAAAATTATTGTCACTATCTCAAGAGACATACATTAATAAAGTTCTTGAATGATTTAATATGAAAAATTGTAAGCCCATAGATAATTCCATTACTACGAATCAGTCTCTTAGTAAAAGCATGTATCCTAAGATAAAAGAGCGGATAAAACACGTGAAGAACATTCTATATGCTAGTGCTATGGGAAGTGTGATATATGCAATGTTGTGTACCAGACCTGATGTAACACCCCAATACCTGTTCCATGAAATGGGATGGATACGAAGTGCTACCCTGCTTAACAAAGAGAGCAAAACTTAAATAATGTCTCCCTAGACACTACAATCTCAGAGTTTACAAAAATTTTTCCAAGAAGACGGACATAATTTCCTCTATACGGGTCTCTATTCCCTACTAACAAAGAAAAAATATTATCTCTATGAACCCATTATAACATTCAAATCATATAATCCATTACTTAATTGATCTCAGGTCGATACTCACGACGAGATCTCAACTAACCAATTAATAAAATATACAAGGAAACCCAAGAACAACACATTTATGCGACAAACCGATTACAAACCAAGATATCAATACAAAGGCAAGATACCCAAATTTATTAGATACAATGTTCCAATAAACCATAATGATTAAGCTCCAATATCACCACCTTGGGTTGACCAAACCAGTAGCAGCAAATCTTCCTCATCAAGCAATCCAAACTTGAAACCTACACGGATAAATACCCGTGCTAAGCTATAAAACTTAGTAGGGAACAACAAAATATTCTATAGAAGAAATTTTTCTATAAGGATCAATAATTACTGCCTAAGCACTAAGTTATAAAACGAATACATAAAGCAATTGCAATAAATGATATTCTCATCTATATTGTGATTATAATATGCCAATTTTGGATAACTCACAACCTTACCAATTACCTTGTTAAAAAACTGTTTCTTCTTTATCTGCATAGCTATTACCAATACACATGTTAATTTCACCTTTGTTTACTTATAATTCAATCTTAAATAGTTCAATCACACATATGAGTGAACTATCACAGGTCAATTTCTCAAGGTCACGCAAGACATATAATCATACTTGAAAGCATTACGAAGCACAATTCGTAATGTAGATCTTATAAACTCAAGTATAACAAATCTTCCAAAAATACATCAGTGTCCATATATATATATATAAATATAGTAATTAAACCACCATCCAGAGATGCACCAGATTCAAGAAAAACATCAGAAAGCAAGCAAGAAATAACTTGAAATACTAAATAAAGGTTAATTTATCACATGGCCTCCATTTACCAAAAAGATAAAATGCTGAGAAACATCTTCACAGAGTTAAAACCTACTCGCAATTTCATATGCATACCATTGCAAATTCCAAATACAAATGAGATACAGGATATGCACTGGTAGTTTAGATTACTTATACTATATTGAAATTAGCCTGCCTAAGTTCTAAAAGTGGATAACGGGATCAGAGGATATCCGAAGATATCAAACAGAGGATATTCGAAGATATCAAACAGAGGATATCCGAAGATATCAAACAGAGGATCCCCATGGGATCAAACAATGGTCCAATAAGGACAATCAAAAGTCCACGAAGGACTAAGATCCAAACGGGGTCAACAGAAGTAGCTGCAATATCCCTATAGGCACCTATTCAATCCACGAATGAACTATGACTGCAGGATAACAGATACATAACTTCCTTTCCAAAAGCTTTAAATATCATTTAGGCATAACATGGCCTGTCAGCCAATATCGATGTATATGTATACACATAATAAAATCAAATCTCTAGAAGCATTTATCGAACTCTAGATCTTGCCGATACAAGGTTAAAATATCGAATCAAGCACAAAATGCATTAAAGTTACTACGTTATAGAAATAAAAGCTTTACATATTACAAACATGGAGGAATCTATCATTTAATTATGCCTCTAACATGCACTCTTATCTAGATTTATACCTTTACGAACTTTAATTATGCCAACCACCCAACATAAACTTTAAGCATGTATATTTGCATCAAATAATCACATAGTTATACAAGATAATTTATAGAGAGAGCTTAAAAGAGCCTAAATATCATATAAAGGATGTACCATCTTTAGTGCACAATACATACATGCGCAAATCATATAACACTTATATAATTTCTTATAAATAATTACATGAAAAGATATACAGTCTGGTATAGTATTGCATATGATTCTTCAGCAAGATTTCCACGAATGACCACATGTCACTGTAGTTATGTACATTAATACAATAATCGGTGGCACTACAAGTGCATGACCATACTATTACACATAGGAAAACAATAGTATACATCATTTAATAATAACCAAAATCAAACTTCATTTATTAATTATGTCCATTGTTGTATAAAATGAGGTTATCTTATATTCTATATACCTTTCTTTCTTAATAATAAGTTATTCCAAAAAAAACATGCATTATGATTTAAAAACAGGTTGAGTATATATCATACAATCATAGTTACTCAAGTACTATAATATGATATTTATCAAAATACACATGAATAACTTATTAAACACGTATAACTTACTCGTGTATGTGATATCACATCAAGCATACCACTATTGCATGAGAGCGTACCTTTCTGATACATCAAAGCTATATCCCACGCCCCTTTATACTTGCTTATATCATCTTCCATTCGTACTCAATTAATACATTTATCAAGTCAATGAAATCGTCATCATACTATATCTCATAATATCATTTCTCAATATTAGGTATAAGCTAATTGAACATCTAGGCATACGTCATAATCATACATGCATATATATATATACCATTTTTCAATTTCATGCCCTTTTTGAATAGGTTTAAAACATGCAATACTGCAATTATTTATACCCATACAATTACATGCAAATTTAGCCACAACTGAACTCTATTTGCAGGCATTAACGATGTTCATACACATTTCAATTATCATGCTTGTGCTTTTACTGTATAATCTAGTACATATACGTTTATATCTAAAAATACACAATTACCGATATCTATATGCATGTATTTTTAATTTCCAAATATCAATATAAGTAACTGTAAATATACATCACTATAACTATATAGTTTCGCATGATAACATATAAGCATAAGCATGCAGGCATATTCATGTTATTTTAATTAAGTATTAAACAACTTGCTTGTTCAAGTGTTTGCTGTATAACATATTTTATCAAACTCACATATATTTACCATATGATGTTATTATGTTTTTATGTATTTATACTATATTACGTACTAACTTTTCACTGTTAATTAATTTCAAGTTCTTTGAAATTTTTCCCCTTACAAGATTTCAACATCATAGTATATATATATATATATATATATATATATATATATATATATATATATATATATATATATATATATATATATCATGCTTGCTTTAATTTCATTAATTCATAATTTCGACAGTGCCATCCTAGAAAGTCATTTTTACATGTCTGAAATACTATGCTCAAAGTTTATTTACTTTATAATGTACTATAAACATTATAATTTACACATAATTCACCAAAGAATTCATTAACAATATCTCTAATTCAAACTCTAGATTTTGAGTTCTCTTATGACAGAGCCATCTACTTAACTGCAATTTTGACAAGGTTATTGTAACATTACCGATCTTTCAAAACTTTAGAACACTAAAACTAAGCTAAAATCTAGCTATTTAGAGAATAAATAATAAAAATTACTTCTCCTTTCAAAATTTAACCTTACATACATTATCCTTCTATATGTTCTATATTGAGGATTTAGCTTCATTTTTAGTTAAATCTATGTATATATATATATATACACATAGCTTTTGTAACGCCCCAAAAACAAATTTGGATTGATTATGTTTTTGGGTTTTAATTTAATAATTGTTAATTAAAATATGTTGTGAAAAATTAATTAAAAAAAAAGAAATGTGTGGTTGAAAATAAGAAAAGAGAATTATTGAGATTTGTTTTATATGGATGTGTGGTTTAAATTTAAAGAGGAAAAGAAAAGAGATTAGGGGATAAAAACAAAAGAGGGTTGTGTGTGGTTTTAAAAAGGAAAAGAAATGAATAAAAAAAAGAAGAAGAAGAGTGAGATCGGGGAAGGGAGAAGCGAAAAGGGGCGCCTGGTCTGGCCGCCGCTGCTCGACGCCGACGAAGGCGGCATAGATCGTCGCCACCCACCGTCTTCCAGTCCTCCGTTAGCGGCGCCGTCCTCCGGTGGCTCTTTTCCTTCCGTTTTGCTCATCACCACCAAAGCTCAAACTCTTCTCTTTTTCTCCTTTCCGGTGAACTGGTCGGCGATGGAAGAGAGTGACAACACCGGTGGGATCACGAGGCTGAGGTGGATCTTTCGGTGCCCTCCGATCGTCCTCACTTGCCGGCGAAGTGTAGATCGGAGCATGTGGCAGCCGGCGGTTCTAGGTGGTTTTTCGGCCAAACCATGATGTTTTGAGGCGCGTGAAGACCACCGGGAAGTTATCGGCAACTCTGGCTTCAGGTGGGAGGTTTCGGCGGGTCTCCAATGAGGCACCGACGAGGCTCCGGTGAGGCTCCGAATAAGCAGATTGGAGAGAGCATTCTGGACTTCGACACTACGGTATGGGAACTATTTTAATAATTTGATTTTTGTGTATAGTTTTGAAGTGAGATTTGATTAGATTATTTTTATGTTGTTATGGCCAAGTTGACAACCAAACTAGAGGCTTCTGCAAAGTGTATCGTTAGTGAGCAAATTATGTTATTATTAAGCATCTAATTTGGTCAAGGAAATACTTAAGAAATCAATTATATAATGACATCATCTATGGATAGTTTACTATTGAAATAATCAGTTCATGGTTGATTATTATTGTAACGGCCTCAACACTGGGTCAGCCGTGAATAGTACTTTCCGGCAGTGAATAGTGTTTTCCGGGCCTGGAAGGACACCCAAAAGTCGACAATATTTTATTGGACTATTTGAAAGGAATAGTCATGGTGAGTCTATGGTTGAAATTTGAAGTGAATTCGAGGTCAAATAGGCCTCCTAAAGTCAAAAATACGAAAAAGGTATCGAGTCAATTTCCCTAGTAGGGAATGTGACTTAATTTTGCGTAAATCTTTAAAAATAGCAAATGAACTCTAAAAATTACCAGATTTTGCATTTCTCAATGAAATTTGATATAGAATATTTTGGTATAAAAAAAAAATTTTGGTGATGTCGACAGTTATCGAATCAGACCGATACGTTTGAATCGGACCGATAACGGACTCTGATTGAGCCGAAATTTTGTGTACTACCTATTTTTGATGTGATAAAAATTATGGAATCAAATTTGGAGTGATTTAAAGTGAGAAAATGGGAGAAATTATTTTGGGCTTTGAATTAGGTTATTATTGGGCTTTAATTAATTAATTAAGCCCAAATCAACCCAAGCCCATTTTTACCTAAATTAATTGATATAAATAGATGGAATTTTCTGGAGCAGCAGCAGCAGCTTCACGTCTTCTTCTCCTTCTCTTCTTGGCCGACCATATCTTCACCATTGTTGTTTGATTTTTCTTCATTTCTCTCTCCATTTCACACCAAATCAAGCCACCAAATAGTATTTTCTGCCTCCTTAGTTAATTTTAGTGCCCTCCTCTCTTCAAAAGAAGGAAGAAAATCAAAGAAATTCAAGAGAGAAAGTTTAGGGGCCATTTGAGGTTTTCATGGAGGAGAGCAAAGTAAGCAAGCTAAAGGCAAGGAAAAGTGAAGCTTAAGGAAGCTAAGGCATGGAAAAAGGTAAGTGACTACCAAATCCTTTGATTTCCCTATTAATATGAATTTTCCTTAATTATGTAATTAAGGTAAAAATATGAAAAATTGTTAATTAATGCAATTATGTTAGGATAAATGAAATTCACCATGAGAGAAAATGAGATGAAGGCATTAATGGAAGAAAGAAAATTTTTAAGGTAGGAAATGGTTGATGGCCGAATTACTAGGGTGAAGAAATTGATGAGAAAAATGCATGAAATTAATGTATGTTAGCTTAAAATAATAATAGACTTGATAATTGATGTCTATTAATTTTTAGAGAATATTTGAAATTTATTTGGGAATTTTTAAGATTTTATATAGTGTATGTATTGAATGAAAATTGTGATTTATTGTGAATTAAATGATTAATTTGATGAAAAATGACAATAACTAATAAATAATGCATAAATAAACTTTGTTGGAATTTATTGAAATTATTGAGATTTTATTGGAATTTTTATATGAATATGTATAATGAAAACAATTGAAGTTTTAATGTATAATTGTATAAAAATGACAAAAATGAGGAATTAATGTGAAAATTTAATTAATGTCAATGACTAGAAATAAAAGGTCAACCGACCGATTTTTCGAAATAATTGTTAGGTCGTGAAAATAATAAGAATAATGAATTATTGAAAAATAATTCATAAATAAATAAAAATGATGAAAATAAATTAATACGAAAATAAAAGAAAGATAAAATGAGTTTGAATATAAAAAGGATTTAAATAAAGGAAAATAAAAGTTTTAGGTGCAAAATGGTAATTTTGTCAAAGTAAGTGATTAACGCGTAAAAATAAGTAAGAAATACTTACTAAGGGTAAAATAATAATTTCGGAGGCATAACGATTTCGAAAGATAGAATTTCTGTGGTTTAAGGACTAAAATATAATTTTACCCGAAAATGATAAAATTAAAGAATAAAAGATGAATAATAGAGGAAATTATATAATAAAAATGAAAATAAATAATTATAATGGCAAAATCGTAATTATGCATTTGAAATGAATAAATCGATATAAAAAGTCAAATTATGCTTGTTAGATGCATAAGATAATGGTTGATATACTTAAAGTTCCTAAATGCCTAAAAGTAGAAAAATAAAGACGTGACTAATTTATCAAAATAAATTAGTTGACGAAAAAAAAAGTATTAAAAGAATTAATGATTATAAAAATGTTTCGCCGACGAAATACAGTTGGCATACCGAATGACTAAAAAGTCTAAACAATAAAAGAAAAAGAAGTCAACTATTGAATGATTAGAGAATAATTCGCAAAGAATTATATAAAAAATAATAAAAAGGAAAAGTGTGAATTATAATGCTATAATTCATAATTTGTAATCTGTATAAAAGATTAAAAGATTTAGGTATCTGAATGAATTATCGAAGGATAATTCACAAAAGTGACCAGAAAAGAAAAAGTGAATAAAAAGTTATTGAATAGTCAAAGGCACGAAAGAGTGCATTTGATCAGAATAACGTATAGTAATAAACAAAAGAAAGAAATTAAAAGTTTTAAGTGTTCAAAAATGTTGGCAATGAGATTGATTATGTTTGCCCTTAGCGATAGACAGGTAGTATGATTCTTATTTTGGATATAATTGGCTAGCCATAGGGACACCTCTGTACGCGGTGCAAGTCATGGCGACTTGCTTAGCTATGGTTGGGATCTTTGATCTCCATAGCTTCTGTAAAAGTGTATCTGTATCTGTATCTATTATGTGAGACTTGATCTTTCGAGATCATTTCTCTATCTGCTACGTGGGACCTTTGGGTCCAGTCCAGTATCCGTTGTGGGAAACCTGTTATATTGCATTAGGGGCACTTTGAAATGAATAGATAAGTACTGTTTAATTGAATTGAATATATGAAAAGTTATAACGAAAAACGATTCGTTTGAAAGAAAATGAAAAAAAATTGAGATAAATCTGTAAAGATTTCTGTAAAGTGTAATTAGTAAGGAAAAAGAAAAGAAAGGTTTTATAAGAATTCAGAATGTATTGTGTTTTTCGTAAAAAGGATGAATTTAATTAACTGGTATTTCTCGTACCAATTACTATTGTGAAAAGTGACAAATTTGAAAAAACAATATTAATTTCCTATTTAAAGTTAAAAGTAATGATTTTGACATGAAGTGAACTTAATGCTTATGAAATATCTTTCTGGAAGAAAGGTTATTTAAAAAGTAAAATAATAGAAAGACATATGATTGACCGATGAGGAAAAAAAAATAAAAGACTTATGTCGTAATTAATATTTGAACGAAAGTAATATATATACGAGTGAAGGAAAGAAAATACTGCAAAGTATCCCGAAATATTTATATCACTTTGCAATAAAGCTCAAAAGCTATTAATTAGTAATGTATTTATTGGTAAAGAGTTGAAACAAAAATAAAAGAATAAATAGCAAGAAGTATAATTAGAGTTCAAACTGAATAATTGAACATTAAAACAAGAATTTAAATAGTTTATTTTGGTACTAGTAAAGACACGAGTACCAATACATATTGTTAACTGGAATGATAGTTAAATCGCTGTGACTAAAGGATAAAACGAAAGTAGTGATAAAAGTAAAAGTAAAAGAGTAAATCCGATATTGATTCACCTAAAGAATATACTGCAAAGTAAAGTTAATAGTTCAGAAACAAAGATCAATGGTTATGAGAATACGAACTTAATAACGAGATTAGTCATAACTGAAATAAAAGGAAATACTTAATGAAATAAGAATACTAGTAGCATAAAGTATGTAATTATGCTTATGTTTGGGAAATTCTTGGATTAGTAGTCACCACTGGGCATATTTAATGCTCAGCACGTAGTGTTTACTGCGTGCAGGTTCTGAAGTGTTGCGGGAGCACAGTACATTGAAGGACCAGATCGGAAGAGAAGATTTTTGTATTAGTTAGTATAAGCTTTTGGCATGTATATACTTAGACTATTAAGGTAAAAGTTTGAATGATATTTTGGTTATATGTTTATTTGCCTCGAATGTATGGATTAGAATAAGTTTTGATTTGGTGATTAATGATTGTTCATAAGACTGTTATTCGATTCTGTAATTACTGTATAAGTTTTTCGAGTGGATTAAAGTGTTCAGAAAAAAAAACTTGCTGTTGTCAGCTAAGTTTCGTTTCAGAAAGTACTGTTCCGAGAAGGGCGTTACAATTATAATTGGACCTAACAAACACTAGTTTTTGGAAGAAGTTTTTCATGGAAAAGGGATAAATGATTATGTATTAAGCATTTCGGCAGTGTGCTATTTTTTGCTAGTCACTTTATGCTCTGTCTGAACTTAGATTTGTATACGAAATTGAAAGTATAATAGTTGCAGTGAATTTAATTAGGCTGAACTAGGCGAGATAGAGTTTGAGTTCAATTTGAATTAAGTGTTAATGGTATAATTGAATAAATAATGAATTATAATTATTAATAGAAGTGTCGTTGAACTTGGTTAACATGGAACTAAGGGAAAAATCTATTGATATATATAAATAGAATATTTGTTGTCCTTTGAAGTTTGTGAAATGAGTTGTAAAAAGAATGCAGTCTTACAGTTCCTTGGTTATAAACTAAATAAGTTAATTAAATTATGTGTTAAAGGTTTATCTTTGATATCATTATTAAATTTAATGTGGTGGTTTACTAATCACTGTTCTAGGCTTTGCCTAGTTGGAAAGTATAAGGGGAATTCATGATTGAGTTTTCAATAGAAATGTTTCAGATCCTTACCAATTGATTTTGAAATTATTCCTTGGTAATGAAATTATACGTTGCTACTTTGTTTAAAGTATTTGTTAAGTTTAATTAAGAATTTAGCTAACATGTTTATTTGAAAGATGTATAAATAAAAATCTAGGTTATGCTATTAAACGTTAATAGAGAAATTATAAAAGCTAATGATTAATTTGGCAATAAAAAGTATAGTTTTTGCTAGTTGATTTATGATTTGACTTAGATAGCTCAAGAATCAATATTATTAAGATTGTTCTTAAATAAGTTTAATTAGAAGTATGATGGCATAATGATAGATAGATATACTCTATGAATATATGATTTGATACAACTATAGTATAGTAAGAAGACTGTTATAATAATAAGAAATTATATCAAATAGTCGTTATTGCTATCATTGCATAACTTCCAGTTTAGTAAAAGAAAGGTGATGAGGTAATGAGGGTTAACGTTTTAAGAAATTAGTTACATGTACAGTATTTGATTAAGACAAAAAGGAATAAGAGATAACTCTTTGGAGATAGTTAAAATTAACTTAAGTTTTATTCTCATTTCTTACTATAAAACTTGTACAAGTATCGGGTTAGGAAGTATTTTAACTTCATATATGCTATTATCTTTCATGATGCAATTTGCTAAGATATTAAACAAAGAAGTTATTTGATACGTAAGAGATCATGATAGAGTAAAAAGATGATTATTTGGAATTTAATATACGGTAATTGAAGATTATAATGTCATAATACAAAACAAGTGAGAATGTAACTAGTATAGTAGTAGGCTATTAGTATAAATGTGATACAAACATGTAAAGAATGGAAAAATATAATGAATTGAGAAATATTGGAAAATACTCGTTTCTTTACGAATCTTTGTTTGATACTTGAATAACAAATATGAATTTCATTATTATAAATGGAGTAGACATAGTTTTATGTTTACGCTCTTATGGTATCATGAGAAAATCGACGATTAAATGCTATGCACTTACATGTGTTTGCTTTAATATATTGATGTTTTAAGATTATGTATTTAGATATGTGATTATGACATTGAACTTATATGCATCTATAGGCGCTAAAACAATATGAAATGGTGTAGGTAGACATTGATCTCAGATTTGTAACTGAATATATGTATTTGAGGTATTAGTTGAGTATATATGTGATGATTAAATTGTGTACTATAGAGCAGGTGAGATGGCTATAATGAACCATGCAGGTACGTCTTTCTGAAATGACTATATGTTTATGTGTTATTTTAGACGCTCATAGTGGATGTGATTATATATGATTTCATTTTCATGAAAGCAGTCTAGTAATGCATAAACTATTATGACAAGTATAAGTATCATTAATATATGGCTATTAGAAAGTTTAAAAGTAATTTGAAAGAATGTATGTTAAGTAAATTCCTTTGATGACTGAAGAGTAATTTAAAGAGAAATTGCTGAATTATTGTGAAATAGTTCATGACATAAGTGAATGATGGTTCACAAATTGTACAAAAATCTTGAATATTCTGAATAGTTGTATTATCTGGATTGAAAAGGAATTGAAATGATGATAAAGTTGATAAATGTACTGAAAGCAAGTGATCTTTTGCGCCCTTAGAAAATAGTCTGGCAGTAAAAACTAGCTCAGGATATAATTGGCCGGCCATAGGGATTCTGTACCGCGGTGCAAGTCATGGCGACTTGCTTAGTTATGGTAGGATCACTGATCTCCATAACTTCTGTTTATATCTGGTATCTGCTACGTGGAAAAATGGTCTTTGAGATCATTTTTCAGTCTGTTTGTGGCCCATGGGGTCCACATTCCGTATATCCAGTCTGAGTATTTCTGTCGGTACTGTTCTAGGGGCATTAATATGAAAATAAGTTAAAAAGTATAAAAGATAAGAAATGTTATAGTTCAGAACTAATATGCATAAGAATTATCCTCTTGTATAAGTACATCAAATGGATAATAAATTGTAAGTTATAATATTGATGAGTATGTGATTTTTTAATTCTATATAAGCATTATGTATCTATATATTTATGTATAGGTATGTATATCACTCTGTTATCGATCAAGTACATAACATATGGCACACTATAGTGTTAAGTATTATATTGTTCACCTTGTTAAGAGTATTTAATGATTACATGAAAGTGAATTTTGAATGCATATTGTGTTTTAAATGATGTTATGAAAGAAATATGCCGGATGTCTTTTGTGGTGATAATGAATGATGCATTGATTACTGAGTTATTAAGTTTTATTGTCCATGTAAGTAAGATGTTCTGTCGCTTATGCTTGTGATTTATTGTTGAATATAAGAACTCGGATCCAAGGTAATTAAAGGTATTTATTAGGAGTGTTATCAACTTTGTACTAGCATAATTGATATTACATGTATAAAAGATTATTTTTTTAGATTACTTTGTTCCCCACTAAGCTTTATAGCTTAGCACAGGTTTTGTTATCCGTGTAGGTAGCGGGATAGACTTATTTTTGGTTAGACAGCTACTTCGGCTCAACCATCAGAAGAAGGGATTTAGTTTCGAGCAATTCATCTTTTAAGGTTCACAGATGTAGCGAGGCGATTTTGAATGTAAAATTGCTTCTATTTTGGAGTATTATAGTGACTTAAGAGTGTAAATTGTAATATTGACTTATCTCAGGAAATGTGATTAATAATGAGAATGGATGTATGAGATGCATGATGAAATTATTTTATTTTGATGTGCCCCTGATGGGCTGAGGAAATTGTCTGATTTTTCAGGTGGATTAGATAAGTTTTTAGACGTTATATTGCCAGATTTGTATTTGGTAATTAGTCTTGGATAATTATAGTTTATCGGCTTACTTAAGTTATAAGTATTTCTTTTTGGACAAGCTTGGAATCGTTGGGTTAGTTAAGATTGCAAGAAAAAAAAAATTTCCTCTTATCACTTGTTTCAGTTAGACTGTTCAGTAAGGGTGTTACAGCTTTGGTTTCATCAAAATCTAATAAAATTACACATGCATATCAAGATTCACACCAATTTTTCGTACCTTAGAGTCGAAGCCCAACATTCCCCATCCGTTTTGCCTGTTTAGAGACTCGTCGGAGCCTCGTCGAAGCTCCATGCTTGAAGCTAGAATCGTCGGTAGCCTCCTGGTGGTCTTCACGCGCCCCAAGGCAATGCGGTTTGGCCAAAAAAACACTGGAAACCGCCAGCTGCCTCTCGCTCCGATCTACTCTTCACCGACGAGTGGGGAAGATCGGCGGGCACTGAAAGATCCGCCTCACCACAAGGAGCTTTTCGGTGGTTGTCGTGATTCCAAGCACTGTCGCCGGTCATCGAAAAGAGAAGGAGATCGATCCGATCGAAAAAAAAGAAAAAGAAACACAGAGCAAGAGTCGTCGCCGCTGTCGGAGGAAGAAATCGGTGAGGAGAAAAAGGCCGATGGCCGAGGTGGTGGCAGCCTCACCAATCGCCGGCCAGAGCACCGTTGATCGGCGGCAGCGCCTCCCCTCCGCCCTCTTCTTCTCTTCCTCCCCTCTTCTTTAATTATTTTTTTTAAAAGGCAACTTAGACTCAAAGACAAAAATGACCCCCACTAGCCATTATAAAGCCTAAATCACCTGAAGCCTCCACTAACCCCATTTGAACATAAAATTCCCCAAAACTTGACCTTAACCACTTAGTAAGTCGTTAATTAACTTAATTAAATTCATTTTACACATATTTCTATTAGGGTTACTATTGGGGCCTTACACCTGACACATGCTATGATGTAGGTATGGTAATCAGATATCAGTCCAATCCAGGAGAAGCACATTAGAAAGCAATGAAAAAAATGCTTAGATATCTCAAAGGTACCATAGATTATTCTCTCTATTTTTAAGAAAATGATCTACATTTGAGAGAATATACAGATTTTGATTGGGGAGGTGATGTGGATGAGAGAAAATTCACTTCAGGTTATATTTTCTTTCTAGGCAAGGGTGTCATTTCATGGAGTAGCAAGAAACAGACCTGGATAGCCATTTCAACAATGGAATAAGAATTTTTTTGCTTTCTCAACTGCAGTACAATAAGCAGTTTGGCTAAAATGATTTGTGAATCATTTAAGAGTAACTGCCTTAGAGGTATCGGTAACAGTTAGTTATCGATGGATGTATCGATATTAAGTATCAATACACCAAAGATATTGTTACAAGAGAAGAAATGAACTTACAGTACATTTTCTCGTTGAAATAATTGCAGATCCATTAGAGAGATGTATTTTGAAAGATACATTAGATCTCAAAGGTTACATAAGATTTGATTTGTATTGTCTTATGTGATCCCTTAACATTATCATTTATGACTAATAATAATAATTAAGTTCATTATTGGCAATATATGAGTGTGAACATTTATATGTGAACATTTATTTTTATAAGATAAAGCATGTTAGATAAAGAAGTAACCCACTCACACGGGTATTTACATTAGTTTTGTTAATAAGTTAACAAAGTCTAATATGAGATAATTTTTTAACACAAAGTGAATTTCGAGAACCTATTCAAAATAAAAGTGCCATCTTGCAAAAATTACAATATAAACCTTATTAACATGCAAGATAAAGACACATATAAGATTGTGTGCTTTGGATAAAGATCCAAAATAGAATTAAGAATGATCCGATGATATATTAAACGTAACTATCATATTTTATCTAAAAAGCCAAAAGTTGTCTTGAAGGAAGTAGACTAAAATTAGATACTTTAGTGCATTGCAACATTATACTTTTGTATGGTGTAAAATAATAATAAGACATACGCTTATTTAAGGAAAAGGAGAAAAAATCATAACACATGCATCATACCATGTGTGCTTGAGTTGATCAAAAAAAGAAAATCTTATGTGAATGATCTCAAATTTTTTCTAGTGTGAGACCCTAACTTTTGACCATCAGGACCCTTAACTTATACAAGAAGTATAGTTCAGTGTGGCTAGCTTAGTCTCCAAAGGGTCATGAAAAAATTTCAACTCGACGGATCTAAGTAGAAAAATAAGTTGGACCTATGATGGATGGCATATAGTAAAAAGGAAAGATATTTTTTTAATCACATTTGGTAGTTTCGTGGTTCATCGATATACCTATTATAGTCTTTATAAATAGGGACACAATAGTGAATACGAAAATTATTTTTATGAGATCATGAGATAAAACAATGAATGTGAGAAAATTATCTAGGGTTTGACATATTATTGTGAGAAGATCTTATTTCTCGAGATGCTATATATCTTTAACAGGTGCATAGCACTAGTGTTCTTGACGTATGCTGGTCACATGAACTATCTGCCTGTATGATAGGAGAAAATAATTGAGAATGACTGAAAATCGTTTTTGTAATGCCCGCTCTTATTATCTTTTATCTATCGTGATCTTATTTAATTATTTACTTAAAACTTAATTAATTTACTCTTGAATATTACACAATTCCTTAGACAGATAAATATAATCACATACACATATACATTGATACAAGAGTTTAATAAACGTTTACTAGATATGAGATCAGAGTTAGTTACAAAGTCTTCACTATGTACATTACAAAATTTTAGGTTTTATACCAAAAGTCATCCTCAAGCTCTAAACTTTGTGGCCTGCAGATGTCGCCCAGACACATAGCTTTCTATGTTTAAACCTGGGAACCTACACGGGAAAACACCCGTGCTGAGCAATGGCTCAGTGGGGAGGCAAAACAATAATAATACTAATAATAACATAACACTAGTCATTTATCATACAATAAAAACATTCAAAGGCAATATAATCATATAAATATGCTTACCAACATGCTCATAACATCTCAAAAACACTATTTTCGTACAACCTGAATTTTCATTTAAAAGTGGATAACGGGACAACACTGGATACTGTTAACCAGTATCAATTACTAAAGACAGAAATCTTGAACACTAGATACCAAAGGTATCAACACTAGACACCCATAAGTGTCAACACTAGCAGCTGCATTCACTATCCCTCATAGGCATGCCTATCTATCCACTTCTATGTATAATCCAGGCTTTTATTCAATTGCAAAACATTTAGAAATAATATGCATCATATATTTAATGTACAAACATTAATGCACACAACAAAACACTCAATTACATCACTATATCATGTCATTCATATCCTCTAAACATGATTTAAAGAGTCTAGGTGTGCTTTGATATTAATTTAAAACCTTAATTTCAATGTTTATAAAAGGCAAGAAAGGGTCACGGTTACTACCAAAATCATGGTAACCGTGACCTATGTTGCCCTCCGGCTCTGGACTGCGTCATACTACCTCACAGTCCTTATCGGATGAGTAATAACCGTGTTCTACAATTTTTAGAGGGCTCACGGTTACTATGAAAAGCTTGGTAACCGTGAGATAGGTCTTCTTTAGAGTCTGGACTGAAAATTGGGGTAGCTCACGGTTACTATGAAAAACCTAGTAACCGTGAGGCACAAACCGCCTAGAGACAGATTTTCTGTCTCGACTTATATGCTCTTTTTGACCTAGAAAACGTCATTTTTAGCAAAAATGGTCTTCTACAAAGTTGTTACCCTATGTCTCTAGTTTCTAAAACATCAAAAATAACTCAAATATGACATCTAAATCTCAAGATATTCACTAAAAACTGAAGACTGCTCTTATGGGACGGGCAGCAGGGGTCTGTCCACTTCAAGCACATTTTCGGGAACTCTAGAGACAGATTTTGGTCTCGGTTTCTTCTACAAGGTTATAGATATATGTCTTAGCTTTAATTTCCAACAAAAATCACCTCAATCCAACATCTACAGAGGGAGTTATTCCACTTTTACTAAGACTGGTTTAAGTGACACCTATACAGATTTTCACTATGGGATTCTTTAAGACACAAACTATGTTTTTCATGCATCTAATCATCATTCAAGAGCTCTAACATCAATAATAGAACATCTATAACACCTAAATCAATTTAAATCAATAAAATAGATAACAAGGAAAAAGAAAAACTCCCAAACCTCTATTAAGCTTCACTCCTTTCTCTTCACTCTCCTCCTTGCTTCTCTTTACCCTTGCTTGATTGTCCTTCAAATAATATAGTTTTAGACATGTAAATACTCATATATTCTCTTGAATCCAAAGGATGGAGAAAAAATAAAGGAAGCTTTTACCTTAATCTTGACTTAAACACTAAATTATCTTTCTTCCAATGGCTTGAACCTAACTTAGGGAATTTTAGGAGTTTCTTTTTCTTTAAGAGAAAAAGAGGAAAGGAATGGATGCCTAAACCCACAAGGTGGCCGGCCATTCCAATAAAATATCCCAATTTTCTTCTTCATTCAAGAGCTATCTAGAGTTTAGGTGTTATTTTGTCATTGGCCCACTTGTTTAGCTAGCAAGAATTACACTTTGCTCCTTAATTTTCATCCTTTTATCATTTACTCCCATAAACTTACCCTTTTACTCTGCAATTAAACCCCTCACTAATTATTTTTCTCTAATTAAGCATATGTACAAGCCATTTTAAGAGAAATTCATATGGTCTATATTCTTTCAAGACAATTCCCCTTTTGTCCCACTTACAATGCATTAACTAAATCACTCATACATTGATCATAATATCACTTAAATGTGCATACTTTGTTCTAGGATACATGTTGGGGCCTTACATCTCTCTCCCCCTTAAAAGAATTTCGTCCTCGAAATTCTTCTTGTTATTGATTTATAATATTACACTATCCTTGAACAAGTAATATTTCATAACAATAACGTTATTTAAAGCGTACCGGGAAGGTTCTCAACATTCTGATTCTTCTTGTCTTCTCCTATCATTGCATACATTCGACCGAAATTATCAAATGTAGCTGGCTTTTCCACCGTCTCAGATGGTGCTCGATTAGCTTTACTTTTACCTTTCGCACCTTTTCCAGCTCCAAACATATTAACGTTTCCTCCACTAGTTTGTGAAGCTAAATTCTCTCGGAGTTGAGGGCAGTTGGCTAGCACATGGTCCATGCTGCCACACTTAAAACATGCTCCAGTGAGCTTCCTACATGTACCCCAATGTTTCTTTTGACAGTGCTCACATGTAGGTATCGTGCTACCTCGACTAGATGGGGCTGCAGTACTAATCACCGAATCTAACTTTTGAGTCAAACCTTGATTAGTTTGTTTACTTTGAGTCTCATGAACTTTCTTACTACCCGTCATTCCACTATCTTGTACTTTCCTCTTTTGTGCCTTTTTCTGCTTCATTTGCTCAATTTCCTCCATTTTCACGGAAGCTTCAACCAACTGATAATAATTCACTTTCTGTATAGCAGTTACTGGTATTAAACTTCCTCGAATAGTCTCATTTAAACCATCTTCAAATTGCCTACATCGAAAGTCATTTGTCATCAAGGTGTTTGGCACATATTTACTGAGTTGACTAAACTTTTTCTCATATTCTGCTACTGTCATATTCCTCTGTTTTAAGCTCACAAATTCTTTCCACTTAGCCTCTCTATAGGCTTTAGTAACATACTTCTTCTCAAATTCTTGATAGAAAAACCCCCATGTTAATTCTGCAGGTCGTTGAGGATTTCGAAGTACTAACTTCCACCAATCATAAGCTGGGCCTTGTAATAAGGACACTGCACAAGTAACTCGTTGATCCTGTGGACAATTAATCTCTTGCAGTATCCTATCCACTTTTTCTATCCAGAACTCGGCTATATCCGATTCATCGACAGAAGTACCTATAAACTCTTCTGCCCCTCTCTTTCTAATAAGATCAGTAGGAGCCTTTGGGGCAGTCAGTCTATCTATTATCTGCATCAATCCTTGTACTAACATAGGATTACCGTGAGCAGGATCTACATCTCTCACTGGTGGTTGTTCAGGTGCAAGAGGATTGTTATACAACGGATTCACGCTCCCAGCTGTCTCGCCTAAGTCTTCACTAGGATCTGACTCCATCTTTTATCCTACATAGGTCAACATCTGCATTTAGGCCACAACACTATATATAAAAAAATACACATATCTAACCTATTCTCTAACACCTTATTGCCCAAAATCGCCTAAACCTTTGCTCTGATACCACAATGTAATGCCCGCTCTTATTATCTTTTATCTATCGTGATCTTATTTAATTATTTACTTAAAACTTAATTAATTTACTCTTGAATATTACACAATTCCTTAGACAGATAAATATAATCACATACACATATACATTGATACAAGAGTTTAATAAACGTTTACTAGATATGAGATCAGAGTTAGTTACAAAGTCTTCACTATGTACATTACAAAATTTTAGGTTTTATACCAAAAGTCATCCTCAAGCTCTAAACTTTGTGGCCTGCAGATGTCGCCCAGACACATAGCTTTCTATGTTTAAACCTGGGAACCTACACGGGAAAACACCCGTGCTGAGCAATGGCTCAGTGGGGAGGCAAAACAATAATAATACTAATAATAACATAACACTAGTCATTTATCATACAATAAAAACATTCAAAGGCAATATAATCATATAAATATGCTTACCAACATGCTCATAACATCTCAAAAACACTATTTTCGTACAACCTGAATTTTCATTTAAAAGTGGATAACGGGACAACACTGGATACTGTTAACCAGTATCAATTACTAAAGACAGAAATCTTGAACACTAGATACCAAAGGTATCAACACTAGACACCCATAAGTGTCAACACTAGCAGCTGCATTCACTATCCCTCATAGGCATGCCTATCTATCCACTTCTATGTATAATCCAGGCTTTTATTCAATTGCAAAACATTTAGAAATAATATGCATCATATATTTAATGTACAAACATTAATGCACACAACAAAACACTCAATTACATCACTATATCATGTCATTCATATCCTCTAAACATGATTTAAAGAGTCTAGGTGTGCTTTGATATTAATTTAAAACCTTAATTTCAATGTTTATAAAAGGCAAGAAAGGGTCACGGTTACTACCAAAATCATGGTAACCGTGACCTATGTTGCCCTCCGGCTCTGGACTGCGTCATACTACCTCACAGTCCTTATCGGATGAGTAATAACCGTGTTCTACAATTTTTAGAGGGCTCACGGTTACTATGAAAAGCTTGGTAACCGTGAGATAGGTCTTCTTTAGAGTCTGGACTGAAAATTGGGGTAGCTCACGGTTACTATGAAAAACCTAGTAACCGTGAGGCACAAACCGCCTAGAGACAGATTTTCTGTCTCGACTTATATGCTCTTTTTGACCTAGAAAACGTCATTTTTAGCAAAAATGGTCTTCTACAAAGTTGTTACCCTATGTCTCTAGTTTCTAAAACATCAAAAATAACTCAAATATGACATCTAAATCTCAAGATATTCACTAAAAACTGAAGACTGCTCTTATGGGACGGGCAGCAGGGGTCTGTCCACTTCAAGCACATTTTCGGGAACTCTAGAGACAGATTTTGGTCTCGGTTTCTTCTACAAGGTTATAGATATATGTCTTAGCTTTAATTTCCAACAAAAATCACCTCAATCCAACATCTACAGAGGGAGTTATTCCACTTTTACTAAGACTGGTTTAAGTGACACCTATACAGATTTTCACTATGGGATTCTTTAAGACACAAACTATGTTTTTCATGCATCTAATCATCATTCAAGAGCTCTAACATCAATAATAGAACATCTATAACACCTAAATCAATTTAAATCAATAAAATAGATAACAAGGAAAAAGAAAAACTCCCAAACCTCTATTAAGCTTCACTCCTTTCTCTTCACTCTCCTCCTTGCTTCTCTTTACCCTTGCTTGATTGTCCTTCAAATAATATAGTTTTAGACATGTAAATACTCATATATTCTCTTGAATCCAAAGGATGGAGAAAAAATAAAGGAAGCTTTTACCTTAATCTTGACTTAAACACTAAATTATCTTTCTTCCAATGGCTTGAACCTAACTTAGGGAATTTTAGGAGTTTCTTTTTCTTTAAGAGAAAAAGAGGAAAGGAATGGATGCCTAAACCCACAAGGTGGCCGGCCATTCCAATAAAATATCCCAATTTTCTTCTTCATTCAAGAGCTATCTAGAGTTTAGGTGTTATTTTGTCATTGGCCCACTTGTTTAGCTAGCAAGAATTACACTTTGCTCCTTAATTTTCATCCTTTTATCATTTACTCCCATAAACTTACCCTTTTACTCTGCAATTAAACCCCTCACTAATTATTTTTCTCTAATTAAGCATATGTACAAGCCATTTTAAGAGAAATTCATATGGTCTATATTCTTTCAAGACAATTCCCCTTTTGTCCCACTTACAATGCATTAACTAAATCACTCATACATTGATCATAATATCACTTAAATGTGCATACTTTGTTCTAGGATACATGTTGGGGCCTTACAGTTTTCATCATGTGCGAGTGGAAAATGAAAAAGTTTGGGATACGCCTATAACTCACAAGATGAAAAATTGACTCTATTATAAACGAGAATATATCAGAATAGAAAATAATATACATGAAATTTATTTCATAATGGATTTTCCATTAATTAGGAAAACTGCCATAATAAGTGTGTATTAATATGGGCAGCTACCTAATTTAAATTTAAAAACTGACGTATTGATGATTGATATTATTTTTTATACTTAATTTGTGTAACTGTTAATTTAATTATCACTAATTAAGGTTATTAATGTTATTTTAATTGGAGCCCTATATAAGGGCTAAAATTCTGCATTTTGGGATGCATGAGAAATTTCTCATATTGAGACTCTGCCAAATTATTTTCGTATATTTTCTTTCTTGTTTGTTGGGATTTTTAGTTCGTGGCATAAGTGTTTTCATTCCGATGCTTGCGTGGCATGGATGAAAATCAAACCGATGACACAAAAAGAGCCGATAATCTTGTTTTTTGTGATTCTGCACTTCGAAAAGTATATATACTTATTTCTCGTTAAATATCACTATATATATATATATATATATATATATATATATGATTACGTACTTGTTTGTGGATATGTTACGTTGGGTTATTCCAATTTGGAGGTGGAAAATTAAAGCCGTATAGAACAGGCAACTTCGACGAAATTTCCACATTATAAAAATCTAAAGTAGTGGTGCGCCTTTCTCCTTTCATTTGGGATATCTATTTATCTTTCATTGGTTGAGTCGTCCGCATGATTGATTTTCGTTTAACAGAATGCGTAAATTGTATACCTCTATAATAATAATGGGGGACATATATATTAGATTAATTTCATACACAATTATCCGTTAAATGATAAAATATTAAAAAATTTTCTAACACAATAATTTTTCTTAAAAGTCAATTTAACTGAAATTAACTATAAAAATTGTCAGAAATTTTTACCAGCACTCCACAATTCTAGTGGGATTGATCCATTGTGAAAATAAAACTGTTTTAATATTGATTTTCACAATTTGCAATATTCAAATTCAAAACTTTAATTAAAGTGAATACATAACAAATCATTTGAAACAATCAATATTGATAATTCAAAATTTTTAATAAATATTCATCTTAAATTTCAAGATCGTTACGTGAGAATGGAGTCAATTTCACTCATATTCACTGGATTTATGCCTAATCATTCAAAAATAACGGACTTATTTTTCGTGACTTAAATATCACTGAACTTATTATATTTTTACAGAAAAGTTATCTTAATAGATTTTCGGCGATAATCTTTGCCGAAATATTAACGTGACATGTCACGTTATATGTCTGAACATACGTGATATGACACGCTAGCAACCACGTCACCAAAAAAGGCCATATCACACGACACGTTAGCACACTACATCATATTTTTGGATACACGTGGTCTTTTCTGGTAACATATTGTGTCACGTGTATCTAAACATATGACGTGACATGCCATGTCAGCATTCCGGCAAAAGTAATCGCCGAAAATCGATCAAGATAACTTTTCTGCAAAAAGATGATAAGTTCAGTGACATTTAAATTATGAAAAATAAGTCAGTTACTTTTAGGCGATTAGACGTAAGTACAATGACCATAAATGAAATTGATCTCGTGAGAATGTAAATTGAGATTTTATATGTTTTGAATGGATATTTCCCGAGCATGTGAATATGTAACTCAAATAGCAAGCATCATCTTTAAGTGTTTGCTTGACTTCGAAAGTCATTGTCTTCGCTTATTATTTCCATGTCGTTTCTCCGTGATTTGCTCATGAGATTATATATGTATTGATATTATAGATTTGATTGGGCTTCCAACTCAAGGCTTCACAATTTTAATTTATATATTTTTGAAATCCTTAATTTTCAATTAATCTCTTAGTAAAACTCATTAAAAAAATGAAATTTCTTGTAAGAAATTAAACCAGTTATATAATGTCACTTTATCAGTTGATAAGTCAATTAGAAAATTTATTCACTTCATAAATATGTTATAATCAAATTTGTTTGCAAAGATATCCGCTTTACTTCTATTTATTTCAAAGCAAAAATAAAATAAAATAAAATAAAAAGATTTCATTATAAATGTATGTTAAATATTCCAAATCAACTAGTTACAATATATATATATATATATATATATATATATATATATATATATGAAATCCTTAATTTTCCATCAATCTCTTAGTAAAACTCATTGAAAAGAAAGAAAGAAAGAAATTTCTAGTAAGAAATTAAACCAGTTTTATAATAAGAAATTTGAATGCACATAATTGGCAGATTTAGTCGAAATCTAAAAAGAAAATAAATTTAGGTGTTGAACTTCATCATGATGATTTCCGTCAAAGATTTAAATTTTTCAATTGATCTAATCAACTTTTTATAAATCGATCAAATCATAATAAACCATGTAAACAAAATAATAAAAGTACTAAGCAGGTAATTTTTATCCAAATTAATTCTCGTCCCTATACAATGCTATATCTTGTCAATTTAAAGCCGTGACCAGTCTATTAGGTCACATCTTGCAAGCATTTCTGGTCCCTCTTTTTTTATTACTTCAATACAAAGTAATTCGCAGAATTTTCCACACCCTATGGCTATAAATACCAAGTAAAATCCACCACCATGCATATCCATCGATCGCGAAAAAGAAAAAAAATATATATATACATATGATAAAGCTGGGCAAAATTTCATTCTTGGGTCTCATTACCCTAACTCTAATCCATACCTTACATGCCCAAGATACACCAGGCGACTATGTGAATGCCCACAACGCAGCTCGTGCAGCTGTGGGTGTTGGCCCTATGACTTAGGACAGTAACCTGGAAGCCTATGCAAAAGATTATGCCCTTAAACGCATCGATGACTGTAAGCTCATGCACTCCGGTGGCCCTTACGGCGAGAACATTGTTGCAGGGGGCAGTGGTGATTTTCCGGGCACCAGTGCTGTTCAGATGTGGGTTGATGAGAAGCCTTTCTATGATTACCAGTCTAATACTTGTAATGCACCTCCAGGGAAATCCTGTGGCCATTATACTCAGGTTGTCTGGCGTAAATCAGTCCGGTTAGGATGTGCTAAGGTTAGATGCAAAAGTGGAGGAGTTTTTATTACTTGCAATTATGATCCTCGTGGTAATTATGCAAACGAAAGACCTTATTAGAATCGTATCCATGTTATAAAGATCAATGTGCTTACTACATATTTGAATAAGCAATTAAGTTATGATAGCTCCATATATATGTGTAATGTTATCAAATAATAAAAAATAAAATCAAATTAATTACTATTTTGAGGTTTTGAATCTTTTACTTCCATAGGTTAGAGTTTTTTTTATAATTAATTAAGCCAAATAACTCCAATTACTAATCAATCAATAAACATGTGATTAATACATATTCGGATTTCCAAAGTGCTCTAAGTTTTTATTCCAAATTAGAAATATTTGATTGAAAAATGAATTTTATGAATTGACATATTTTTGGGTTGATTTCATTCAAAATCACCAAATTTATGCCAAATTATACAAAAATAAGAAAAAAATTATTTCACAAAAATTTTTGAGCTTAACATTTTTATACACAAAAATAATTTTGTCCGATTTCTAGTGAAAACTCATGTGGGAAAATACAAGTGGCACGTCACGTCGGCACTATATTGACATGTGGACTCGTATCTTTTACCATGTCAAAATTTATTCACTTATAGTTATTGAATTTATGTCAAATCACGCTAAGTTCGGTGATTATTAGTATAAACAAAAAATTTATTTTATTACTTTTTGCATAATTTAGCATAAATTTAGTGATTATGTATAAAATTAACATAACTTGTCACTAGTGTCACATGTGCAAATAGTATTGATTTGATGTGTCATCTGTATCTTTTCCGGCATAGATTTTCACCGAAAATAGGTTACGATTATTTGTGTATATAAAATTGCTAAATTCAGTCATTTTTGTGAAATAAAATTTTTTTTATTATTTTTACATAATTTGGCATAACATCGATGATAATAGACGAAATTAATCTTGTATTTTCAATCATTTAATTTTCTAGTAAATATGAAGAATTGAAGTAAAATAATTAATCATGAAAGTGATGCGACTATATGAATTGAATGGCCGAAATAACATAAAAGAAAAAAACAAAAAAAAAAACACTTTCTTTTATTAATTAAGCAACAAAAAGAAATCAATAAGGACGAAGACCCTCAATATTACCAGGAGGATCATAGTTACAAGTAACAAAAACCCAGTGATTTTTGCAGTGAGAACAAGCACAACCAAGATGAACAGAGTCGCGCCAAACAATCTGAGTATAATGCAAACATTCATCGCCAACACATGAATTTGTTTTAGGATCATAATAAGGTTTTTCACTTGCCCACATTGTCACGCATCTGTCCCCTTTAAATCTCCATAACCCATCGCTATATTTTCACTGTACGGTCCTATCGAATGCTCGAATTCGAAGTTTTCGATTCTTGAATTTGGGTAGTTTTGAGCATATTCTGCCACCGTATTGTTCCACTTCACTGGTCCAATGCCTAGCTCTGCTCGAATTTTGTTGTGCGCTGCTACAGTCTTGTGGAAAATTCTGTGCTAATGACACTTTAACGACCAGTGATAATACGACCAAAACTGTCGCTAATACCATCTCATTATTATTCCACTGCATTTTTTTGCTTTTGATCTTTGTATGTAGATGGGGTATTGAAGAGAAGATTAATTTTGAGTTTGTGGATTCCAATGAGATGCAAAGTCTTGGCTTTTATAGAGAAAAAGTTGAAAGGAAAGTTAACTATAACTAGTAAAATATTATTAAGAAAAATTAAAGTTTTTTTTTTCATTCAATACTGGTTAAAAAATGTTATTGATTTTTTTTAATAAATAGAAAATATCATTACTGTAAGAGTATAACGATCACATAATGTCATATATTTTTTATTTAAATTATAAAATAAATTTAAAAATAAAATTATTTATTTTAAAAAATATAGAGCAAAATATATTAATTTTAAAGATAAAAACAATCTGATAACATTTTCTAATTAATTCAAAAATTAGATTGTGAAAATTTACTTGCATCCAAAAAAATTTTCCCAATGCAATTCCCAAATTTTTATTTCATTTTTAATCTATTATTTTACCCCAAAAATTAATTTTGTGCTAGTAGAGTGAACACATGGCACTCTAATATGTGAACACATGTGCATATTAGCAATCAAAATCAATTTTTGGACTGAAATTTTATTAGAATTATAATAATTAAATTGATTTTCTTAAATCGATTCGTTATATGAAGTAAACTTGAGTGAGAATTAATTAGTGAATTTAATAGTATATCTTTTTCTTATTTTATTTTATAAACTATCAGAGAGTTCGGCTTGTATTTTATATTTATCTTCATCAAACATATTATCTTTGGCTTGTAGCGATAATTAATTATATTCTATAAGGACAGGAAAATTGGAAGATTCATGAATTTAGAAATGTGGAGAGTCCACAAGACAAACATTATCGTAAATTTCGTATACAAATTTAAAGAATAATTTTCTAATACGTGACAATTCGCTAGCTAAAATGTTGCCAGTTAAGGTTATCTGTCGGGTTTTCGGCCATTGATTAAGGAACTAAAACAGAATAAATTAAAATCAGCATTATTATAAAGTCATGCTACGATTCATGGGGTGGTGGCCTGATGATGATGCAGGCTATACTAGGAATGAAATATTTCAGGATCGATTCTCATCATCTTTTATGGGGAGGGGTAAGAAACCTTAACCTGCAATGACATCTCGTATCCGGATTTAGTCGGTCAAATAGGGTTCGGATGCCGATGGTTAATCCAAAAAAATAAAGTCATGCTACGAATAGTGAAACCATGTGAACACCCAAGTCACTATATCTCACTCTATAATACAAGTAGAAAACTCCATTCATTTCAAAATAATCGATTTTATAAATTCACGTATAAAAGAATTTATAGTTTATAATTTCAAATCTCAACATCTTTAACAATTTTTTTTTTTGTAAATGCATCAATTATTTTCAAATAATCACATATTTTTCTATAGAGAAAAAAATATATAATTATAAAAAATACAATTATCTATTAAATTTTATTAAATTAAAATCAATTAGTTTAAGCTTTAAAATTTTTCAAGTTTTAACCTTTTGACAATGTATTATATATTACAAGCATGAAGTTTAAAGTGAGGAAATTGTCAAAAGGGGAAGATTATATTCTAAGGTAATCATATCTTTTTCCTTGTTGAAAATCGAGATATGTATTTTTAATTAATTTTATTGACAAAGTAAACCCGACATTACAGCAGTAATTTTCGCAGCAAATTGACAGGTGAATAAGGTAATCTATGTAATTATTATGATGAGATTTTTCTGTATTTAACTTTTTTTCTTATATATATTTTCTATATTTAACTTTAATATGTTGATTTCAAAAATAAATAAATAAATAATACGTTAATAGCATGATGTCATGCAGATGTAGAAATAAGACTAATTTGAATAGCATCTTAAAATGGTGTTCTTTTTATTGTATATCCAGTTAAAATTTTTAAATGGTGAAATACAGGATTTGAATTTTGAAATTTCTATATTATAAATATTCAATTATTAATATCGATATGGAAAAGGATGACTTAATTACTATAATTTAAATTAAGTTAATATATAATATAGATATGATAAAGGTATAATATAGATATGATAAAGTTATATATTGTTCATGAGCTGATATAGATGCCAACTGCAAGAGTATTATTATCTATTAGCCTGTTATAAATAATATAGATTCAAAAAAAAGCATAATTATATCATATGAAAAAAAAATCAATCAATCTTGATATTGGATTCCCTAAAGGAGTGGCTTTTAATTTCTAAATTGAGAAATACAAAGATAAATAATTAAATGAAATACAATAAGAAAAAATAAAAATATATAAACTTTCATTTTAGCTATAAAAACAAAAACGTAAATCATGTTGGTGTATAAAGATACACAATACTTAATTTAATTTATTCTTCAGTAGCTTTAAATATTTTTTACACATTTAAAAATATTAACAAATGAAATGTTATATAACCAACTTTAATATAACAGATACCTAAACCTAGTAATCGGATCAGATACAAATAAAACAGATTAAATCAGTGAATCGATTCAAATTTTGAAAAATGATCCATATTTATCCTTACCGTTACAAATAAAAGTAAATACAAATCATTACATAGTTCATGAGTATTTTTGAAGTAAACAAAATTTAATGGCCAATTTATACCATTTCATATAGTTCAGAAACAAATTTGACCTCTATTACAATATATATTTATTTATAATTATTAGAAAAACTAATTTATAACTAGGCCAATTCTAAAAATAAACCCATAGAAGGAAGATTTTCCAACATTTTATAAAAATATTTTATATTTAAATATAAAATTACGATGATACATACAATATCTCGTATTATTTTAACAACATATCCGATAATAAACAACAACACAAAATCAAAAAACTAAATACGACAATCAAGCAAGAGCAAAGGATAATGACATTGAAATTTGAAAAGACATGTTTTTGTATTCAAACCATCATTGAACAGTATCAAGAATCATGCTTAATCCGTAAATCACAAGACTATATATATATAAAGGATTCCGGATTGTTCTTTGGATTTAGTTTGAATGGGACTTCTTTCAAAGCAACATAATATCTGAAAGCAAATAAAATCCGGTGAAATTTCCGACGAGCAGAAGCAAAATAATATTTTTTAAGCAAATTATTAAAAAAATTGTTAAGAAAAATACCTGAAATATAACATCTATTTATAAAAATACAATTCTTACTTCATATAGAATTCGATTTTCTTATTCGAGAAGATGCATATCGTAAATAGAAATTCTAGTTAAAAAGACTTTCTCGTTGACTAGTAGAGACTGAACTTGATCCCCAAATAGAACTGCTGCTTTTTTAGGTAACTGAATCATACTTTCTTAATACCAACTCCAAAAATAATTAACAACTGTACCGATGCATGAACTTGGATCCAATGTGTTAATTAAATAGGCAAGTGATCGGACTATTTTTTATACTATTGTAACAAACAAAATAAATAAAATAAAATATAAAAATTCAAATGTTATTTAACGGACTATTTATTGCAGGAAAGTTATTAATAAAAGATTAAAAATTTTCACAAATGAATGTTAGAAATCTAATTGGAATTAGAGATCAAACTATATCAAAACAAAAATATGGATTAAATAGGAATATCTCAACGATGGCTACTGCTTTGTAATTAGAAAAGACGCAAAAATTCTATGATGAATTATGCAAATGCGAATTTAGATATAAATAAAAAATAAATTTAAATCAATAAATAATTTTGTTTTTTTATAAAATAAATGAATAATTGCTCATTGAAAAGATGGTTATCTTATCTCAATTATAAATAGCTACTGGTTACTGTTTAAAAATTCTAACCCAATCCTTTAAATGAGCTGTTAAACAAGCCAAAGCTAACAGCTACTTCCACCAGCTAAACCAAATACGCACTAAGAGTTTTAATCTTAAGGTAACCATTTTAAGATGGATCTAATAATCTTGCGAATATTTTTAAGTGAAAATCTTTAATTTAATTATTAAAAATACTTTTTTTTAATCATATTGTTATTATTATAAAAAAAATACTATTTGAATATATTAAAAAATCAAATATATATATATATATATATATTTCCTCCATATTTGCGACGAAACAGTTATATGCGGAGTCTTCTAATTTGTTTTATGCAATTGCCTCCCATAATATCATATAATCTATTAATAATTTATCTTCCTCGGCAAGAGTTATTGTGACATCATGATGACTGCTCAGGTTAACGATTTCACTTTTTTTTTTTTAATAATAATTAGTATAAAGATATCTCTTTTACTATTTATATATTTTAGAATTCGATATTTTACTTAAAATAATACCAATGTGCTCATTTTTATAACCGCTCGATATCAGAACCCATTTATTTGACTAATTTAAATTTATACCAAATATACATACAAATAGACACAATATTCGGTTTTTAACATATTTCATATTCAAAACTTCTAATTAAAAGAAAAAAAAATATTTCATCTAGTCTCATGCCTTAAGAGTTCATTTTCATCTTTCTAATTTCTTGTATTACTTAATTAATGGCTTAAAACTTGACAAATGACCTAGTTAGCATGATTGTTAAACAAAAGATACAAAATCAACAATTATGTCCTCCAGCTTTTTCTCTATAAATACCAAGACCTTCTGTCGACAGAGAAAGATGAAGAACAAAAAGTGTGGTGGAATAACAAGATGTTACCATTAGCCAAATTTCTACTGGGATTTTTATTGATTATTAGAGTGTCATTAGCTCAAGACTCTCCAAAAGACTTTGTAGAAGCACATAACAAAGTTCGAGCAGAGCTAGGAGTTGGACCAATGAAGTGGTATTATACAGTCGCAGAGTATGCTCAAAACTATGCAAATTCAAGAATTCACGAATGTGAGCTTGTACATTCAATGGGACCATACGGTGAAAATATAGCAATCGGTTATGGCGAGAACTTAGAGGCTAGGGATGCAATGGCAATGTGGGCAAGCGAAAATTCCTGCTATGATCCAAAATCAAACTCATGTTTTGGTAATGAATGCAGGCATTATACTCAGATTGTTTGGCGGGACTCAGTTCGTCTAGGTTGTGCTCGTTCTCTCTGCGAAAATGGCTGGGTTTTTGTTACTTGTAACTATGATCCTCCTGGTAATATTCAGGGCCGCCGTCCTTACTGATTTTTTTGTATGTTTAACCATCACTTGATAGAAATTGAAAAATGATAACAATTAATAATACATCAGTTTCTAAACTTAATAATGTTGAGATGCATTACAAACAAGTCATTCCACGTATCTGTTATTCCCGGTAAGCACCAGTGCATGCAATCGTCATGTCTCTTTCCACCAGCTGAGGATGGATGTGCGTCTGCCCTGAACTCACTCATATAGGTTACATCCAGAATATGGAAATTAGAACCTTCAAGTCCCTTGAAGAGGTGCTGGTTCACCAGACACATTTCCACATTTGTCCCATTATTCTTCAGAGAGAAGAGTTCTTCAACCTGCAAGCGAATGTATGATAGATTGATGATGATTACATCCCATTACACATATGTTCAAAACTATAAATTTGGATGCTACTCACTTTCTCAGGCAATAAAGGTTGCAGTCGCGGACAAGAACCACCCTGGTCCCAATCACCTCCTTCAAAGTGTCTAGGGGATTGTGTGCGAAAGAACTTCATCCCACCAGTACACATCCTTTTCTCAACAAACTGTATCTGTGATGAAGTTAAATGCAATATGAGCAAAATAAAAAATTTTATATTACATCATGCAGATGCAAAAGAAATTTTGAGCCAGCTACATCTCTTGGCTTCAACATCAGCTGTTTTGCTTTACCCTATTTAACTACAGAAGTAACCACGGGAAACTACTGTCCATTAACATGCATTGCACTAAACGGCAGCTAGGCCATAAACAACCACTTGTATCGTCATACAGAGTATGTCCCTGTATGAAATCATGGCAGTATAAAAGAATGCAACTCATGAAATGTATGAATTTTCATACCATGTTTTTTAAGACCTTATCCAGGCCAACATCTGGAGGTATTGGCGGGATCACTGGCTGGCCCCTCTCAAAGAACAGCATGAGTGACTTTACAGGGTCAAATTTTGCAGGAGCCCACCACCTATAAAAAAGAAGAAAAATTATACAAATTTTGCAGGCAAAACAATGTAAGATCAGAAAAAAATATTGAAATGGAATAAATAATAAACTCTAGTAGTGTTAGGCAATTATACACTGACTAGACCTGGCACTTAACACATATATAGATAGCTAGACACACAATAAATTTGAAGGATCCAGAGAAATGTATAAAATATGCAATCGGTGCATGCATCAGGAGGCCAGAGCATAAGCAATGAGCATCCTTATCCTACCTTGCTGGGCTGATAATGCCCAATCTGACATAAGGTCGGATATTAACACTGTGAATTTGTAATATTTAAATATTTTGGTACCATCAAATAGGAAAACGTAGTGCCAATCCAGAATTACTTAAACCAGACAGCAGCAGTCCAGATCATCATGAAAAATAATAACTGAATGATTAATATTACCAGTGTCCTGTATTGAAGATCAAAACGTTGTGGAAGCTGGAAGCATCTGCCCACGTGCCTTCTGGAATGTCTATGTCAATTCTATAGCCCTCTTTATATCCAAGAGACTCCAAAACACCACCATTGGCATTAGCTGACCACCTGCAGTGAAGAGGAGCAGAATATAATTTAAAAAAAAAAATTCAATTGGCAAAATTGTGATATCAAATGACAACTCAAATCAGCAATATGATTAAGAAAACATAACCCTTTATCATTTCGAATAACATATAACATAGACCACTATATGTCCAAGATCAGCTCAAGAACTAAAACATAATCAAAATAACAACCACATGAACTATGCATAATCTGGAAAAATTTGGAACAGACGATGTGGCAACAGCTTTCACACGAAGTCAATTAGCTTTTGCACATTCATCATGCCACATTCACTCTTTATTTCAAATCAATAACGTATTTTCTCGGCACCAAAAGCCCTTGTTTTTCATATAGTAACATTTTTTTTCTTTTTTTTAATTTAAGGTCTATTATACACTATCTCTAATTTAAGGTCTGTTATATGCTATCTCAAGTAGATTATACAGAGATTGGAAAGAACGAAAGAGCAAGAGTTATCTTAATCTTCAGCAGAAGCATAGAGCAATACATGTTTACACGCACGATAACAATATACCTTAGCTTTCAGCACCATAGCATGTCTAGCTTACCTACCATAACGTGCCAAAAGATTTGTTCGATGGTATGCTACAGTTAGGTTATAGTCAAGAAATGTAAAGCCACGGTCAGCTCCAGCAGGACGCCACTTCTTCACTCTACTTGACACCCGTTTCAATGTGCAGAAAAGGGAGACAAACATATTCCTATTCAAAGAATCACCAACAAATCCTGCACTGTGGAGCATTGATAAGCTCTAAAAAACACAACTATAATAAAGCAATAGACATAATTGCAGAAACAAATTCAAAGAAACGCATATAATTGTTATAAGTTCTCCCATGTCTAAAAGCTTAACTAAAGCATTTATGTTAAAAAGTCGCAATTTTCGCAGTAATTAACAATCTGACACTATGGTTACCGAAACCCAAAAATTCAAATTTCTTGAATCATCTAAAAAACCTAAATACTCATAAATTAATTTGCAGTTCAGTAAAAAACATAGTATCTTTTTTTTTTTTTCCTCCCACCATTTTAGTAATCAAACGGAGAAAAAAAAAATTGCTTTCAGCAATTGCAATAGAGAGACTAGAGATACCAATGCTGGTGTCCCTGAAATTATCCAAAAACGACACTGGATCAAAAGGCAGAAGGTCGCAGCCATTAGGCCTCCACCGCCACTTGATAATTTCTCTGGCATTGGATTTATTATTGGCAATGCAATTCCATCCCTTGAAAATCTCCTTGCACGTACTGTCATATCTTTCGGACCTCCAATTCGGGTCGTAGATCCAGGACCCGTGGGTGTAATCGCAGGATTCGGATTGTACAGTTGGTTTGGATATTCGACTGAGTTGAAGCTGAAAGTTTTGGGAAGAAAGAGAAGGTCTTCTTGAAAGAGAGAGAATGAAGAAGATTGAAGCGAAGCAGAGAAGAAAAACTAAGGGAAAGAGTGGTATTTTCTTCGCCGGATCTCTAGTGGCCATGGCAGACACTGTAGAACGCCGCCCTTTAGCAACTTATAAATGTAAGTTTCCCATTTTTTTTTTGGATAGAAAGTAAAAACACTGTAAAAAATAAAAATAAGATTTCCTTGATCGACCTAACTATGGTTTATAACTTAATTAATGTTTTTATTTTTTCACACGCTTTATTATAATAACATAATTTTTAAATTAAAAATCAATATTTTAATTTATTTAATATAATTTTGTATAAAAATTAAAAAAATTAATAATTACTTTAATATTGGTAATTTGTAGAAAGAGTTACAATTTGAAGTGATAGATAAAACATTTTTGTAAATTTTTTATTTCTAAATTTATATTCTATTAAAATATATAAAAAATGAAATATCAAATGTTTATTATAAGAAAAGAAAGCTAAATACATAGGAAAATATCCTTGTTAAGAAAAATAAATACTAGCACCTATAAATTATAATGTTACTTAATAATAATAATAATAATAATAATAATAATAATAATAATAATAATAAATAAATAAATTTATAAAAAAATCATTAAGACAAATAATAAGCTTTTATCTTGCTAGTTTTTGCTCGTCCATTCGTCCACTTGCACACTTCGTTTGCTTGTGAAACATGAAATTAGCAATATTTCATGAAGCAGTTCGGATATTAATTCAACGTACCAACTGAACTGAATTATAAGTTAATTGGTTGAACCGAATTAATTTGAAATTTTTATCTTTTTATTATTATTATTATTGTTAATGAGCATATATCAATGGTATTTGCTCTGCAAATGAAAACAGATGTCATCTGAACATCATCATGAATACTTTATTTTATAAGTCAATATGGGCAAAAAAGTTGAAACGAATCACCTAAGATTATTGAACATATACAGATTATCCATAGTGAAACTATAATAAAAGAATGAAACTGAGCTCTGTTCTGCAACTAACAAAACAAAACTTTTATCTGGAAATACTAACAGAACTACCAACAAGAAGTAGAAGCAGTTCGACTCCTGTGCAAAAACATATGAAAGAATCACAGAATCAAGTTCATACATACTGAATATGACAGATTAATGTATAACTTAAGATCTAATGTCTAATTATAGAAAACAAAATTAACTTTTTTTCCACAAAATAATTTACCCTATAGGGGCTCGAGCCGCTTGGCATGGTTTCGCCATGTTGCAGAAGAGCGAAAGCAAAACTTCGAGATTAACGGTATGATTTAAGATGGAAAACCTGGCAGGCTGGCTTGTAAGACCTCTTTACTGAAGCCTGTTCGAACTTCTTTGTAGCAACTTCGTTCTCTTCTAAGCTATTCTGAATAAAGTACCTTATCCACCATGTTGAACTCCGAAACTTGGCCTTCAAAAGATAACAATCCAAATACTTATTGAGAAAAAGTGCAAAATAGTAAATGCAGAATTAATTGAAATTTAGCGAGCAATGCTACTTACAGGACGACCAAACTTAGACAACTCAGAAACTTTTGCTTTGTGCTGACCTGGAAATCCTATATAAAGTAACAGACATAAGCCATCAGAGCAGAAAATCAATTATATATCTCATATATTTGATTTTAAAGAAAGTAGTAAGTGCCTTTGAGCAAAGGAATTATATTTACATTTATCCGTACAAAATGTCAGGCATATATAATTCAGTTTTTCAAGAAATAACAGTTCCCTAGCTGAAGAAAATGGATTTACAGAGGACTAACAACAATAAAAAGACCATAAGCATTTAAGCAGATTACCGGTAAATATAACAACACCGTCAGAAGATACCCTTGCCAATTCTGTAAGAGTTTTGTTGAGATATCTAGGAGATAAATAATCTAATGCATCTGAAATGATAACAAGAGAAAATGATTTTGCCCGGTAAGGCAGGGCAAACTTGATATCAGCTAGACGCACAAATCCTTTGCGGACAAGACGCTTGCAGTTGGCATCCACCTCATCCAAGTCATATGGTTCCACACCCCAGGATTCTGTATCCTCTTCTTTCAGTAACTTTGATACAACAGCACAAGTTTCAGGGCCTAAATGGAGCACTTTATGCATGCTGTCACCATAAGCCTTTTTCAGAACAGGTAATGCTCTTTGGACTTCTAGTGTACATGAGCCACCGCCTATGATCACATAAAATCCTCAGATGGTTGAGTTGCTTCTTCCACTATTTCTCATACCAAAAATATCTCAAGAAAAAACAGAACAACGCTTGAGTACTAAAAATTAAAATGGTTGATTCTTTGATCATTTCTAACCTAAGGATAAATTATTAACAGAGAAGATTGATGTGCTTAGGTAACAAATTCAATCTCTTAGTTCATTTCAGTAAAGAGGGCTCCCGAAAAACCAACATCGTAGGTCCATATGCCACAAGGATCAAGAGATTTTAGCCCCATTTAGTTATCAAACCCTTTTGTCACATTGTCTTGTGTAAAAGAAAACAGATTGACTCATTCAGCCACATCTTTTCATGGGGTTTAGGGCATAAACAAAATGTGTCAAATATAATTGCCAATCAAGTTCAGTACATTAAAAGCATAGAATGATATAAATCACAGTTTAACATCGAGAGTATAACAAAATTTACCATCAACTTTACTGAATGCTTCTCTGTCACTAATGCGTCCACCTGTAGTAAGAAGCTTAATGAGTTAATTCTGAACCAGTATCTCAAAATGCAAGTCTGACACATCTACACACAAAGAAAAGGAGGCATTTCTTTTTGGTTGAATATTGTTTTCTGCTATGTTTTTTTTCTTTCAATCCTTAGAATAAAGAACAGGTTAACTGCCATTTCAATTGCAAAGAGAACAGATAAAAAAGCACATGAAACTTTAACTAAATCCCACAGTTAACAAAAATTTCATCAAAGAATCGGTTTGGGGGAACAGAATTATACATTAAAAGGATAAGTCCACAGGAAAAGAAATGCAAACCTGATGACCCACTGTAACAATAAACAATCAAAAGAATTGCACCCTGCAAGTACAGAAAAGCTAAATATATAAATAAATAAACAGCAAGTTACATTTAAACAACGTTCTTTCCAAAAGCTAAATCCAAGTATCCAAAAGCTAAATCCAAGTATAGAAAAATTAGAACAAAAGAAAAAATCAACATTGTTAAGCAAATTAAATCTGTTTACAATGATACAACCAAAAAATAAAAAAGCAGATTAGTAATTGAACTGACCACAATAACAAGGCAAATAGAGAGCAAAGGCGAGGAACGTGATTTTGACTGCACAGATCCAATAAAAGGGATGCCTCCACTATCAGCTAATCGTCTAGCTGGATTTCCTGGCCTCCTTGACATGGCTATCAACTGAAAATTACCCAATAAAAAACATAGTAATTGCCCTAACAAAAATGTTTCTTTCCACAAAAAGAGCAAAACTTTCTCGCCTGACTCCATTAATAGCTTGCAAATTTAGTATTAAAGCACAAATCAACAACTCTTTAAAGCAAAACTGCATTGCTCATTTCCAAATTCGACATGAAGTAATTAATCTAACCAATTATACGGAATGCTAATTCAATCAAAAAGCAAGAAAGCAATTTAACAGAACCGATTCGGGTTAACATTTAACTCAAAATTCATTCGAAAAGAAAAGCCTTCACTTACCTGAGATCGAAAATCAGCTGAAACAAGAATGGATTTTGGAGAAAGATTTAAAACAGAACCTAGATCTGTTTATTACGGTGTTGGTTTCAGCTCATCATGGTCCCAGAGATAGTTCCTTTTGTTTAACGAAAAAAACAACTAAAAGAAAGTTCTTAATTTTACACTAAATTTCATGATCTAGCTAGTGCTTCCTTCTGATCAAAGGCCCAATAATAGCCCAAAGAAAGCACATTCTCAAAGGTAAATATAATTAACAATAATAAGTTGTTAATTATTAGAATCAGTTAATGTGAAATTTTGCCCCTAATATTTGGTAAAAAAAGTATAATTTTACCTCTAAAATTTTATTTGATGTAATATCACTTATAAAATTTTAAAATCTGAGCAATTTGGCTCTTGAAAAAAATTAATTCAATCCTTGAGCATCAAGTGTTAAATCTTTAGGCACTAGTAGTTATTTGAACGTTGCTTTTTTTTTTTAAATTTTCAGGGTAACATTGCATGCAAATAAATTTTAGAAGCAACATTGCTCTCTTAGTCTCTTTGGCAAATTTTAGGGGCAAAATTGCCTATTAGAATTAAAGGTAAATATAATTTTAATAAGTTATTCTGTAGGGATGTGCAAAAATCGAACTAATCCGATCAAACCGAATCGAACCGACAAAATCAGGTGGGGTTAATCGGGTTGTTAGGGTTGGATCGATTTTTGATATATATGTTAATCGGATTTCGGGTCGGGTCGGTTGAAATCCGACTGACCCGAACAACCCGAAAATTAAATATATAAATAAAAAAATTATAATTTTTCTACAATATTAATTAATATATAATATATATTTAATGTAATTTTGAAATTGTTAGTTTGTTGTATATTTAAAATATTTTTTATTGTATTTAATATTATTTATTTGTATTAATTAGAGATTTTAATTTAAATATGTAAATTAAAAAATTAATTTCGGGTTAATCGGGTTGTTCGGGTCGGGACCCGAAAAAATCGGATTGTTCGGGTAGGGCCCGATATTTATGTAGGGTCGGATCGAATGAAAAAAATAGGTAAATTTCGGGTTTCGGGTTCGGGTCCGACCCGACCGATGCACACCCCTATAATGTTCTGTCTTGTAACTGTAGCCTCTGATACAAAGCATTGACAGTTTCAAAGCTCAATTTGTTGCTTTTATGATAAAGATTAACAATAAAAGCAAAAGATTATAGTTTTTCCATAATTTTATTTACCAAATCTTTGATTAATTATTTAGCCAGACAACTCGTGAGCAAAACTTCATCCTAGAAACACCTCGTCTTTCCTCCAACATATTACACCTATCTCATCTCTTTGCTTCCTAAGCAAAAGATTGCTTGCATTTTTCTTCTTTACAGCTGCAGGTTACATATCTGGAAACAAGTATATAGAAACTACAGTGTTCTTGATATATAGAGAAACAAATGAAATTCACTCTAAATAGCTTCAAGATTTGCAAGATTTTACAGAATGGACAGTATAGGACTTATGAATTGTTGTTTCTCCAGGTGATGTCAAAGATGGAGATTTGACTGATCTCTCCTCAGAAATACATTGTCTTCTTCCAAAGTAGATGTCAAAGCCACATTCTAAAAGAAAAGAAGAATGCTGATCAAAGCAGCATGCTGCATAATTTTATCCTATATTTTGTTTTTATTCTCTCCTTTTTCTTAACTTGCGTTCAATCTCCTTTGAAGTATGTTTTCTAAGCTTTGATGATTTGAATTTATTGAGTCAAAAGTATTCCGCAGACATAATAGAATAAAATATTAGACTTGTTCAGTCAATCATGAAAATTGATTCTTTGGCAGTTCTTTGACTAACAATAACTTGAACTGTCTATTAACCCTATAAAAGCACATAACTTTTCTTAGAAGCAGCAAGAAATATATCTCTTCCTTGACAAGAACTACCAATCAATCTTAGAGTTTATATGGATTATATGCTCATTTTGGAAGGAATTACAGCTTCAATTTGGGCATTGGTTCTATTTTATAACTTAAGAAAAAAGAAGAATAGCAGAGGTTCAATGAAGACATTCAAAGATGAATCTTTATTGAGTAGCTCTACCAAAGGAATGGGGCAGTCTGATATAGATTCAAATCCTGAAGTAATCATAGTTAGGGCTGCTGTTGCTGGTTGAGCTCTTGCTTATGCTCTTGGCAAGGTAAATTTATATGTAACCACTGCATAATTATGTGGCCTTAGATAATTCTTGTTATTTGCTTGAGCTTGACTTGGAAATCTTATGGTTTCATATTGCAGGATGGACACAGAGCTCAAGTAATAGAGAGAGATTTGAATGAACCTGATAGAATTGTTGGTGAACTTATACAGCCTGGTGGCTATATCAAACTCATTGAGTTAGGCCTTGAAGGTATGCAATCAATTTAGAATATTTAGTATCCATCTCTTGACCATCTTCAAGTTTTGTAATTAATATGTTATGTTTTATAGATTGTGTAAAAGAGATTGATGCTCAACAAGTGTTTGGATATGCAATTTTCAAGGATGGCAAAAGTACCAAACTTTCCTATCCTTTAGAAGGTTTTAAGTCCAATGTATATGGAAGAAGCTTTCACAATGGTCGTTTCATTCAAAGAATGCGCCAAAAGGTTTCCTCTCTTTCCAAGTAATCTTCAGCGAATACTTAATCTTGTTTAATGTTTGGTACAACTATTAATCATATAATCATATTGTTTCTTCATCTTCTATGTAGTGTAAGATTGGAACAAGGAACTATGACATCATTAGTTGAGAAAAAGGGAACTGTTAAAGGAGTGAATTACAGGACTAGAAATGGTCAAGAGATGAGTGCATATGCTCCCCTTACTAGTGTATGCGATGGTTGTTTCTCAAACTTGCGCCGCTCTCTCTGCAACCCAAAGGTAAATTAGGATGCAATTTCGCTCAGTAAAGATTGTATAATAGCAATTGAGATTAATAAAGCTCAAAAAAAAAATTTGCAGGTTGATATACCCTCTTGTTTCATTGCATTGGTGCTAGAGAACTGTGATCTTCCTCATGCAAACCATGGCCATGTTGTTCTGGCTGAACCATCACCCATCTTGTTTTATCCTATTAGCAGCACAGAGATCCATTGTTTGGTCGATATACCAGGCCAAAAAGTACCCTCCGCTTCCAATGGAGAATTAGCTGAATACTTGAAAACCAAGGTGGCTCACCAGATACCTTCTGAGCTATACAATGCTTTCATGGTTGCAGTTGAGAAAAGAAACATAAGATCGATGACAAACAGAAGTATGGCAGCTTCAGCTAGAGCAACACCAGGTGCATTACTGTTAGGAGATGCATTCAACATAAGACATCCATTAACAGGAGGAGGAATGACTGTTGCACTCTCTGATATCATCCTACTACGCGACCTTCTCAGGCCTTTCCACAATCTAAATGATGCATCTAAGCTTTGCAAATCCCTCCAATCCTTTTATACTCTTCGAAAGGTTAGTCACAATTCCATTTAGTCGTGGTTTGTATAATCTTTAATTATAAATCAGTAATAAGCAGAGTGCTTCCTTGTTCTGCTGCAGCCAATGGCATCCACCATAAACCCATTGGCAGGCGCCCTTTACAAGGTCTTTTCATCATCAAAAGATGGAGCAAGAAATGAAATGCGGGAAGCATGTTTCGATTACCTTAGCCTTGGTGGTGTATATTCAAATGGACCAATATCTCTGCTCTCAGGGCTCAATCCATCTCCTGTAAATCTATGGATGCATTTCTTTGCTGTAGCTATCTATGGAGTTGGGCGGTTGATAGTACCATTTCCTACAACTAAAGGCATTTGGGCTGGAATTAAATTGATATCGGTACATGCATCTTTCATATCACATGTCCACTTTATATGGAAAACAACAAAATTCTTTAGAGTGCATTCCGATAATTGAAATGGTTTGCATGTTGTTTTGTAGGGAGCATCAAGAATCATATTTCCAATAATGAAGGCAGAATGAGCTATACAACTGTTCTTTCCTATCAGTAGGACTGCACTTCACTGAGATTTGCTTCGTTGCTGATTTTTTATTTTTCTAATCATTCTTTGAAAAAGAACAATCATTCCACATAATGTAATCATTTCGTTGTCAGTGTCCTTGAATTGAAAAATTTTAAATTGTGCCAATTAGTCAGGCCATTGCAAGGCTCTGCTTATGATGAGATGGGTGCGTTCGAATTGCTTGTTCATTGCAATTTTGTTCATTAGGAGCAGTTTGTAATCATTCCTGTAAAAAACAATGTAACTTCGTAAAGTGTTTGAATAGAAAAATTACATAAAACAGGCACTTGAATTTAATACTTCTGACGCATTAGTTAGATTGAATGCTGGCGATTCGGTTGTTTCTTCTTCCATGAGATTTGATTTTCTTCCAATTACACCTTTTTGGACTCTGAATTGGCTCTACTTCAACCATCCTCACAAACCACGTAGGCTTGTTTATTCTGAACACAAGATATCCCATTCCAATACCAAATACGAATCCACATCCATACCCTATCACCACAGCTTTCCACCCAAATCCATTTTCAGACTCTGAATCATCTTGCTGTGATGGAGATGAATGTTGTGTTTCTCCATTGTTGCATTTTTCCAGTGGAAATCCACATAATGGCGAATTTCCTTCATATGAACTGTTGTCGAATGTGTTGAATTGCTTGCCTTGAGGTACGAGTCCTTCTAGTTGATTATGTGCAACATTGAAGACTTGAAGAAATGTCAAATCTACCAAATTTAAGGGGATTCTTCCACTAAGCCTATTTGAAGAGAGATCAAGCGATTCCAAATTGGTCAAATTCGCCAATGATTGTGGAATACTGTCAGTTAGGCAATTATGAGAAAGATTGAGCAACATGAGTGACTTAAGTTTTCCAATGGACTCTGGAATTTTTCCAATCAACTTGTTTGAAGACAAATCAATCGTTGTGAGAGTACTTTGGATTTTTACCAACTGAATTTCAAATCCTTTCAACGTTAGACGCACAGAATAAACATACCCGCCTAATATGATATAAGTTTTTTTGCGATCGTATCTCATCGTTGCTCCGATATAAGTCATTTTGCGATCATATGTCATCATTGCTTCAAAATGATTAAAGTACTCTGACGACAATGATCCACTGAAACTGTTTTTGGAGAGATCAAAAATTCGTAACTTAGGGAAGGAGTAACTAAGATTTAAACTTTTTAGCAATCCATGGAAATTATTAGAGTGTATCACAAGACCATGCAAGCGTGGAAGAACCCCTAGAAAAGACGGAAATGTATCATTTATCTTGTTATTACTAAGATCCACAAGCTCCAAATCTGTGCAATTGACGATAGATGATGGAACTCGTCCTTCTAGCTGATTGCCTCCTAAGTTCAAATATCTCAACGCACAACTCCTCGAAAATGAATTAGGGATAGTTCCTTGTAAGTTATTCCTGCCCAAGTGCAGAACTGAAAGATTACTGCTGAAACTTTCCAAACATGGAGGAATGGAGCCCTTCAAACTATTATTGAACAAGTCGAGAACCTCAAGAAATTGTAGTTTGCAAAGTGAAGGAGAAACCTCCCATAAACCAGAAAATCGATTTGAATTCAACTTAATTGAAGCTAAAGAAGAAGCTTCAGAGATTTCAGGAGGTAAATCGCCTGAAAAATTATTGTTGCCTAACATTAACAACACCAAAGACTTTGCATTACCAATATCAGGTGTCAAAGAGCCTTCAAATTGGTTCATGCTAAAATCAATCACAACAAGATTAGGCAAACCCCATATACCAGCAGGAATGGGACCTGAAAGTGAATTATTTCTTGCATGAAACAGGATCAAAGACTTACAATTTACATAACTTTCAGGAATCTGGCCAGTCAAATTGTTCTGCATGATATACAGAACAGCCATCTTCCCAGTCTTGCACATGTCAGGAGGAATAGAACCAGTAAAGAAATTCTCTGAAACATCAATAAAACGGAAATCTGCCAGTGATCCAATCTTCTCAGGAGCTGTACCTGTGAATTTATTCATATAAAGAGATAGTCCTTCAAGGAACCTAAATTCAGCAAACTCCTCCGGAATCTTGCCGGAGAATTGATTTTCAAAAAGTTGCAAAGAAGCAAGCTGTTTCAAGTTTCTCAACTCCATGATCCCACCTTCAAGACTATTCATTGAAGCATCAAAATTCACTAGTCTCGTCAGGTTTCCAAATCCTGAAGGAAGTTTTCCTGTTAAGGAATTGTTATAAATCTCAAGCTGCCAAAGCTTGCTCAGCTTCCCAATTCCTGCTGGGATTGCTCCAAACAACTGGTTATCAGAAAGCTCAAGATTTTCGAGCAACGTAAGATTTGAAATTCCTTCGGGAATCTCCCCTTTGATGCTACAATTAGAAAGATAAAGCCAGTATAACTTGTTAAGCCTTAGAACATCAACGGGGAAAGAACTAGTAGCAGCAAATGGATTATCACCAAGGCTAAGGAATTCGAGATTGGTAAGATTTTGAAGTGAGTTCCACTGGAAGGAACCCGAAAAACCACTCAAATTTAAACTCAAGAGCTTCAATTCATGCAAACTAGACAAGTCAGGAACCTGTCCAGAAAATGAATTCCTACCCAGATCCAAGACCTGCAAGTTTCTGCAACTTTTCAAGTCCTCAGAGATGACACCTCGGAGAAAATTCTTCCCTATGGAAATCTTCTCCAGTGATTGCAATTGGCAGATCGAATTGAAAGGAAGAACACCCTCAAGCTGTTTTTGACCAAGATTGATTTCCTTGACAAATCCATTATCATTGCAAGTGATTCCAGTGAAGTTGCAGACTGAATTTTGTTGTGTCCATGAAGTAAAGACATTTGTTTTTGAGCTATTGAGAGCAGATTTCAAGTTTAGAAGTATTTGAAGTTGGTCTGATTTGGATGGAGAAAGTAGCAACAGAATAATGATAAAGAAAAACAATGTCAAAGAATGCCATTGCTGGAATTTCTTGAACATGCCGACCAGTAAAGGTTTTTTTTTCCCTGTTTTTTAGCAAGAGAAGTGTGGAAATGCAAGGTTTGGTGGTCTATAAAAAGTGTGGAAACAGGAATGTTCACGGAGTGGGACGGGGTGGGAAATGGCTCCCCACCTACTGCCCCATGCAAGGGTGGGACGGGGTGAGGCCATCCCCCAAAGTATTTCGGAGGAGGGAGGAAATTTCTTCCGTCCCCATCCCCGCGGTGATCCCATCCCGATATAAAAAATATTTTATTTTTTTTAAAAAATATAATTATAACTAAAATATAATATTTAACAATTAATTGTAATTGAAATATAACATTTAATAATTAAAAAATATAAATTCAATTACAAATCAAATTAATATAAATTTTAACAATTGACAAAAATAAAATTAAATATAATTTAAAATTAAATTATATAAATATAATTAAATTTAATATTTGTTAAATTTCGGGGAAGGAAAAATTTCGGAGCGGGGACCACAATTCTCGTTTTCATCCCGAATTCTAAGTCAGAAAATATTTTTCTCCTGTACCCGCCCTCACAGGAAAAATTTTTTGGGATTTTTCACCCTATTCAAAACGGTTTTCCACCGGGAATGCGGATTTCCCGTCCCATGTTCCTCCCCATGTGGATATATATATATAATTTTAATTCATATTAATTCCTGGACAAAAGCTAGAAAAGACATGACGTATTCGAGTAGAATTGTTCATACAATTTCCAAAATAAAAAAGTTAGGTTGGATTATTCCAATTTGGAGGTGGGAAATTAAAGCCGTATAGAAATTTCCACATTATAAAAATCTAAACTAGTGGAGCACCTTTCTCCTTTCATTTGGGATATCTATTTATCTTTCATTGGTTGAGCCATCTGCATGATTGATTTTCGTTTGACAGATTGCGCAAATTGTATACCTCTATAAATAATTATGTGAGATATATATATTAGGTTAATTTCATAGACCATTATCAAAAAATAAAAATAATAATAAATCGATAGTAATAAAAAAATTTATAGAATAAAAAATATTCTTAAAAGTCAATTTAATTGAAATTAACCATAAAAATTATCAGAAATTTTTCCTAACACTTCAGTTCAACACAAGAACACACATAGAAAGAGTATGTTAAAATAGCAAAATGATTCAAGGGTTTTAAAATATCAATATTCATCTTAAATTTCAAGATCGTTATGTGCCAATGTAAACTGGGATTTTATAGGTTTTGAATGGATATTTCCCTAGCATGTGAACATGCAACTCAAATAGCGAGAATCATCTTTAAAGTGTTTGCTTAGCTTCGAAAGTCATTGTCTTCGCTTATTATTTCCATGTATTTTCTCCAAGTATCATGTGATTCATGTTTGCTTGACTTCAAAAGTCATTGTGTTCGCTTATTATTTCCATGCATTTTCCCCAAGTATCATCTTTAAGTGTTTGCTTGACTTCGAAAGTGTGGTCTTCGCTTATTATTTCCATGTATTTTCTCCGCGATTTACTCATGAGATTATATATGTATTGATATTAGAGATTTGATTGGGCTTCCAACCCAAGGCTTCACGATTTTAATACTTTATGCATAAGTTGAGTGATAATGAATAAAATTAATTTAGGATTTCATGTGTATATATATATATATATATATATATATATATATATATATATATATATATATATATATATATATATCCTGGGTTAATTTCATTTATGATCATTCAACTTATGCCTAAATTACGCAAAAGTAACGGAAAAAATTTTATAACAAAAATGTTACCAAACGTAGCAGTATTTTACGCAAAAATTATCATAACTGGTTTTTGGTAAAGACCATTTGTGCACAAGTTACTGGCATCAGTTGATGATGTGGTACGCCACATGCACACAAGTAGTTGAGGTGGCATGTGTTATGATCAAGGAGACAAAGCCCAAGAGACTTAGCCCAAAAGCAGAGGAGGCCAAGAAGGAGGCCAAGAGGATTGACAATTATTAGGCAGGCCTTGTCAATCCAGCCCAACAATAAGGAGATGAAGGTTATGCCTTGTCGATCCAGTTAGCAACAAGGAGATAGAGGTTATGAATTGCACAGCAATTGGGAATTGCACTTGCCTATTTGGTTCTTTCTTTCTGTTATTCCTTTTTGATAATTTCTCTTTCACGTTTAGTTAGTTATAGATTTAGAAAGGAATCTTGTGTGGGTTGTATGAGCTGTAATTGCAGGAAGTAATAGCAGTAGTTATATAATGTTATTTCATTGAGTGTAATCGATATGTTGAGAATTAATACAGACTTTCTCTCTCTCTTTGAGATTTCCTTCAATCTTCCTTCTCTCTAAATCTTCTCTATTCTGCTTCTCCCTTATCCCTATTCTATCTCTCATCTCCTTCGCTTTCTCTAATTCATAACAAATGGTATCAGAGCGGTCGATTCTCGAAGCCAAAAATGCTGCAAAAATGAAGGTATTGGAGGAACGACTCGAATAAGTCGATCTTTCAATCCTAGAGTATGGAAGGAGAATGAATCTGCAAATCCAGAAATTTGAAGAAAAATGTGCAAAATATTTTCTCTCTTGCTGTTGCGATCGGAGGAAACACTGAAAATACCATCAGATAATTCGAGTTCAACGGAGCTGTGCAAAGAGCCAGTAAGATCATCTCTCACACTTGATTTTTCTTTGCCACTTTTTGAATGTTGTGATAAAATGGAAGAAAACGTTCTACAGGTAGAGAAAAAAGATGAAATCAAAAATAAAATATGCAGGTTATTGATGATGAACAATGATGATTGTTGTGTGTTGCTTTAAATAAGGTGGATAAATCCGAGAAAATTGAAAAAATTTTGAAGAAAAATTTACGGCAAGCAAGTGTTTGTGAAAATGTCACAATGAAATGCTTCATTGCTGACCGGTTCATTCCTGCAAGTTTTATGATTGATTCTTTCTATAATGCTAGGACTGAATCTGGTGGAAGCATGAGAGCTGTACAAGGTGATCATATTATTTTAGGAACTCTTGGTCTTTTTGCTTTTAACTATGCCTTGGACTTGCACATTAATTTCAAAGAGCTGGAGCTTGAGATATAGAGAAGGATGAGGAAATGAAAGAATTTCACATTGGGTGCTCTGCTTCCAACCTTGAGGACAAGGTTGGGCTTGTTGGGGAGGGTATTGTTATGATCAAGGAGACAGAGCCCAAGAGACTTAGCCCAAATGCAGAGGAGGCCAAGGAGGACAAGAGGATTGACAATTATTGGGAAAGCCTTGTCAATCCAGCCCAGCAATAAGGAGATGAAGGTTATATCTTGTCGATCCAGTCAGCAACAAGGAGATGGAGGTTATGAATTGTGCAGCAATTGGGAATTGCATTTGCCTATTTGGTTCTTTCTTTCTGTTATTCCTTTTTGATAATTTCTCTTTCACGTTTAGTTAGTTATAGATTTAGGAATGAATCTTGTGTGGGTTGTGTGAGCTGTAATTGCAGGAAGTAATAGCAGCAGTTATATAATGCTATGTCATTGAGTGTAATCCTTATGTTGAGAATGAATACAGACTCTCTCTCTCTCTCTTTGAGATTTTCTTCAATCTTCCCTCTCTCTAAATCTTCTCTGTTCTGCTTCTTCCTTTTCCCTATTCTATCTCTCATCTCCTTCTCTTTCTCTAATTCATAGCAGCATGTCATATCGGCCCTCCGACAATAGTTTTTACCGAAAATAGATCATCTTAATTTTTATATAAAATACTGCTAAATTCAGTAACAATTTTATCATGAAAAATTATTTGATTATCATTGTATTATTAGGCTTAATTTCAGTAACCATGCCTGAAATTAACCCATAAAATCCTTAATTTTCAATTAATCTCTTAGTAAAACTCATTAAAAGAAAAGAAATTTCTTGTAAGCAATTAAAACAGTTCTATAATGTCACTTTATCAGTAGATAAGTCAACTAGAAAATTTATTCACTTCATAAATATGTCATAAACAAATTTGTTAGCAATTAAAATATCCACTTTACTTCTACTTATTTCAAAGCAAAAAAAAAATTCATATATATATATATATATATATACACACACACACTACTCTTTATAAAGATGGATTAATCCTCATTTCATAAATTAACTTTTCATTAAATTAGATTTAAATTTATTTTTTTCACATAATATCAGGGCCATTGTTGGGTCACCGGTAAATATTTAGCCTTAAAAATTTCATGCTCCAGCCTTCAGTTTTTCGTATGTGTTTAACTTTAAACGTGAGGGAGTCTGTTAGATCATCTCCATCGTCTAGTTATAAAGGTATAAAATTTTTATAAAAGTTTTGGCAATTTTCACTTTACAAATTAGTGTTTACGGTGAGTTAGACCAAATCCCATTATATGGAAATCTATATATGAATTTGTTAATAAAATCATTCATGAACTAAATTTTATGCAAGTATACATTCTTAATTTTTTAATTGCTAAACGGATTAATTGCCATAAACATTAATTTTCCAATATAATCAAAGTCATTAATGAAAAAAATTATATGGATCAAATAATTCAATATATAAGAAATTTGAATGCACAAAATTAGGATGCAATGTCGCTCAGTAAAGATTGTATAATAGCGAATCGAGATTAATAAAGTTCAAAAAAAATTCTGCAGGTTGATATCCCCTCTTGTTTCATTGTATTGGTCCTGGAGAACTGTGATCTTCCTTATGCAAACCATGACCATGTTGTTCTTGTTGAAGAATTGATTCAAAATCATTAATTTTTATGAGTAACTAAATTAGTGAATTTTATTTTAACATGTTTATATTGTTTTTGTTAATTGTTATTTATTTAGTGGAGTTAATTATGTTAGTGGAGTTAGTGAAATAGTGGGATTATAAGTTGATTGTTTAGTGGAATTAGTGGTCTAAGTTTATAGTTGAAGTGTAAACCTATAAATAGGCATATGTAATTTGTTTTTGAAGAGAAATTGGGAAATGAAATTTATGTTTTTCATCCTAAAAATTTCCCCAACAGTTTGCTCCCTTGATTCAAAATCATACACATTTAATTTTTTTCTTGAATCCCTTTGTTTTCAATTCTTGGTGCACTCTCTTATCAAACTTCAATTTTGATGCACTCTATCATCAAACTTCCATTATTGATGCACTTTATTATCAGACTTCCATTATTGATGCACTATGTTATCAGACTTCAATTATTGATGCACTTTATCATCAATCTTCTACCATTGAATTTTTTCTTCTGGAGCACTTGTCTCCAACTATCAAAAAAAAAGATGCCTTCTCTTTTGCCAAATTTGTTTAATCATTATCAAACTTCAAATCTTGTTTCATTCCCATAATTGATATTTTTCTTCATTGAACGTGTGAGCCAGAATCTCACTTATTTTCTACTGTGTCATTTTTCTCATACCATTTTTCTCATAGATCAATGATCAAGAATGACTCCGATACCACTGCTGGGAAATTTGGAAAATGAAATTTATGTTTCTGTTCCTAAAGTTCCCCAACAGTTCTGGCTGACCCATCGCCCATCTTGTTTTATCCTATTAGCAGCACAGAGATCCGTTGCTTGGTCGATATACCAGGCCAAAAAGTACACTCCATTTCCAATGGAGAATTAGCTGAATACTTGAAAACCAAGGTGGCTCACCAGATACCTTCTGAGCTATACAATGCTTTCATGGCTGCAGTTGAGAAAGAAAACATAAGATCAATGACAAACAGAAGTATGGCAGCTTCAGCTAGAGCAACACCTGGTGCATTGCTGTTAGGAGATGCATTCAACATGAGACATCCATTAACAGGAGGAGGAATGACTGTTGCACTCTCTAATGTCGTCCTACTACGTGATCTTCTTAGGCCTTTCCACAATCTAAATGACGCATCTAAGCTTTGCAAATCCCTCCAATCCTTTTATACTCTTCGAAAGGTTAGTCACAATTCCATTTAGTCATGGTTTGTATAATCATTAATTATAAATCAGTAATAAGCAGAGTGCTTTCTTGTTCTGCTGCAGCAAATGGCATCCACCATAAACACATTGGCAGGCGCCCTTTACAAGGTCTTCTCAGCATCAAAAGATGGAGCAAGAAATGAAATGCGGGAAGCATGTTTCGATTACCTTAGCCTTGGTGGTGTATATTCAAATGGACCAATATCTCTGCTCTCAGGGCTCAATCCATCTCCTGTAAATCTATAGAGTTGGGCAGTTAATAGTACCATTTCCTACACCTAAAGGCATTTGGGCTGGAATTAAATTGATCTCGGTACATGCATCGTTCATATTACATGTCCACTTTATATGGAAAACAACAAAATTCTTTAGGGTGCATTTCGATAATTGATATGGTTTGCATGTTATTTTGTAGGGTGCATCAAGAATCATATTTCCAATAATGAAGGCAGAAGGAGCTGTACAACTGTTGTTTCCTATAAGTAGGACTGCACTTCACAGAGATTTGCTTCGTTGCTGATTTTTTCCAATCATTCTTGGACAAAGAACAATTATTCCACATAATGTAAAATGATTCATTCAATTTATTAGACGATACAACACATTCTTTCCAATACACAACTTTCATTGTCAGTGTCCTTGAATTGAAAATTTTTAAATTGTGCCAATTAGTCAGGCCATTGCAAGGCTCTGCTTATGATGAGATGGGTGCGTTCGAATTGCTTGTTCATTGCAATTTTGCTCATTAGGAGCAGTTTGTAATCATTCCTGTAAAAAACGATGTAACTTTGTAAAGTGTTTGAATAGAAAAATTACATAAAGAAAGGCACTTTTTTCTTTTTACAGGGGATGAATGAAGAATCAAATTTAATACCTCTTGCGCATTAGTTAGATTTAATGCTGGTGATTCGGTTGTTTCTTCTTCCATGAGATTTGATTTTGTTCTAATTACACCTTTTTGGCCTCTGAATTGGCTCTACTTCAACCATCCTCACAAACCACGTGGGCTTGTTTGTTCTGAACACAAGGTATCCCATTCCAACACCAAATACTAATCCACATCCATATCCTATCACCACAGCTTGCCACCCAAACCCATTTTCAGACTCTGAATCATCTTGTTGTGATGGAGTTGAATGTTGTGTTTCTCCATTGTTGTATTTTTCCAATGGAAATCCGCATAATCGGGAATTTCCTTCATATGAACGGTTGTCGAATGTATTGAATTGCTTGCCTTGAGGTATGAGTCCTTCCAGTTGATTATGTGCAACATTAAAGACTTGAAGAAATGTCAAATCTGCCAAATCTAAGGGCATTCTTCCACTAAGCTTGTTTGAAGAGAGATCAAGAGATTCCAAATTGGTCAAATTCGCCAATGATTGTGGAATATTATCAGTTAGGCAATTATGAGAAAGATTGAACAATATGAGTGATCTAAGTTTTCCAATGGACTCTGGAATTTTTCCAGTGAAATTGTTTGAAGACAAATCAATAGTTGTGAGAGTACTTTGGATTTTCACTAACTGAATCTCCAATCCTTTAATGTTAGACGCACAGAATAATCATAACTGTCTGCTCTGATATAAGTCATTTTGCGATCATATGTCATCATTGCTTCAAATTGATTAAAGTACTCTGAGGACAATGATCCACTGAAACTGTTTTTGGAGAGATCAAAAATTCATAACTTAGGGAAGGAGTAACTAAGATTTAACCTTTTTAGCAATCCATGGAAGTTTTGGGAGTGTATCACAAGACCCTGCAACCGTGGAAGAACCCCTGGAAAAGAAGGGAAAGTATCATTTATCTTGTTGTTACTGAGATCCACAAGCTCCAAATCTGTGCAATTGAGGATAGATGATGGAACTCGTCCTTCTAGCTGATTTCCTTCTAAGTTCAAATATCTCAATGCACAGCTCGTCGAAAATGAATTAGGAATAGTTCCTTGTAAGTTATTCCTGCCTAAGTGCAGAAATGAAAGATTACTGCTGAAATTTCCTAAACATGGAGGAATGGAGCCCTTCAAACTATTATTGGACAAGTCGAGAACTTCAAGAAATTGTAGTTTGCAAAGTGAAGGAGAAACATCCCATAGACCAGAAAAATTATTTGACTTCAACTGAATTGAAGCTAAAGAAGAAGCTTGAGAGATTTCAGGAGGTAAATCGCCAGAAAATTTATTGTTGCCTAACATTAATAACACCAAAGACTTTGCATTTCCAATATCAGGTGTCAAAGAGCCTTCAAATTGGTTCATGCTAAAATCAATGATAACAAGATTAGGCAAACCCCATATACCAGCAGGAATGGGACCCGAAAGTGAATTATTGTTTACACGAAAACGGATCAAAGACTTACAATTTGCATAGCTTTCAGGAATCTGGCCTATCAAATTGTTCTGCAGGATAAGCAAATGAGTCATCTTCCCATTCTTGCACATGTCAGGAGGTATAGAACCAGTCAAGAAATTCTCTGAAACGGAAGTCTGCCTGTGATCCAATCTTCTCAGGAAGTGTGCCTATGAATTTATTCGTATAAAGAGAAAGTTCTTCAAGGAACCTAAATTCAGCAAACTCCTCCGGAATCTTGCCGGATAATTGATTTGTGAAAAGGTGCAAAGAAGCGAGCTGCTTCAAGTTTGTCAACTCCATGATCCCACCTTTAAGACTATTCATTGAAGCATCAAAATTCACTAGGCTTGTCAGGTTTCCAAATCCTACAGGAAGTTTTCCTGTTAAGGAATTGTTATAAATCTCAAGCTGCCAAAGCTTGCTCAGCTTCCCAATTCCTGCTGGGATTGCGCCAAACAACTGATTATCAGAAAGCTCAAGATTTTCAAGCAGTGTAAGATTCGAAATTCCCTCATGAATCTCCCCTTTGATGCTACAGTTAGTAAGATAAAGCCAGTATAACTTGTTAAGCCTTAGAACATCAACAGGGAAAGAACTAGTAGCAGCAAATGGATTATCACCAAGGCTAAGGAATTCGAGATTGATAAGATTTTGCAGCGAGTTTCATGGGAAGGAACCCGAAAAACCACTCCCATTTAAACTCAAGAGCTTCAATTCATGCAAACTAGACAAGTCAGGAACCTGTCCAGAAAATAAATTCCACCCCAGATCCAAGACCTGCAAGTTTCTGCAACTTTTCAAGTCCTCAGAGATGACAGCTCGGAGAAAATTCTCCCCCATGGAAATCTTCTCCAGTGATTGCAATTGGCATATCGAATCAAAAGGAAGAACACGCTCAAGTTGATTTTGACCAAGATTGATTTCCTTGACAAATCCATTATCATTGCAAGTGATTCCAGTGAAGTTGCAGACTGAATTTTGTTGTCCATGAAGTGAAAACATTTTTTTTGAGCTATTGAGAGCAGATTTCAAGTTTAGAAGTATTTGAAGTTAGTCTGATTTGGATGGAGAAAGTAGCATCAGAAGAATGATAAAGAAAAACAATATCAAAGAATGCCATTGCCGGAATTTCTTGAACATGTCGACCAGTAAAGGTTTGATTTTTTTTCCCCTGTTGTTTAGTAAGAGAAGCGTGGAAATGGAAGATGTGGTGGGCTATGAGAAAATGAACAGACTGAGACTAACCTTGTGAGAAATGTTAATTAATTCATAATAGAGAAGATAATGATGGCAAGTAAATGAATTATTGAAGACACCCCCACATTACACAAGCAAATTAATTAATTAATTAATTAATTAAAATGTTGACTAAGGCTTTCAAGAAAGCTAATGAGTTCTGCAGACTTTGTACAGTGGAAACTGCAATATTTGTATTCTGTGATTAGGCTTTTGAATTTGGTGATGAACAGTTTGACTCTCTTTGGTCAAGTTTTTTTGGTGCTGACTGAACAATTTGACTGCAGCCTTTAATTTATTATAATTTTGTTTCACTTCTAATAATAAAACATTCTTTTTCGCCATTTTTTAAACCATTTTCTATTTAATTGTGATAAAAATTTATTGTAAACAGAATTATGTCAAAAAAAAATTTAAAATTGGATGCTAGGTCCAAAAATTAATTTGACATAAATTGGCAATTATGGAGAAGTTTGAGAGTTATTTGCACCTTTTTCGTTTAAACATCATATTAGAAGTCCAAATTAATTTATCAATTAGAGCTAGAAAATTGTTGATTCCATCAATTAATTCACCAAAATCCAAAATGACATGAAAATTTCTTAATTGGATCATGAATTGACCAATGAACCTAAAAAATTTCCGAGGGTAACCATGATATTGTTCCGGAGTTGCTTGCATCAGGAATGACCAATCTGTTAGTCAGTTGACCAGTTCATATGAAAGATTTGAACTGGATTTTTGGTGGATTTACATGCCTTTTTAAAGTTTTTTTCCGGTCCAAGACCGGCCATCAACAGGCAGGTTGTAAGTAAAGGCGATTCCTCAATCGCTCCTATCTTGCTTGTCCAACTCAGTTACTAGTTCAAACATCTTACCATGACAACAGCAAAACTAAGTCAAAACAAAAGGTGGGAAGGCCACACCAGCCAAATCCCCTTGAAAGAGAACTGAGACCCCACAAGTCATTGGATTGAACTATGCCAAATAAAGAGATTTTCATGAATAAAGGCGAGATTTGCTAGCCTATATGCTATGCTGAACTGGCTTCGCAGTAAACTTGAACCACTTTGACTTTCCAATCTTGACCTAAATGAGCCTTAATCCTTCTAATGAAATCACCACTAAAATTATCAACATGATCACGGCTAGCAACTACTAGAAAATTAGACAACCTAAGCAATGCCACTGGTTATAGCAACTTCAACACCAACACAATAAAAAAAAAAAAAACACTCTCCACAACATATTAGTCGATATTACCTCCACACCCGGGTCAAAATCCATCAATGTTATCCCAAATCACCAGTTCACAAACTTATCGCAGGCTCCACAGCCAACCGGTCCAATTGTGTTGGACATTTCTCAAACTCATTGCAAGCTAAACCACAATTCAACCACATTATTGCAAATTGCAAAACTTAAACTCTTAACAAACTTCACCATAAAAATGCCCGGTACACATTGCAAGGATAGCTGTTTATCTAAAAACCTAGGTTAAACAATAGGAACCTCTAAAAAGGTTCACTAATCAACATTGCGTCATTAATTTAAGCAAATGGCAAGAGCATACCATGGCTCTCAAAATCCACTAACTCCTACATTCCAATCAGCAAATATCCATCAACCGTATCGAACACAGTACAGAGAGGATTCCAATCAAATAAAAGCCATAAAATTTTTAAAGCAAATCTAAGGTCGATTGTAACAAATAAAAACAACATGCCAATTGCAAGACTACAATTCACACATGTGAGAATCAAGCAATTAACCAACTAGCTGTAATGATTAAATTATCCTGACAACAAAGTTCAAAACTTTAGCAACCATAAGGTCGATGAAGAGAAACTCACTTCATGGACCAAAGCTCAAAAAGAATCCATTGACATCTAAGTGCTCAAATTACCAAAATCAATAATTTGCCAACACTGTCAAAACCCATAGAAGCACCAACTCAACGGTAACTCTTCTGGAACCTGGCACGAGCACCACGACCACCGAACTTCTTGGGCTCGCAGCGCCTAGGATCAGCAACAAGAAGAGTCCTATCGTACCTAACCAAGATATCCTTGATCTCCTTCTTGCTCTGTTCATCAACGTACTTCTGATAAAATGCCACGAGAGCTTTAGCGATGCTCTGGCGGATGGCGTAGATCTGAGAAGTGTGTCCACCGCCCTTGACCCGGATGCGCATGTCGACGTTGGCGAAGCGGTGGCGGCCAAGGAGGAGAATGGGCTCGTAAGCCTTGAATCGGAGGATCTCCGGCTCAACAAGCTCGATTGGACAGCCGTTGATCTTGATTAAACCTCTTCCCCGCTTGCAGTAGGTGACGGCGACGGCGGTCTTCTTGCGCCCGAAGCATTGGACGGACTCTATTGGTGCCGCTTGCGCTGCCATTGTTAGGGTTCGGAGGGTGACTCAAGAGAGCTGCAGTTGCAGAGCAACAACAAAAAAAATATATGGGGAGAGGGGATTGGAGAGTTAGTACAGTGAGGCTTTAGGGTTTATGGCTAAACGATGCGTTTTGGTTGTCGGGCTTTGATGGACTAATAATAATTTAATTACATATTATTTCAACTGATATTTAAACTTCAGAAACGACAATAATTCAGTGTGAGCGCATTTGAACCGTACGATTGATCGCATTGGTGGCAGACACAAGCATATGATATAGATATACATGCACTATATGTGCATGTATACCATCACATTCCAAGAAACAAATAGTTAAAAAGTTAAAAATTAGTGATTTTTTACTATAATAAAAATAAAAATAATAATAATAATAATAATTATTATTATTATTATTATTATTATTATTATTATTATTATTATTATTATTATTATTATTATAGCTAAGGGTTTAGTGGTTTTAATTTGATGGAAAATCTTTTATTATTATTATTATTATTATTATTATTATTATTATTATTATTATTTGACGAGCAACTCTGAAAATGCTAATCAGAAAAACATTATATATAAAGGAATATAAATAATTTAATTAGACTATATGTGCTTTAATATCTTGAGAAAACCACTTTTTTTATAATGATTTGATGTTAAAATATTTTTAAAAAATTCGCCAAATATTTGGTATTTATTTTCAAATTATTCAAGAGATGAACCATACGATAATATATATATATATATATATTGATGAATATAGTATTTTGATGTTTCGTTCTCATATCCATCAAGGGTTTTGAGTAGGGTTATAATAAGGGCCGTAACCATAAATCAAATTTAACGGGATCAAAAATATATTAGCGGATTAATTTTTTAATAGCATCAATTATAAATAGAATCCTTTATAAATTTTAGTAGGAACATAAATATATTAGTGGATTAATTTTTTAATGAGATCAATTTTAGTAGGATCATAAAAAAATCTGTGAAGGCTATTTAATTTTTTGTTTAAATTGACCCCACTCGTTAAAAGTGGCTATGCCGCTGTTTATGACTTATGAGTTTTAGCTTTTCAATATCCATGTACACTTTTAAAATTAGTATATTTTAATTTTTAAGTAGATAATATTTAAATGTAATGAGTTTAAAGTTTAATTCGTATAGCTATGTATATATACACACATTTAAAAATATTATAGTTTTATAAATTGTATTTTAGTAAAAATTAATATTTAAATTTTAAATATTTAAACAAATGTTATTTATGATTTCGTGGATACTTTACACGATGGCATCCTCGATTAAAATTGATTTCATCTTACTTTCACGTGACGTGCAAAACAAATTCAACAGGATTAATTTAATGGATTATCTGAAAGATTTTAGATAATATAATATTTCGAATATATTTTTATTACATTAACTTGTTGATTTTGAAAGACCTGAATACACCTCCACTTCCAAAAAATCAACAAGTTGGCCCAATAAAAACTTCTATTTCGATAGAAACCACCACCAAGGTTCAAACAATAACTAGTCTTTGAAGGGCATATTTGAAAAATAAAAAAATAAAAAGGAACAATACAGTAATTGAATCCATAAATGAAAGAAGAGAGAGTCAAACTTATTTTTCCATTTCTAGATTTTTTTTTTTTTTGCAAGAGAAAATTTTAAATAGGGATGGAATTTGATGTGCAGTATAGTAAGTGCATGTGATCGTGGACCGTACAATTATAAATAAAATAACACTAAATTTTGTTTTTCATGATTTATTTTACCAATTTTGAACATATGTGTGTTTTTGGCACGCAAGATCCAATTATTTTTAGAATATAACATTTAAAAATGAATAAAACAAAAAAATAATTAGAAAACTCAATGAAAAGAACTTAATAATGCATCGATTTTTTTTAATCGTTAATACACAGATTTAAATATCTATTTTATCCTAAAATAATTATTTGGGGTATATAAAGACCATCGAGAAGTCAATAGCAAATAAGACTTGGACATGATATATATATTCCTTATTCAAATGCATTATTGCTTTATTCGTTTTTTTATGCTTTAAATTTAAATAAAATTTAAATTATATTTACCTATCAATTTTAAATTTTAAATATAATTTAATTTATTTTTTTAATTTATTTTTTTAATAAAATTAAATTTAATTTGATAATTTAATTTTTATCAAGAAATTTAGTATTAATTTTAAATTTATTTATTATTTTTTAATTATAATAAAAATAACAAAAATAACAGATAAAAAATTAACTTTTTAATAAAGCGGGCGGCTAAACTTTAACAATCAACATGTCACTAACACTAAGGTTGTGAGATCCACATCTGATTAAAAATTTAAGAAAATTTTAAAAATTTAACAATCAATATTTAATTGAATTTCGATTGGAGTTGAAAAATCAACTTTATAATATAATATTCAAAATTTAAATAATGTTTTAATAGAAAATAGACATTTATTTATTTGAAAGTGAAAATAGACAGCTTAAACATAATAACATTCAAATTATAATTTATAGAAAGAAAATCTAAAAGTTGTCCTCCTATAATATGCAAAAATTATCATTCGCAAGTCACAAATCTTAAAAATCATTCCAATTTGGCCGGTTATTTTCGATTTATTCATCTAAATCAACCGATTGAAAATTTTAAATTAAGATGAATTTTACTCTTACAATTAATCACTAGTTAAAAAAATAAATATCAATCATTTTACTCTTTAAACTTTTTAAAATACCATTTAACCCCCAAACTTTAAATTTGCACACAAAATAAAGTCATCAAATATGTCGAGGTGAAATTTTTTTTTTTTTCAATTGAAAAGAGACGTATGTAATTTTATCATATATTTAAAAATATATTTTTTTTATTAAAAAATACACATTAATATTTACAAATATATTATAAATATATTACGTAATAGAAACTTATAGTTTAGGGAAAAAAAGTTGAGCGGGCAAAATCAGCTAATTGTGAATTTTCAAGGGCCCAGTATGTATTACGTTGAAATTAAAACAGAAAATGCTTATATATTATATATTATGTTATCTAATCATTTTGACCCACCATAAAGAACCAATCGACCTCTGATCAATGGCTCCGTCAGGAAATTCCTCCGACGAGCCACTGACTCCAGCCGGCCGGTTGTTTCTTCAGCCGCAGATGAGCACAATAATCCACTGTGCTCTCGGCCTCAAACACCACCTGGACATAAACGCCATTAAATCCACCATTAAAAACTCTTTCATGATTAAACATCCAAGGTTTTCGAGTCTTCTCGTTCGCGACAAAAATGGCCGCGAACACTGGAGAAGAACAGAGATCGACATGGACAAACATTTCATAATCGTCGACACCACCTCAGACGGCGGTGATATTGAGAAAACAGTTAATGATTATATAGCAGATTTATCAGTAAGCACTCCTCTCAGCACCGATAAACCTCTATGGGAAATTCATATTATGTTAGAAAACAAGTGCGCGATATTCAGAATCCATCACTCCCTTGGCGACGGGATCTCGCTGATGACGATGTTATTAGCTAGCTGTCGGACGGCGGAGGATCCAGCAGGGGTTCCTACCTTGATGGGAGCTGGCCGGCGGGATTGGAGAGGCGGAGAGAAAGGGAAGGATTGGGTAGGGTTTTTATTTGGGATTTTGAAGATGATTCTGTTTAGTTTAGTTTTCTGTCTGGAGTTTATGATGAGGTCTCTGTGGTTTCGTGATCGGGAAACGGTGATATCCGGTGGCGATGGAGTGGAGCTGTGGCCGAGAAAAGTGGCTACGGCAAAGTTCTGGATCGACGACATGAAACTGGTGAAAAATGCCGTTGTTAATGCGGTAAAGCGTTTAAAACTATTTATTTATTTATTAACTATATGACACTATTTATGGATTGTTTTTTATGCTAAAATTAGAAAACATTTTGATAATGAAAGTTAGAAATTAAAATCAAAATTCCATCGTCGGTGGAAATAATTAGTTTACTTACACAACAATACTCTATTCATTTTATTTTATGTGTTAGTTTTGTTGTTTTCATTAAAATTAATAAATAATAATTATATTTAAATTTAATATTAAATTATATGATTATAAATAAATCAATTTTTATTGAAAAAAATAAATTAAAAAAAGTAAATTACATTAACGATAGAGAAATAAAATTTAAATTTTATTCGAAAAAGTCACATATATAAAATAGAGGAAATAATATTTAGATATATAACAAATTAGGATCTTAAATAAAAAAAAAATCAATATTGGAATGTTATCGTGTAAAAGTTTAACATGGAATTTATTTTAATAGGTACTATTAAATTGTGAAATTCTATGAAAAAATTAACATGAAGATTCGTAAGAACCATATCGTGAACCAGATTCTTGAGTTTTGACAAAAAGAAATTATTATGGACCGGATTATGAGTTGTATGTGTGGCTTGAAATAGTTTTCTTGTTGCTTACACGATATTACCTTTTGTCTCCGCCTCCGACTCTGATTTGGACCGTCACATTCCTATTTTTCTTGAGTTTTTAATAATTATTGAATTTATTCCAATGAAAAAATATTCCTATTTCTCATTTTGATTTTTCATGTTTGCAAAAAGGATTATTAAAGCATTCAGCTCAATTATTAGGGATAAAGTGGAATAGCAGTAGTAATTATGAAGGAAAACGATAAAGCAATATTTCAAATGTCATTTTTATATTATCATTGATTTAGTGCAATTAATATATTATGTTATGTCTAATTATGCAGACCATCAATGATGTTCTTTTCGGGGTGATATCAGCTGGATTGTCAAGATATTTGGATCACCGGTCGCCAAATTGTAATAAATTCTCTCTTTAATTTGTTTGATGCAATAAGCATGTCAAATATGACTGTCTGATAACCATAATTTTCTTTAATCTCCTTCTTAGCTTTACGAGAGGGTCAACCGTTAACAGGAGTAGCCATGGTCAATTTAAGACAACAACCGGAATTGCAGGTTAGTTATATACAACCTTTGAATTTTATTTTTCAAAATTGACTCATACTTTCATTTTGAACTGTGCATATTCACAATTAAGGGAGCTATTTCATCTGTTTGGATTTAATTTATCAATTTTTGGTTCGATTGGCATGATTTTCAATATAAAATTTGATTTTATTCTATTCGGTTCGATTTTCAAAAAACTAAAATCGATATAATCAATCAGACTAAATTTTAAAAACGACGTCATTTTAAATTTATGCATTATATATCTTATATTTACATTTTAATGTATATATATTATGTGAATATAAATTACATAAACTGATGAAATTGAACTGAATATAATTCAATTAGTTCAATTTGATTCAACTTCAATTTAGTTTTTAAAATGCTACAATGGTGCGTTATGAGATAATTTTATTTTTGACTTTTACTTAAAAATAAAATCAAAATATGTTTGACGAATTTATTCCATTTTGATTTTTTGAAAAAAATTAAAGAAATAATTTTTACATTAAAAATAGAAATTAAAAATTTTTTAAATGTAATTTTTGGAATTTTGTTTTTATCAACAATTTAACTACTTTATTCTCATTATCATCATTGCTATCATCACAATGTTACTGTCGTCTCGCTACTACCACCACCAGATCGCCGTTGTTGCCACCACCATCACCACTGTTATTACTATCATTACCACCGCTACTATTCGCCACCACCACCTGACTACCGCCGTCATCACCACCACACCGCCACTATTGCCACCAACCACCACTATCACCGCTGTCGCTGCCACTAAACCGCTGTTGTCGGCACCATCACCAGACTACCGCCACCATTGCTACTTCCACATCGTCACTGCCATCATCATCGTCACCACCACCGCAGCTGCCACCACTGCCGCCGCCATTACCACCATCATACCGCCACTTACGTTACCGTCGAAATCATTATCATAATATAGATGAATAATTAGAAAAAGTATAATACAGTTTTTAAATATATAAAATAATTTTTAAAAAAATAGATAATAAAACTTGAAAATAATTTTTGAATTTTAAAAAATAAAAAACTAAAAATTTATAATTTTAACAATGCAACCTTAGTTTTTAATTTTATCCCTTCAGTTTTGAAGCATATCGACTAAATATACAATCCTACTTCATTCATTAGCTCAACAAAAAGTAAATTATTGTGCAAAAGAAATAACTTTTACAATTATTTTCATGTATATAAAGTAAAAAAAAAAATCAAAATTATTAGAGGCTCACTTCTCCATGATTATTAGTGGCATTGTATACGTTGTTTTCATAGTTATTGAAATTTATTTTTCTTGGGTTAAAAGGAAATGATTGAATTCTTCAGGATTTGAGTGAGATGAAAAGAAATTCAGAATCAAGATGGGGTAACAAATTTGGGATACTTCTCTTGCCTGCTTATTATTACAAAGGTATTGAACCTCTGCAGTATGTGAAGAGTGCTCAGGAAATGACAAACAGGAAGAAAAAATCATTAGAGGCTCACTTCTCCTACAAAATTGGAGAGTTGGTAATGTATTGTTTGGGACCAAAGGTAATGTATATTTTTCTGTTTCTGAATTCATATAATATTTGATGATAGTCTAGTAACACTTGTGACCTCAAATAGAAGAAAAATGATGGATTTTTATAGGAATATTTTAATGATTAAATCAGTATTCGTAAAAAAAATTTAAGGGAAAATTTATAAATTTGTGTATTTGGATGGCTTATTCAATGGAAGTGAGAGACGACATGCAGTATATGATTGTATTATATTAAATGAGTCAAACATTTAATAGTAGATAATAGTGTGTAACTACTAATTGAATAATACTAAAAATTCAGATTTTGTCCGAATTTGAGTCTCTAAGACTAAGCTTTGTTGCTAATAAACAACTATACCGTATCCATGTCTATTATCATTCAAATGAATCTAAAAATTTATTCATAAATCGAATTTAGATAAATATTAAAATTTTCAAGTTCATTAATTAATCAAATTATATGTATATATTGTATATTTTGGTGTGTAGGTGGCTTGCTGGCTTAATTACAGGATTCTTTGTAATACAACATTTACGATCTCCAACGTGGTGGGTCCGAAAGAGGAGATAACAATAGCAGGCAACCCTATAACTTTCTTGCGAGTGAATACATCTAGTTTACCTCAGGTAATGTAATTAAGATTCAACTGTTGTTTGTTTCATTAGAAAAAAAAAAGGAAAATTCAACTGTTCTTAATCCTAAAGTTAAGAGATTCGGATGCTTGTAAATGGAATCTTAAATTTAATTCTCAATTCGTGCTTGAAACGTATAAAATTGAAACAACAGTTTTTAGTTATAATCTGATTGTATCTCATCCTGAATTGATCAGTTCCATGAACTCAAAAGAACCGGACCGACTATGAAAGTCATATCCCAAAAAAGATTGAGTGGAATATTTATGTTGTTTGAATTAAATTAATTACTGCTGAAATTAATGATTTGATATGAAGGGAGTGGCCATGCACATGCTGAGCTATGCAGGGAGAGCTGAAATGCAAATTGTGGTGGCTAAAGACATCATTCCAGACCCTGAATTGCTTGCTAAGTGCTTTGAAGATTTTTTGCTTGAAATGAAGGAAGCAGCTGCTGCTGCTGCCATGTAAAATCAAATCAGTTCTTTTATGTTAGTTTACACAAAATTAAGAAATCTGTTGTCCAATGTGGGATTAGTTAGGAACTCAGCCCATGTATTACTAAAAATTTCTTATCAATTTGTCAATGCCAACTGTACAAGAAAATACCTTCACATTTGGAAATGAAAAGAATTGTCTCTTCTAATTTTCTGCTTGAGCTCGGAAAAAATTTTATTTTTGATTTTTAGTTTTTTTTTAAATAAAATCAAATCACGTTCTGTAATTTTTTTGTTTTGATTTTTACAAAAATTTAAAAAATAATTTTAACAACAAAAAAATTAAATATTTTCGAAATGTGATTTTTAAAATTTTATTTTTATCAACAATTTAATTACTTTATCATCATTTTCATTACTCCTACTATCATCACCACACTGCCATCGTCGTTGCTGCTGCCACCACTACCAAATCGTTGCTGCCATCATGCTACTGTTGCCACGACTATTACACCGACACCACTGTTATCACCACACTGCCACTGTCGCTATTGTTGTTACCACCACCAGACCGCCATCAGCCACCACTATTATCGCCGCTATCACCGCCACCACCATACTACCGCCATTGTCAACACCACACCGCCATTGCCACTGCTGCTGTCACCACCACCGTCTCCGTTGCTACCACTGTCGAAATTATTATATATATATATATATATATATATATATATATATATATATATATATATATATATATATATATATATATATATATATATATATATATATATATATATATATATATATGATACAACTTTTAAATATATAAGATAATTTTTTTAAAAAAATAGATAATAAAAACTAAAAATGATTTTTAAATTTTAAAAAATAAAAAAATCTACAATTATATCGAACGCTTCCAAAATTTAATATTTTCAAAAAGGATAAGATGAAGTGGTAGAGTTTGTTTTTTTATATAGAAATTTTGTATTCGTGTTTTGAATATAAAATATATGTATTTTTTATAAGTCTATTTGTTACGAATTTAAATAAATGGGGACAATAGATTTCAAATTATATATATATATATATATATATATATATATGCTCTTGGAAAATTAAATACAATGCAACTTAAAATATTTTCAAATTCATTTAATCAATAAATTGTAATCTTGCCAAAATAATTTATACAATTAATTCTAGAGAGAAATGAACCTATCAAACTATTTTGGATTACATTGACATTTTCTAATATATTTTATTCTTAGTTCCATTTGTTAAAAAAATACTTGTATGGTTCATTTTGGGCCGCGTGTATGTGTACCTTGTGCTATTCTTATCCCCTTCGCATCAGGAGTAACAGAAAACAAGTAGGCAGGGCGGTTAGCGGGTGCTTTTGAAAGGTAATTACAGTTAAAAAAAAAAAATGAAGATAGGAGTGTTAGGGGTGGCTCACAGAACCCCTTCTACAACTTCTCTCCCTCTTCGCCGATTCAGGCAACACAAAGTTAGATGCTTTTTCTCCTCTGGTACCCATAATCACCACATGCTCTTTTTCTTTGTAACTTTCTAGCTAATTGATTGCATTTGTTCTGATGATAACACCCAAGACAGTTTAACTGAAAATGGGTTGAATTTTTGGGCTTTAGATTGATGCTCATATTGCTCAATTTGCATTAGAATGTACTGGGTAGTTTAATTTCTTCCCTTGAATTTTTAATTAGCTGGAGTTTTTAGATGGTTTTTGAAAACTGAAATGCAGGCCATGTATCATTCATCAAGGATGTTGCTGCAACTCAGCCTCCTGAGAATCTTCATTACTTGCTCAAAATGCTTCAAACCAGAGGTATTCCTTGCTGGATTACTTCAATGCCAAAAATGGTGCTTTTGATGTTTCTGGAGTTTAAATAGAATCGACAATATCTTG